>OX246741.1:8453444-8775723 GCA_945910005.1 Isoperla grammatica
AATATTGAATTAAATTTTGGGTTTGCTAATAATTGCAGTTCACACTGTTTGGAGTATTGATCATACGACGCATTATATAGCGATCATGCAATAACAATACACACTTACTTGTCGTCGGTGGAGTATAATTACTTTGATAAAATGTTTCATTTCTTGTGTTGGGATCTTAGTGCATAAAACAAACGTAATGTAGAAAGAGTGGTGACTCAGGCGTCAACACTTGTAACATTATAGAAATGAAGTTTGAAAAGCACTGCGTGTGTCTGTTCAAAATTCAAATTGATATCATGACTTTTTTTAAATAAATTAGTAATTACGCAGACGCTGATATTATGTGATGAATATAGACCTTGGGTGGGATATTGCGTGTTATTTTCACAACACTGTCGACTTTGGGGAATGTTGCAGTCAATGCTTAATTTCTATAATATTATTATAATACTTCATACCTATTTTTTTTAATGCATATGTTTGCAATTGCATTGTGGTGTCACGATAAACATTTGTTTTTAAATGTGGTGGCAATTATCTATAATTGAGTGTTCTGCAAGCATTGCAAAGTAGTTTTCAGTCGGAATTCGTATTGTTGGTTGCGTAGGATAAGTCAACAGAAACACACAGCGGTTATATGTTGTTATGTTTGTATCTGTGAGGTGGGGGGGGGGGGGGGGGGAGTGCTCGCCTTGCCCCATCAATACCCAATACTCGTTTGCTATAGTAGTAATCTCAGATTTCTTCTCCGATTCTTGAATACAAAATGTACGAGAGTGAGTGTGTGTTCTGAATTCATAGACCTTCTACGACCCCCGGGAAATAAACAGCGTTGTAAAAAAAAGTACTCGGGAAAAGTGTGTTTTGGCCATTAGCCGTCGCACCCCGCCCCCCAATGGACTGAGGCTCTGTCGAGGGGGGTGATTGGTTCAGCCCCGAGTGTGTGCACGGGCTCTTGCTCGTCAGCATCCGTGGGGGTGTGGGCTGGATGGTGCTCATGGGTGGTGCAAACTCCCATAACGAGAATTTTAACGGCGCCAAATTAACGCGTTTTTTTTTTTTTTTTTTTTTTCACAATGTTGTTTTTTTTTTCACAATGTTTTTCACAATGGTTCACAATGTTGAGAAAAAGTGTTGAATGAGCGTTATGTGGTTAGCAAAAAAAAACTAAATTAAATACCTTCAAATATTTAAATCATAAAACTGGTATGTGATAATGTAAATTAACTTCATTTTCCCGTAACGACGAAACGATTCAAGCTCACAGCTCATGTATTGATAACATTTGCAATGTTGTGTACAGCGTTCTACCAAATTAAATCTGTATGTTTATCTAATTGTACTGCGTGTTCTTCACGCATTGCACATTGGGTCCTTGTGATCTGTCGGCAATAAAGAATTAATAACAAGTTTTCCGAGCTAGGCTTGAGAGAAATCATGACGTCATGATTCAACTAAGAACTTCATCTTTGCGTTCTTCACCGGCACCGCAGGTTGAAGGGTTTCTTCGTCTGTTGTCCATTCAGCTCCTGCCCTGATGTCTAATGACGGGTTCAAGTCCCACAGCCTCTTCGTTAGTGCCGAGAGCGTCTGCGAGGGGTCTCAGTTCTTTGTGCACGAAGAATACTACAAGATGGGGGAGAATGAACTACATTTCCCATTTCTCCGATTATTATTGTTGTTTTCTGTTAACGACGCACTTTACTTTAGGTTGTACTTGTATATATATATAGTCGCCTCGTACGAAAGGCAGAGTTACAATGGACCGATGTCTTCCCGCTGTAGCCCTCGCCCTGCAGACTGGGATCTTTTATTGGTTACATTACATGTATGTAGTAATATATTGTATGAATGGTTTGCAATAATGAACTTGAAATAATAGAGGGTGGACAGAAAATGAATATATATACAACGTAATTCTAAAAAATAACAAAATTATAGATCTACAAACAAAAACACAATATACAACAGTAGGTATATGTATTTAATTTCAAGTTTTCCTTCCAAAATGCCCCGTGTAGGAACCACTGCAGTTTGATATGTAATAATAAGAGAGGGCGAGGGAGGGAGAAAGACAGGATAGAAAAGGAGGAGGAGGATTCATATACAAGAATAGAATGGGGGGGGGGAGGGGAGAGCGAGGGAGAGAGATAGATGCATTCAGTTTGCCGTTTGATATTGCTGGAAATACCTTCACTTCTTATTTTGATGCATATGAACCGTTTTCATTACAGAAGCGAGAAAGAGAGAGAGAGAGAGAGAGAGAAGTTAATAATAGTGAGCGTGTTTAATTACATTGATAGAAAAACGGATGGAAATGTTCATTGTTCATTTGGTATTCGGCATCAGAGGATTCAAGTAGTACATATTCTCATTACTATTTAGTACCCACGGCTCTGTACGTTCCATATAGACTACGTGATGCATGAATACGGGACCGACGAGAAATACCTCATCCATCTCGGTTGATTTTGGGAGCAATGTCATTCACATACGATTCGAATTCATGTGTTACTTTTCCAATAAAATAATGTCTTTGCACTCCAATACTGAATAATGTGGTATTGTAATTATTTCCTAAGAACTTAATCATTCTTTTTTACAATACGTATATTTATATCCTGTACATAATCTCATGTGTGGTGATACTTTTCGATTTTGGCCTTGCTGCGCGTCAAGTGCATGCATGGATCGAGACAACCTACCTTATAGCACCGCCTTCTGTTTATATACCAACCTTGCCGATATTATATTCACAGTCAACTATTTACATAAACACACGACTGTCAAAATGGCTGGTTGCTACCCTCGCTAGCGTTACACGTAACATATTTTTAACCACAGCACAGGCAAACAGTGTTTTTTAAATTTCGTACAATAATCCTTGGTGTAACAATTTTATATTACTATGTTAAGTTTATGGACAATAAGCGCAGCATTCCTCATCCTAATCGGAGTAAACGTTTGCATCTACATCGGCAAGAGAGCGTACCGAACACACGTACTGCTGAAGAACACCGTGTCGTATGTCCTGCTGCAGTATGGGGTTGGCGTGTTGGTGGTGTATCTCTTGTATCTGGAGTTGATGAGCTTGTTCGGGATAGACGCGCGGCCGTCGATAACCCGGGAGTTGGTCCTCTGGTCGCTACTGACGGTGACGACGGCGTCCGTGAGCTACCTTATCTCGCAGCTGGCTGTGGTACCGTCGGACGGTCTTCTCTACCATGTGCACAAGGTCCTCATGCATCGCATCATGGACGGTACTCGGCCCCAAGCTTGGCGGACGACCATGAGACAGTTCGAGACGGAACTCTCCAAAACCGGCAAGTATAAATACGATAGAGTGCTACCGCGTTTCCTGCATGGTAGCTCCAGTGGTGATATCAACAGACGACGTAGTTTCGGTGATATGAGAAGGCAGAGCTCTTTCGGTAGTGAGAAGGCGCGTGCGAGTAGTGACACGTCGCTGATGAATAGGGATTCTGAGAACGAGGTGAAGAAGGTGGATAGATACGCGCAGTTTATGGAGGCGAGTGTGAGGATTGGTGGAGCGGTTCTGACGACGGTGACGACCACGTTGACTCACTGGTATATACGGCTGAGTGGGATTAAGATCACGTTGGGGGATGTCGACGAGTATTACAAGGGTGGTAAGGACAAGAGGGCCAGGATACCGAACCGTCGCGTACCCACGCTCATGATGAACTCGGCCAACACGAAGAAGAATCAACTCAATTTGGATGAGTATAACGGCTCGAACGAGTCTGAATCCAGTTTCGAGTGAACTGTGGTGCCACCTGTGCGCGTGCAGACGTAATTTTGATAATAATTTATTTATTTAAATAAATTGTTTGGGTTAAATTATTAGAATGGTCCAGGTTTTAGAATGAAATACAAAAAAAAAAAACAGAGAATTTAGAAATCAAGAACATTAGCTAAACATTTTTGGTGATATTAATGTGTACCTATATAGTCGCATTCAAAATTAAATTATTTAAATAAACAAACATGAAATTTTACTCGTTGGTTGTTCTTGTGCTAGTCTAGTAGATGCCTGTCAAGACAAGGTCCGCTAAATCCCCGCTAGAGGATGCATAGTTCGACGAGCCTCTACTTGGGGCGCCTGGTCATACAAGCACTATTTGACCCCCCCCCCCCCCCCTATACATTGAAACATTGAAGTAAAGCCAACATAGGCTATATGCAGGTTACTTTCCAATAAAACAAGTTGATAACAGTTTTCCCAACGTACTAAAATAAAGCATGTACAGTCCAATAGTATTGACTAGTTTCTAACATGTACCTGAAGTAGATCTATTTTAGTGATAACTGATACCGTGTATTGGATACCTAAAAACCCCAAACATAGTGGTATGCACTAATGAGGCTTGTACACTAGACTATACACGGAATAAAGAGAAGGCGAGATGGTCACTCTACGCGGTCGATTTCAACGGAATTCACATACGGATTTCTCGGTAGGCCTACCTGTTATATAGTTATTGTCCACTGGATGGAATGCATCCGCCTCGCCTGCCAACAGATGCGCTGTTAGTATCACTACAATACCGGAGCATGAGAACGAGATGCAATTAGTTGTTATACTAGTCCCAACGAAAGTGTTTGCATACCGATCTCAGGTCATTGTCTACTGCCCCATTCAACCGCGCCAATTGAAAGACAATCAACAGATACCTGATGTTCTTTCACACATTCATAAATGCACGGTTCGGCTTAGTCGAGTGCACAGGCGGTTTGGCCACACCCACCGTTACAGGTAACCAACGGAAGGTCTTAAATTATCCCCAATGGACCTGTTTAGATTAGATGGTAGGAATTAGCAAAGTAGAAAATTATGTTGTCACCTTGGACCCGGCTGTGTCGTAAGCATCAGAATACTTTCGTTGGGGCAACTATACTTACGTCACTTCACTATTAGATAATCCATAACAACATGTATATGATGTGTAAACTGTAGTGTCTGTTCGTGACGTCATTCAGTGACCCCTATAATCATGACCTAATTGTAGTTCACGAAGGTATTGTCTGGGTTGTTCACCTATATAGGAATTATTGTGAACCTTATCCGGGCCTCATCCTGTTGCATAATGTCTAGATTATTACGAAGTGGCCCGATTATTATCCATCCCGTGTATATATAGCCGAGTTTTTTTCCTCCCTCTGTGTATTTTCTTCCCCTCTTTGCCCGATCTGCAGACATCCTCCAGTAACTATCGCTTCATTTCCTCCCTCGAAGTGGGGTGTGTAGAGCGCTGGATGCGCGCGCACTCTGGATACACCGGAGGGGCATGACTCGAGCGTCACCATGGTAACAGGTGGACTCTGTTCCCACCAATCAAACAAAACACGGTGTGTATGATTGTATAATGACAGTATACACGCCGGTCCGCGTATAGGTCGCTCGATAGTGTTGTTTGCACCCTGCAGCAGCGGACTGCCGTTTGTTTTGTTTGGTTGGTTGCGCGTTTTGCTTTTCGCACGACGATTTTACTCTAGGCTATGTAATAATACAAATAAAGCCACAATTAATTACATGTTATAACCGGTATTGTATTGTTTTGTGCGTATGGCAGTGTTTCAGTTTTGTGTTAATTGAAACTGAAAAATATTGACACTTTTCGTTTTGGAATTATTAGATTTCTATTTCACTCTCTTTTGAGGAAGGGATGATTATTAAATATTATCATGTAGACAAATTTAATCTATCTATCGTAATGCAATAAATAAATTTGTATTTATTGTGTAGGTACCCATTCAGTTACAAGAACTGATTTCCTGACCATATAATGTACTTCGTTGATATGATGGCTCCAAAGTTACCGTTTACGTAGGCCTATACTCCATCCGGCATGTCACCGCGAGATGTGGCGTTTTACTTTACCGTCCCCTAATGGAATACTAATAGCTCTCATCGCCTGGACTCTTGAACCTTGAACAACAACAAGGTCAATTTAAAGGAAGCAATTATCTTTTTCCACGAATAAGACACTTATCACATCAACATCTCGCCCCAACATTGACAGCGCTACTCAAGGGGTGGGCAATACGTCCCCTACGAACCGGTTTCTATGGTGACATGCCAGCCTGGTATAAACTATAGTTCATTTCTTATCTTTGTTGGTGTGGACAGCACCATTATCATATTGTAAATTTTCAAAGAACAAAACCCCAGCTCGAACCGGGAATCGAACCCTGGACCGTGTCCATTGGAAGCAGGAATAAAAACCCACTAGACAAACGAGCGACACATACACTAAATGCTTTAGAAAAATCGAGCTAAGTTGCTAACTGCCCGATAAGGGTTCATATATATACCGTCTGTCCAACTAATTACTATCGCAAATAATATCGTTGTCAGTTGCAGTTTCTGTTTACTGATTCGTTGTTCATATAATGAACTGCATCCATGTTAATTTAGTATAGATGTGCTTTGTTTCTGCTGCTTTAGTGTGTTGGTTCAAAGTGAACTAATTGGACTGCTCATTGTATAGTAGGGAGGCTGCGTGTTCACCGTACTTAGAGAATTGCAAATGGTGTTAATCGAAAACGCCGACAAAGGAATATAGTAATTTCTTCAGGTGTACAAATCTCCCCTTCTGGTTGCCGCCACTGATGTACGGTGGATGATTAAATATACAACCCCCACCCCACCCTAACCACATGCACACACACACCCCATTAGCTGAATGCGCTTGTAATCTGACAATTATTTCACGTTGACAGACAATTAATATTATAAACATAAATGTATATATATTCTTATGAGAAATCTAAAAAAAAAAAACAACCCCGACTGAGAATTGAACCCAGGTCTCCCCCTTGCCGGGTGGGCACAGTGTCGGGCTTGGTTTTTTAATTTCTGGATTCCTCATAACATCCACGACAAGAGTGTTTCTTGAATAAATATTTAAATATATATATAATATATATATATTATTGTATGCAAAACAATGTATGCAAATGACGTTATACTTGCCCCCTTCCCCCCCGTTACTCCACTTGCCAACTGCGCACACAATAGCATTTGAGTGCAACAGTGCCCAATATACAATAATGGGTGTCAATTTGTTTATTGCCCGACATCGATGCCGTGTTTGTTCACCCCTGACAAAAGACTTTGGACGTCAATGGGGGCTGACTGACGTGTTTGGTCACCCCTGACTAAGGGCTTTGGACGTCATGGCGGCGAAGCCCGACGTCCGCGAATATCTATGACGTCGAGCACTAGAGCTGGAGGCTGACTGACGTGTTTGGTCACCCCTGACTAAGGGCTTTGGACGTCATGGCGGCGAAGCCCGACGTCCGCGAATATCTATGACGTCGAGCACTAGAGCTGGAGGCTGACTGACGTGTTTGTGCACCCCTGACTAAGGGCTTTGGACGTCATGGCGGCGAAGCTCGACGTCCGCGTATATCTCTGACGTCGAGCACTAGAGCTGGGGGCTGACTGATATGTTTGTGCACCCCTGACTAAGGGCTTTGGACGTCATGGCGGCGAAGCCCGACGTCCGCGTATATCTCTGACGTCGAGCACTAGAGCTGGGGGCTGCCGGCTGACTGATGTGAATTGAAATTGTAATTAGATAGAGAGGCTCATTTCCTCTGCAGGCAGGCCTAAATCATAATTGTATAAACCATACCGTACCGTACCGTACACACATAATTCACTTGGATTTCAATTTCGGCGCGCAATCAGTTTCCAATATAGACCGACTCATTCATTACGGGAGGGTTCGGGTAATCTGGCAACACTGCTACTTGTAACGAGGGTGGAGAATTACGGGGTTGATTTCTCCGGTGCGTCACGGAGGTGGTGATGTAGCGGAATATCTTTATACTATATAGATGCACAACGATAGAATTAAAATGATCGATAATCGAAAAGATGACTGCGTTATCGATCGATCGATAGAGAGAGATCGAGGGGTAAAAGGTTTGTTCGCCCGACGTACTCTAACTTACTCCCTGCTCTACTTCGATCAGACCCGAGCAACCGCGAGTAGGCTTCTGAAACTTCAGAGCAACTCCGAGCACTGATGACGGACGAACGCGTTTCCAGTGCCGAGAGTAAACAAACTAACTAGGCATATAATAATAATAACTTACGGTAATTAACAACATTCTTATCAGCTGTCCTGTACAGGAAACATCCGTTGACACTTTCTTCCATGTTTACACAGAACACTTCATCGGCCATTTTCGTTCGCGAGTAACTTACTCTAGCTTGATATAACTTCAAAACGAGAGTAAGAATATCTTGATCTAAGTTGCTCGGATCACTTTACTCTGGTCGGGCGAACACAACTCGAGTAGGAATGTGGCACGAACGAACGCATTTCCGTGATCTAGAGCAGCCAGATCAAGTAGAGTACGTCGGGCGAACAAACCTAAAAGCAGAGATGGAAAGGAAGAAACTGCTGTAGGACAACGTGGTCCTGTCTGGACATGAGTTGCAGTTGCAGAGTCAAATAGTTTCCTGCAGACAACCGAACCTTTAAAAATAAGGGAACCTTCGAGTTGGGATCCGTAACCAAATCCGATGATTGAAGGAGGAGTTCAAGTTTCAACTATACTATATAGGGAGTATTCACGTGACGTCACATCGGCCATATTGGAGGCCACCTATAGTACTATTTCAAGTTTCGTTTAGCTGTCAATAGAAAACGAATAATATTGTTTACGGGGAAATATGACAAGTTTAAACACGTATATCCCCCGATCAAGTGTACGAAAATGATTTTTGTATGCTTTTGTAAACGATTAAAAGAGTAATCGAGACAAAAGAGTTAGTCTATGTTGATTTTAAGTGATAATAGCGAACCAAAGTCAGAAAACAGTTGAATTTGCATCAAACGCCAGCTGAAACATAATAATAATGAACTACCAATCACATGCCATTGTGGCTTCCAATGTGGCCACCATGCGCAATACGTGAATACACCCTGGAAATCGCTCATGGACAGGACACCAGACACCTCATACACAACTTTGTATGTTTGTTGGTAACCACAACTACAGCGCCAATCCAATGTCCAAGATATGTGAGATCGTGTCATCAAGAGTAGTGGAGGGCAGAGGGGGGAGAGTCAAATTTACATGCGACAACTGTTGTCGTAGGTCCAGTACGCAGAAATTAGCCGAGGGGAAGTATGTGGACTAACTAATTCAGGCTTGGTTTGAGGGTAGGGTGGCAGAGATTGAGGTGTAAGGTTTCACTAAGGTTATGTTTTAGAAACTCGGTTCTGTAGGCCTCGCTCGCTGCGTGCAAGGAATCCATTTTTGTAATTAAATAGTCAACAATCGCGGCGGCCAATGCTGGAAATACAATACGTTTGTGTAATATGAGAGTTCCTATACATAAACAACACTAAACTATATTTTTACATGGAATTTTTATTTTTACTACGCATTCCTTAGCGGTAATGAATCCATTTGTAATTAAATATTCAACAATCGCGTCCAATGCAGGAATGTAATACGTTTGACTAATATGAGAGTTCATACACATAAACAACACTAAACTATATGTTTACATGGAATGATACTACGCATTCCCTAGCGGTGATGAAGGAGCGTTTGTATTGCGTGCGGTGTATTCCTAAAATTGATAAATTGAAAGTGTGAATTCGGAGTCGACATATTATCTAATATATGGCTGTCTACAGAAAATCAGTTGTAGTATACATACACAGATCACTAACACCTGCTAAAAAGTATCTATAATTATTATTCCGTGATCGTCATCATCATCATTATTATAATTATTCATTGTTATCAATTCTTCTTATCATTCCATTACCACTACGCAACGTTTCTTGACGTGTGCATGTATACATGGGCAACAGGAAACAGCTACGGTTAGGTATAAGAATGCATCTTGTGTATAGCCAAACGATTACATTATACCAAACAAAACATCTATCAGACAGGAAACACTTGTAGTCGGTCATTTATCATCATTTTAGTAAGAAAACCAACATGAACTTGTACACCGATGCGTTATCTCTCTCCCCCCCCCCCCCCCCTCTCCCTTGCCAACCCCCTCCCCCCTACGTACCGTGTGTGTTGCGTATTAATATCGCACATCTATTGTTCGAGTACGTATAGGATAGCATTCATCTTGTAATTAACTGTGCACGATACAGGTTACTTGGTAAGCCGTATAATAAGTAATGTTGCCTTTTGTGGAGGGGGGAGGGGGGGATAAAACTCGTTCTGCGAGATTCTCTGAATTGATGAGGAGGGGGAGGGTGAAGGGGAGGGAGAAAGGGGGTGAGACTCGTAACCCATCCAGCATCAACCGTACATGTCATTTGACTTGTATAACTCAATTGAGAAGAAGGAAAATGATGAATGTGATTCTCACAGACTGCATCGCCCCCCCCCCCCCCCCTACTCCAATTAGTGCAACGCATCTTCGCGTAGGTAAGCGGCTATGTATGCAAGTGCTTGTAAACTAGGCTGTAATTAGACATCGTGTAATGAGTGCAAATGCACTCGCTAATGGGTATTCATGTAGTTAGTGTGTTCATTTGTGTGTATATAACTCCATCTAGAGTCAGTCATAAGGAAGTATATATCTCAGGCATGTGTGGGGACGTGGGTTTCTATCCCGTATTTCCACATATTATATTTATACATCTATATTATCCACAGATTCCCACAAATTCATATCAAATATAGTATTGTGAATCTTTAGTATTTTTTCACCTTAGGACTTGAGATGTTCTAGAACAACTCGTTTCACACAAAAAATACTTCTAATTAACAAATTAAATTTATTATAGATTTGATGAATTAAGATTATGTATGTAAACAGTAAATGTAATGATTGTATGTTAGTTACATTTACTGACGGAGTGAAATGCAATTGACGTATTTTTATCGACTTTTCCCGCAAGCCTCATCACATTTGAATTGTATATTCATGATAAAAAAATAAACATTTACACCTATGTACATGGTCGTTACTAATTGCGCTAATTTTCTCTAACTAACACGAACGACTATTAAGTTATAACAGAAAACATGACGATTGATATCATAATGGCAATTAATTCCATTAGCAAAGCAGATCGCAATCTTCGATGTGACATTTTCAACACTGTATACGTTAAACCAGTTATCACAATAATTGCACCACTGTATAGCCTAAACATACATTTATCGTGACTAAATTAATACATGCATTTTGAGGTTGAAGTATATGATAACGTAATGCATGACCTGTAATTATGGCACCTTCGAATCGATATATTCGATTTTAGTAATTAAATGTAATATATTTATGACATCAATCAACGTGCAATTTAATTCGATATTATAGGGTTCGGGCTTTTTAAGCGTAGGTCTAATCGCAAATTGTAACTATCATAAGTACTTAATTACCATTTGTCTCGTTTTTGTCGAGCTCGAAACTATGTACTTTATATTAAAACTGGTCTGTAAACGAGCAATTTCCAATAGTGGGCCTAGATTACTACAAGGATAGGTTTAGGCTACGTGCCAGTGCATCGAACGTGCCAGTGCATCGAACGTGCCAGTGCAGCGAGCTTCTCTTCCAGCCTTCTTTGTCATCACCCACACAAACTCACCGCTATTGATTTGTTTCGAAACATAAAAATGTCAGATGTAATCCCCCCCTCCCTCCCCTCCGACCGTCACTATTTTGTTTGTGGGATGTGGGGGCGTTTAAATAAAACTTAACGATTTTCATTCGATCGCGGAGTATGAATAGTTTGTGTGTGAAGTAGCATGTCTTCATTTACCAAAGAATTCACCTGGGGAAGAATAATTCTAGTAATTAATAGTAGTTAACTCTACCTGAGTAAATAGTTGTAGGTAAATACGGGTAAATATAAAGAAGAAGTAATGAGGGGGGATTGGGCTTCGTCAACGACTCCTCGGTCACGTGACCCCGGTATTCTCGGGAATCCTCCTCCAAGGTGAGTATAAGGTCAGCTCGGCCACGATATTCTCGGGAATCCCCCTCCAAAGTCAGCTCGGCCACGATATTCTCGGGAATCCCCCTCCAAGGTCAGCTCGGCCACGATATTCTCGGGAATCCCCCTCCAAGGTCAGCTCGGCCACGATATTCTCGGGAATCCCCCTCCAAGGTCAGCTCGGCCACGATATTCTCGGGAATCCCCCTCCAAGGTCAGCCCGACCACGATATTCTCGGGAATCCCCCTCCAAGGTCAGCTCGGCCACGATATTCTCGGGAATCCCCCTCCAAGCTCAACTCGTTCACGTGACCGCGGTATTCTCGGGAACCCCCCTCCAAGGTGAGCATAAGGTCACGTGCAACCACGGTATTCTCGGGAACCCCCCTCCAAGGTGAGCCTAAGGTCACGTGCAACCACGGTATTCTCGGGAATCCCCCCCCTCAAGGCGAGCTTAGCAACCGCTCGCGTCCGTCTGTCATTGGATCATCTCCTGTCGAGAGTGATACAGGGCAACCGGGCCGGCAGGCAGGCTGCTTATTCAATTCCACCCCTCCGTCCTCCGTATATATATGTGTGTGCGCGCTCGCTGATTCCCCCTCCCCCTCGCCCTGCGGCCACGGCTTTCACCCCCTTCATCCTCCGACCAATCACGGCCCTAGTTCCGCGAGTGTCGTCCTGCGTTACGCGCGTCACGTGCCCGCGTGGTGCGTAATGCATACTCACGCACATGTACATCACTTAGTGCGTAGCGTAGGCCTACTACTCTCCCGCAATGCGCTGCGTTGTGGAATACGTTGCGCGTATAAATGCATTCTACCAATCAGTGGGGGTTTTGAAATTAGTCTCACGATTATTCGAGCTTACCTCGAAACGAATCCTTGCATATCGATCCTATATAGTTAACCATTCCGAGCCCCCATCGCGGATTACCATAGGATTAGGTTGCATCGTGGATTTCTAGGAAGTTTAGCTGTAGGCTACTATGTATAAATTAGTGAATAGAACTTCAGGTGGCTCAAAGATGGTAATGATCATCATTTGGTCCAGGAATGAATGTATGTTTAACCTAAGTTAAGTGGACTTAGTGGATATCTCCTTCGAGACAAGTTCGAATGCACTTTGCTTCATAAGGTATAACTTAACTATAAAGTTGCCAATTAAGTATTTTATTTAAATGTCGTGTAGGGCTATTTTTTGGTAGACATTTTTAAATTTTTTTTTTATTGAAAGTTATAAAATTGATCTACAAAAGGAGTACGTATACTCCTCTTCAATTAGAAGTTAAAAAGATAAATATCAAGAAACGGCTCTGTATGATCAAGAGAAACGCGTTAAAAGATTAAATTCATAAAATTTGAATTCATAGTAAAGAAATAATATAAGAAAACGGTTAAGAAACACTCTTATAAAATGTTTGTGACAATGTGGATGTACATAGTTGCATGCATGTCACGACGATACACAGTTACCAACTACTATCAACAGGAAACATCTAAGTATAGGTCTTTCGATCTAGTTTTAATAACAGGGACATTAATGTGAAACTTGACTTTAAACATACTCTGGGTTGACCGTTAACGTACGGACTTGTTTTTTTATTGTTCACGTATTAAAACAGAAGATTGTCTTGACGATTTGTACCCTTTTCATATTAGCCACCTTCAGACACTCTTCGTTATTATCTATGTGATGTTTAAAGACACAAAACATCTACGTCATCAATCAGTCTCTAAACACTCTTCATAAGCATTGGTTATACATGAGTCACATTCCAACTTTCAAGAATCACAAAAGAATATCGCAGCCAATTCTATAGCAATCAGATTAGTCAACGAATCTAATATATTATGTTTTTTTTTAAATCTAGTTCACGCTAAATGTATTACACATTTAAACAGGTGGTATAACAACTCTGCTGACGTAGTTTCAGAAAGTTGTTAAACTTTTAATTGGCTGGATCTTTGTTCTTATCGATGGCCACAATACATAAGGGAAAATAGTACCACAGTCTGTCATGATTCTAGTGTATGTAGATTGTAGATAGATCATAGATAGATTTATTTTTTTACTTATACATTGTATATGTATTTATTTTTTTGCGAGTAAGTGAAACAATAGTTAATACTTATTTAATGATACGTACAAAAATATAAAAATGAAATGAAATGAAAGAAGATGTAATGTGTATTGTAAGAGGTATATACTGGTGTTTATATTTAGGCAGAGAGGTATTTTTAGAGTGAGTAGAAGTTTTATGAATTGAGTAGATCGGGAAATCGTGATTATATCTCTTCCTGCTGTTGTTTGATCTGATCGACTCAAAAAGGGAGCCAGCCCGGCATATTTTGCAAACAGAACAGAATGACGATGCATGCTCATCCACCAACGTACCTACACCTACAGATCGTGACAGTGCACTCTAACACACAATCACCTGAGGTCGGTATGAGTAGTGGTGTATTCGAGCCTAGGCGGGCTAAGGCGCTTTTATTTGCAGGCTAGGCTAGCCTCTATACGCTTTTTCACATTACTGTTGTTTAAATTTTAAGAACCCATCTATAGTATTCACAATATCTATAATTGAGAAAAAATGTGTTACCTCAACGTCTTATAATGTATTCAGGCTTAATTTCTGTAACAACTCTTTTTCCGACCAGTTAAAACAATCGCCCCCCCCCTCCCCCCCCCCCCACACACACACCGTATGCACACGTAAATTCGACCGCCTAGGTACTTGAGACGGTACAGACTTGTCCCACACGACTTGGGTGTTCAAAAAAGCCACATGTGCACAAGGTCCAGGGAAACCAAGTATCAGTTTTCTAAATTATTTGACATTTTAAACGACGGTCTGGTGTTGGTCTTGGAGGGGAGGTCAGAGGTTGTTACCACGCCGAGGGTGAGAACTTCCACTTCAAGGCTAAGTACCAGGCTAGTCCATTTTTAGGCCACTACACCCCCTTATATTTTAGGAATACACCACTGGGTATGAGATTATAGTCACGTCGAGACGTAGAAGGGAGTTTGGTCAATTCATTGCGTTGTTTGTAAGTTACATCATTCCGGACTCATTGTTATAGAACGAACTGTGTTCAAATCATTTCATGAATTTCCCGCGCGCACAATAACGAATGACAACGCAGGCAGGCAACACCTCTTGGGTCTCGACTCCTCACTAATGAATGTCCTCCTTACAAATTACAATGGCGTCCTCTACTCTACCACAAGAGACAAGCTTCGTTGTAAATATCGCCACTTATCCGTGCGGCGTAGCTGTAGAGAAAACATTGTCCTTGTGGGTGCAATGCTCCGTGACAGTATGATGCATTCATTCACATTTCAATAGAGAATAGAATGCATTTATCACCAGCTTCGGCTTGTGCCAATCGATAATCGTCTTTTGGAGGTATAGGGGTTGGATTCTTTGTCATTTTTCCAATCTGTAGACTGGTTTGAAGTATCTTTCCTCTTTCTCATCGTTTTTTTTAGCTGTCCGTATCCAGTGGCGTGGTCAACAATATATTTCATGGGGGGTGCAGGGGTGAAGGTAGATTATCAAGAGATAAATTTTATAAATAAGAAACTGGTTTCACACACGATGCAGGGGGGGGGGGGGGGAGCTACAATAGCGCCGCAGACAAAGAATTTTTGTGCTGAATTGGATTCTTTGACACCGGTATTAGGTTTTATTGTATTCGATAAGCAAGTGCCAAATACGTTTGATAAGTATCGTGCATTCATTGTGGATATTATATATTATATGGGGGGGAAGCTTTCTCCCCCCCCCATATACTCCACCGGCCACTGTGCAATATCACAATATAAAATAATAGTAAATTAGTAACTGTTCATGTATACCTCTCCTATCTTTTCCCCTTTCATTTTGCCCTTTTGTAGATATTCCTTTCTGTATCTCCAGCTGAATGATCCTTTTGTGTCATTTGATCTTCGAAATCACTGTTAGATGTCAAAGTGTTTCACATGACTAACCCTAAAAAAAAGAACTATAATGTAAGGTTGGTGATCTGATATTTAAGCTTTACGGAGGGGGAAGGGGCATCTGTGTCTTGGCCAGGATTCGAACCTGCAACGCAGCGACCACGAGATTACGGCCGCTATACTCTGGCTAATGAAAGGGGCATGTTCATATAAGAGAGTGAGCCAGGATCCCCAGCCAACAGTGGTGGGTGGCATTGATTACCATTTAGCCCGCATGGAGTCTTGCGAGGCAGCTCGGACTTACTGACCGCGACCATCTAACTATATCTGTACCACAATCCACAAGTACTTAAGTTTCGTCTTCAAGGAACATACTTGTTGGTAGGTACTGGATCACCAAGTATGTATGTCCCCTCCCCCAAAGAAAAAGTTGATTCGGCAAGTTAAGTTCCAATAATGGTTATAACAACGAAATATGTATGATAGCTATTAATAAATTAATTAATTAATTTTTCGTAGGTATACCCGTTATAGGGTGCACACCAGCTTTACCTGATGTGCCACTCTTCAGGTCTTAACTAGGTTATTAAGGTGTTTGGTTGGATAGCTGAGAAGGAATGTCCAAGGGCTATTAGTAGGACTCAATCCCAGCATTCGTCTTTACGACTGAGGAAAACCTCGGAAAAAAACTTCAGTCAGGACTGCCGGTGGACCGAATCGAACCGGCGACCTACCGAATTAGAGTCTCGCGTCTTACCGCTGAGCCACCTCTATCGGTATGATAGCTATTGTGTTGTTCATATCGGTATGTATGTGTAGAACATGAATTTTAAATTAATAGGAGGACATCCCTTTTTTGTATTGTGTGTTCTGTTCTAAAGACGATCTTACTCATAACGTGCAATGCGATGGCAAAACCATTTTCATGCAGGCAACTGTACGCGTGCGTCGATCATTGTGTGTTCTGTTCTAAAGACGATCTTACTCATGACGTGAATGCAGCGTCGAAACCATTTTCATGCACGCAACTGTACGCGTGCGTCGATCATTGTGTGTTCTGTTCTAAAGACGATCTTACTCATGACGTGAATGCAGCGTCGAAACCATTTTCATGCACGCAGCTGTACGCGTGCGTCGATCATTGTGTGTTCTGTTCTAAAGACGATCTTACGCATGACGCGTGCAATGCGACGAAACCATTTTCATGCACGCACTGTACGCGTGCGTCGATCATTGTGTGTTCTGTTGTTCTAAAGACGATCTTACTTATGACGCGTGCAATGCGACGAAACCATTTTCATGCACGCAACTGTACGCGTGCGTCGATCATTGTGTGTTCTGTTGTTCTAAAGACGATCTTACTTATGACGCGTGCAATGCGACGAAACCATTTTCATGCACGCAACTGTACGCGTGCGTCGATCATTGTGTGTTCTGTTCTAAAGACGATCTTACTCATAACGTGCAATGCGACGAAACCATTTTCATGCACGCAGCTGTACGCGTGCGTCGATCGTTTGTGTGTTCTGTTGTTCTAAAGACGATCTTACTTATGACGCGTGCAATGCGACGAAACCATTTTCATGCAGGCAACTGTACGCGTGCGTCGATCATTGTTGGGTCGCTACTACAAAGACGACGGACGAGCCGGTTTTTTATTCGCAGAACACTGAACGAGTCTACGTTTTTGACACGCACGTAACATCAGGTATCCCTGCGTGACGTAACATTCATTGCGCATTCTTCGTGCGCATGTTTCCTTTGAGTGGCTTTCTCCCCTCTTTGTGTCCTGCGACGTTTTCATTGGTCTGTAATAAAAATCGATTCCATCTTTGAAGAGGGGATATCTTATGTAACGATCTCTCCCATTGGGTAATGTGATACAGTGCGCGCATGTGCCGGGTCTGTGCTGCGTGCATTCCGGTAGGCCTATTGTATGTGCGCTACACACGCAACAAAAACCGACAATCCCCCCCTCCCCCCTCCTCCCTCCCCCCAAACTTGTACTCGTATATGTGCACATTTTCTTTGAAATACACTATCCATCTACTGCGTGTAATACGCTCCGTTTGAAATAAAATCGTGGATAATCCACAAGAACGAAATGGCCCTTCAGTTACGGACTCAGTTTGAAAAATTATTGGACTAAACAATGTTCCTTGTTAAAACTTCATAAATAAAGCCAGTCGAGGAGCATTCATTGCTGAAGAGCATTCGAAATATTGTGCTTTGAACTTTGACAAAGAACAGTGTATAGTTCGTTAATTTTTCTTATTAACTTGTTATTTAAAAAAAAAAAAATGTATTGGTTTATTCACAAGTGCATCCATGAAGGAACCATTTTCGACATGGTCGTACCGTAAAATGTGGGCGGGACGTTTAGGGGGCTAGATTTGTACCCCACCCTAACATATTCTTAAACTCGTATGCCCATGATTAGTCCTAGAAATAAATGGGGGGGGGGCTGCATGTACCCCCCCCCCTTTTTCGAACACCACTTTATACATGGACACAGATGCAGCTGTCTTCCGCGAACTTCCGGCCATCAAAACGAAATTGATAACACACAAGCTATTATTATTATTATTATTATTAATGATAGCGACTAATTCAGACGATCAGTAATGATAGCGTAAACGTAACGATAACTATTTATTGTCCTTCTATGGTGTCCAGTGTTCGTATACTATGACTGAGGAAAGTTCGATACAACTCATTAAGTCAGAATTGCATGTGTGAGGAATTGCACCCGCAAGGTCTCGAACTAGTGTCAGTCGTGATAGCAACAAGGAACTATTACACTTATGTATCAGTTAGATTTGATTTTTTGGTGTTTAACGACGTACTCGGTCGTATGACGTCTTCCGAATCAGACCCGTTATACACAGCGGGGGTCGTCGTAATGGGAGTCCATCAAGTGAGGGCAGGGTCTTCTTTTGACGCCTCTTACGACTGGCAGAGTCGTAAGGGGAGTCCAGCAATGGAGGGCAGGACCAATTGGGAGGAGGAATCAATCAAGTGGGACAGGCTCTTCTTTTGACGCCACTTACGACTGGCAGAGTCGTAAGGAGAGTCCAGCAAGAGGGGGCAGGACCAATTGGGAGGAGGAATCAATCAAGTGGGACAGGGTCTCCTTTTGACGCCTCTTACGACTGGCAGAGTCGTAAGGAGAGTCCAGCAAGAGGGGGCAGGACCAATTGGGAGGAGGAATCAATCAAGTGGGACAGGGTCTTCTTTTGACGCCTCTTACGACTGGCAGAGTCGTAAGGAGAGTCCAGCAAGGGAGGACAGGACCAATTGAGAGGAGGAATCAATCAAGTCGGACAGGGTGTCCTTTTGACGCGTCTTACGACTAACAGAGTCGAAAGGGGAGTCCAGCAAGGGGGGCAGGACCAATTGGGAGGAGGAATCAATCAAGTGGGACAGGGTCTCCTTTTGACGCGTCTTACGACTGGCAGAGTCGTAAGGGGAGTCCAGCAAGGGAGGGCAGGACCAATTGGGAGGAGGAATCAATCAAGTAGGACAGGGTCTCGTTTTGACGCCTCCTACGACTGGCAGAGTGAAAAGGGGAGTCCAGCAAGGGAGGGCAGGACCAATTGGGAGGAGGAGTCAATCAAGTGGGACAGGGTGTCCTTTTAACGCGTCTTACGACTGGCAGAGTCACCCTGGGCCTATGCTACCCCGGGCCCCGACGTGTCAGTTGAACCTCTTGATTGGCAACTGTCTGATGAACTGGGTTCATATTTTCTTGATGACGAATCAGCGGCTGCTACAAGATTATAAGATACATCTTCATATCGTTTACACATACCGGTTTGTAACATGAGTGGCTATCCATGAAGCAGACGTTTAGGAACGTGGTAGAAAATCTAGGGGGGGACGGGGGGCTCTCCTCATCCTGTCCTTCTATTCCCCACCCTCAGTCATGTTTTTACAGTAGAGTCGGCCCCTACACCTAGTGGCGCCCATTGTTACCAAGGTACCAGTTGTTTCCATGTTCTATCCCATAAACAAAACAAATCCATAGCAACAATGGGTGCCCCTAGGTGTAAGGGCCGACTATGAGTTCCAACCTTACCTTCCTCCCCCCCACCCCCCGCGTTACACACCAGGAAATTCTATTCTAATTCTAATTTGATATATTTTTATGAATTTATTTTTACCTCACGGCCTTATTTATGTACATGAATATGCCCGTATCATACACGCGTTGTTTCAACGAAAACCATCAGATTCTTGACTATCGTGCTTTTGTAAAGGCGGTTTCTAAGTGTGTACTATAGCCTCATTAGTCACGCCCGCTGTGTATTTGAGTTATCAGAATTCCAATGCACGGTATAGAAAATTATTAGATTCTGGAACAAGAATGGTAGAAATTAATTTGGTTTCACTTTCATCATGGGCACAGGCGGCGCTTAGCAAAAAGAATCACCATAGTAAGCAAAGTGCTGATGTACTGATGCATCACTAGCGGTTACAATTAGGCCTAGATGCTGGGAAGTAAAGGGCTCAAGGCGAAACAAGTTCAGGCCTGACGGCGCAACACGAGCGCTTTTCCAACTCAAACCACAATTTGTTGCCACGGTGTATACTTGCTTGTTGTTTGACTGCCGAGTGGAGTGTACTACCCTGATTTAGGATGCTAAGGTTTCCCCGGCCTACCGACCTATCTACCGTCCCTCTAATGCAGCCTGTTTCAACGGAAATCCACAGATGCCTGACGTACGTAAAGGCGATCTCCCGCTCAGTGAAGAGTGCACACGCCAAGTATCCAACCCAAGGGCGTTAATCATCCCTAATGCACTTAGATGGTAGGAACCAGAGAAGAAAATATAGTAGGAAATTGAGGTGGTACTACTGGACTCAGCTATTTCGTAAGCATGAGCTTATACTTATATACTTGGCCCAAGATTACCTTACATATGCTTTCGTCACAGGCGAGGCACTCATATAGCCAACGAGCGAACCGCCCGAGAAAAGCGCGCGCAAATACCGATCGCTGATTGGCTACGAACCCGTCGCCTGTGACGAAAGCATGTGTAAGGTAGTCTTGGGACAACTATACGTTGGGGCGGTAATGATGGTCCATGCGTTGCTTATATAGGCTCTAAAGTCGTTCCTCAGTAACCTTGTGGATGGTGACGTCATAGATGAGTGAGACATTAACCAACAACCACCCGCTGATTGGCTCTGACTCTCTCATCTATGACGTCAGTATTCACAAGGTTGCTGTGGAACAACTTTACACCGGAGTTTTGAGCTTGAGTGTGGTGCTCAGGTGCGCGTTAGGCTTAGAATGAGGGGATCACCGTCTTGAAGACTTCCCATGTATAATGTGTCCCGGGTGTGTAATCTGTTGTGACGTAACCGGTATTGATCAAGCAAAGGACACACGAGGAAGTAAAGAACAAAGTAGAAGAGTGAAGAGGAGAAAAAGTCACTTTTTCATTCTCCAAAGTATAGAGTCACACTGGAACACAAGAAAAAGTGCGCACCCTGTTGCAAAAAAGGGATGTGTGAATACTCGTTAAATTCGCGTATACAAAAGTGAGAAAAACACAGTGCATGGAGATTCGCGACCATTGTTTTCAGAATCCTCGCAATGACGTGTCAATATACTGGTAATAAAAATCCCTTCAAGGACAGATCTTTTCCAGTTTTGACTCGCAGAGCCAAGTTCGACTTTGGAGATTGTTTTCTATAGTCCCATATATAAGCTGTATTGTTCCCTTTTCACTTGTTAGCACCAGTTTGAAGCTCAACACCGTCCGTGCTTTGTAGCCTATATATAAATATCAAAATCAAATAACGTGCCCCATAACTTTTACTATCTATTTGTGATCTGATTCGTGGCCATCGCTGTACTTAGTTTAGCTATATCTATATACGTCACTATTTAGCCACAGCCTTTGATGTTCATGTTTAATCAAATTAATGAAGCTTGAAGCAGCGTTGTATGCTGTGAGCCATGTTTGAGTGAGTGCATGGATGTGACGTGGCGTGGCCATTGGACGTAAACAAATTGTGCTGCAGCTCAGTTGGATTCCCAATTAGCCTTGACCATAGATATTTTTTGTAGCGTCTCCTTATCATTTCACGAATCAATCGGGCATACCGCGATATAAAATATTAATGTCTTGATTAGTTTGTGTTTAACGACGTATTAGACAGCTTATGACGTCTTCCGAATCAGAATCAGATCCATTATACATCGCAGCGGTCGTCATAAGGGGACTCCAACAACTCGGCAAGGGAGGACGGTAGAGGGGGGGGGGGGGGTCAGGATCTTATTTTGTCGCCTCTAACGCCTTTGAGTCACTCTGGGCCAATTCTACTCCGGGCCCAAACGGTAATCAATAGAATTCTGTGTATACAACATCTTGATTTTAAATTTTACAATTTTTTTTAAAATTTGCTATTTTCATAAAATAAAAATCGTGCTTGTCTTGATGCAACATGCCTTTATTTGAGGTTCAAACGCGCTGTATGTAAGCTGCATGTAGCGGGGCATTCAAACCGAACCCAGTGTTTAGGTGGTGTAGTTTATAGATTGCACGTATACAGGACACGAAGGTAATTGAGCCAGGTCAGTATATCTGTAGGTGACCGCTGTCTCTGTCTCATCAAGTGGAACCACGTGTCACGGTTGAATGGAGGTCCTTCGATAAGAAACAGTCTCGTTCTCGTCACCTGGTCAGCAGCTCAGATTGGTGGACAAATGTGTGCAGTCAAATGCGCAATAGCTCCTTTCGAATATGGGATGTATAGGCAGGCGTACGTACATTTGCTGGCACTTTTGCCACTATACGACGTAGGAGGACTATAGGCGAGTCCCAAGAACCTCGGATCCTTATCTACCGCCACTTTCACGCACGTTGTTTCAGCGAAAATCAAAATATGCATCTTTGTTAGCGTTCTTTCACACATTCACACATAAAGGCGGTCTTCCGCTTAGTATCGACTGTATAGAGTGCATAAAGCCTCGTTAGTAACGCCCACTTTATTTGGAATTCGAGGTAACCATGACATACATTTGTAAATACGGCAAGAGCTAGAGAACTAGAAAATTAATTTCATATTATTGGACACAGCTATTTTATAAGCATGTGACTAATGACATTGGAATAACTGTACCTTGTCAAAGGTTTTCAATTCTCTGCTGCTTGTTTGGGTTTGTCACACAACACAATACGAAATGAAAACGTGGCTCAAGTCAAACCTGTCGGCCACTACAAGTGTGTCCTAAAATTAGAGCAAAACTTCTTCTCTCCTTCGTCAACACCCATCAATCACCCGCTCACTATGACGTCATAGCATCGCCTCATGCAATCAAGTTCTCGGGATTGGCGTGTTATTCAGTGTACACGTCATTGCCTAGAATCGTAATGCCGTGAAATACTTGTTTACATAATGACCTAGGTTTGTTTTGTCACGAACGGACGTCGGTGCAATCGCAATGTTGACACAGAGGAGCTCTCCCGCTCGCTGATTGGAGGAAAACACTGCAGAACTTGTCGTCGGGGGGGGGGGGGGTCGACATCATTAGTGCGTAACATCCGATCCATAATCTTTTTAGAATGTTGTTTGTTTGATCCTGGCTGGCTAATTCCTGGCGAGTGAGTCGACAGTGCTGCGTCCCGTAAATTAGGCTCCTGAAAACGAGACCGGTGGCAGCGAGTGGGAAGTCTCGTGGGAATCGTTTTCAACCCCGAATATAATGATCGGAGTGGTGATCACGATGATGCACTGCAGTGAATGGTGCGTGCGGGGGTTGAAGGGGACGAAAATACTCTACAATGCCAATACATAATACATCCCCACCCCTCAGTTCCTTTCACCCTCGAGAGTGAAGGCAGGGGGAGCGTTTAAAAAATCGGGAACGCGTGCGGCTCAATTCAATTTAAAGTGGGAGAATAGTACGACAGGTTTCCTCTGCAAGTATAGAGTGGATTCATTGATGCGCGAACGTCTTGGCCACACTAAACAAGGGTGGGCAACTTTTTTCAATACGATGAATTAAAATCTTGTTAGTTGTGGTTGAGGGAGAGGATTATGCACGCTTGTTGGATAGAGTTAATGAACTGTCTTGAATGCGTGATGTTTTAAATGTGGGATGCTTGAATTGCACTCATGGAACAACGACGAGGCGAAATTGTGTCGTGTAAATTTGTATTCCATCATAACTATAGTCTCAAGCTGACGAATGGTCGAACCAACCTGATTTTCTACTTCTGCAGAAAATCTTCTCTTTCGTGTAACCACTGGCGTCGTTGTTGAGAGGACGGGAAGTTCGTTAGTCCTGTAACAATGTCACAGAGGTGGCTCAGTGGCAGACGTTATAGACTCTAATTCGGGAGCTCGCCGGTTCGATTCCAGCAATCCTGACATACGGTTTCTTCGGGGTTTTCAGCAGTCGTAAAGGCGAATGCTGAGTCGTACTAGTCCTCGGACTTCCCTGCCCAACTATCTAAACACCCTAACTAACCTAGGGGCACATTATAAGTAAAGTTATAGGGTGTGCAGTGTCCACCCTATAACACGTATATTCCTATACGAAACATTATGGATTATGTACGAGTTCGCTTGACGCACGTACTTGCGATCATAGTTTGCGTCACGCGTGTTTGTGCGTGACACTAGGTGATCCAGCGCCAACACTTACAATAAGTAATGTATGAGGCTAGTATTACTATTTTATCTTCCAACGTGCACAAAACAAGAGCTAAAGACGTGGCTCTCTGAATACAACAATCTAAATGCGTAAGTGAGCTACTTGCTGAACACAGCGTTATCGTGCGTGAGTATAATAATGGTATGTACGTGCGTGATGAGAAAACTAAAAGCGAGTTTCGTGATCTTATACTTGACGTGAGTGAAAAATTGCTCACGCGACCACCTCACACTGCGAATATTGGGGGGGGGGGGAAGGGGGGGGGGGGGCGTTGTACGTGCCGACCTGGGGTTTGCTTACCTCCACGAATAATATAACCCTTCGCACGCCGCCTTCTCACGTGTCATCCACCACAATCGTATCTCACATCCGGTCTCTCTCTCTCTCTCTCTCCCTCTCTCTCCTCTCTCTGTCTCTTTCTCTCTAGCTAGTTCGGACAAAGTCGTGTAGACTCGGCCATGACTCGGGATAATATTCTATCACGCACAGATATTCGAAATGATTTCGAACGATATTCACGGTGACGGAACACGGACGTCAGGGGGGGGGGGGCTAAGAAGTTGGCGGAGTGCCAGACAGACAGACGGGGGAGCGGGGGGGGTTCCTCTCCTTCCTTCACACACCTGTTGCCCGTGTTTGCCGTGGGAAGTGGAAGGGCGGGGAGGGGGGAGGGAGGAGAGAGCGAGACGGAGAAATCTAAATTGGTTCGAGAATCATTAGGACCCGGTTGAAGTACCGAATCAACGAAAGGTTTTATTATATCGTAATTTCACAAACCAGTATGGTCATAAAACGGCGGCCTCCCTCCCTCCCTCCTTCTTGCCGTGCGTGGATGGGAGTGGGCGTCTGTTATGTGTCGGACAAGTGTCTGCGTATGTGTTGATCGGGCCAAGCCAAGCGCTGCATGAAGAGTTTGTTCACGTAATGCTGAATGCTCGCAACCACTGCACTAATGGAGGAATGCCTAATACGAGATGTGACGCAGATCGTTATGCAAGATAAGATACAGACGTGCAGGCTCGGTGTGAGGGAACTTTGGGAGGAGGTCGGCGTATCAATTGCGTCTTTTCAGGGGGCTCCCCCCCCCCCGGGCCCCAATCGCATTTGATTGCATTATTGATTGATTGTATTATAAGGTTCCTTCCTTGCTCTTTAAATAAATAAATGTATATTTACTGTCTACCCATTCAGTTAGACGAGAACTTATTTTCAGTGGAAGGTATTATTTATTTATGGTATTCATGATGTGTGTCTCTGCTATGCCTATGACCGACTCCAAAGTCACTTTTTACAATATATTTTACATTTATATTCAATCCGTATCAATTGTTTCCGCAATGTTAGTGTGGGGTGGGGGGGGGGGGGGGGGGGGCGATATTTGGACCTGGATTGTATAAATCGGAAATTAAAATCTAGAAACAGTGATGGTTCGTTATTTATTATACACTTGTCCTGAAGCAACAGCTTTCGTCATGAACGAGTTGTTTGTGGCCATCCAACGAGCCCCAATCTCACCTGGTTTGGTCATTCGATTAGTGGACCTTGCTACTTGGCTTTCACTTGCCCAAGACAAGACACATAGTCGTGTGCTGACAGTAGGTTTGTTCGATTTACCTACACCTTTTGTACTTTTTGCACTGCCCTCCATGCTCTACTACAGGGCACAGTGCAAAAGATGTAGGTAAATCGAACGAACCTTTTGTGTCCCTCATGTTTTTGTGTATTTGTACAATTTTGAGTTTACCCGCGTAATTCCAAAGTACACGAAAAATGATGCCTCTACCTTATACAATTATGTTGGCATAATATGCAATAGTTTCTAAGTCAAGCCACCAATTATTTATACTTCCATTGAAATCGTTCCGCTCTCGGCCTCAACAGTCGCTACTTAATTCGTGGTAGATGAAAAAGATACAGCAGTGTGCAATTTCTTGGGTGGGGTAAAAAAAAAAAAAAGATTGTATAACAAAATAATGAGTGTTAGCATGCAACATTATTATGCAGTTTCCGTAGAAATCGTGATTCAAGTAAGTCATGGAACGTTGGTGGCAAGTGGGCGGAAGGGGGGGGGGGATGAGGGGGAGGAGGAGGGGGGGATTAAGAGGACGACGCAACACGCACACACGCATCATGCAGTGTCCTCTAATTGCCAGCGTTCCAATTGTTGTGGGGTGGTGTGTGGTGTACAACA
The DNA here is from genome assembly GCA_945910005.1 of Isoperla grammatica. NCBI lineage: Eukaryota > Metazoa > Arthropoda > Insecta > Plecoptera > Perlodidae > Isoperla > Isoperla grammatica. Next base: position 8,480,203 of record OX246741.1, read on the forward strand.
TTCCTGAGCGGGGTGTACCTCCTTATCTTGGTATGGCTGACGTTGTATTTACAATACAATCGTATACGAGCACGACTGTACTATATTCTATCGCATATTTCCTATTACTTTCCCTCTATATGTGATCCATCATCATGGTATTCTCCCCTCCCGTTCGTTATTCCCTCCCTCACAGTGACATCTCTCTCTCTTTCTCTTTCTCTCTCTCTCTCTCTCTCTTGCTCTCTTTCCCTCTTGCTCTCTCTCCCCGTTTATCTCTCTCGCTTGCTCGGATTCGTACTATACCACACTAGTCCCCTCTATCATTCTTTATCTGTCTGTGCACTCCCCCCCCCGCCCCCGTTCTCTTCCCACATGATTCGCTTAGGGCAGAAGGCAGACAACCATGATTCTATCACTCTCTCTCCCTCTTCCCCCCCTCTTTCCCCCTCTCTCGTCTCCCCCTCTCCACTAATTCCCACCTCGAGCTGTAACAACTTCTGCTTTTCCCTCTACTCTACTCTACTAATTACTTCTTACTCTAGAACAACTGGTTGGAAACGTAAAAAGTTATTTTTGGGTTAAGAACTTTCTCCCAAGTTTCATTGGCGGTTGGAAGAAAACGATCGCGCACAGTTACAATTATCATAGAGCACACATTCAGAGACAAATATATACTTTTCTGGTCGACGGTGAAGGCAAGACTTTGCAACCCATATACTACGGTGTTACTGAACCATCGACGCACCCACCCTTGTATAGTTGCCGCACTGTAACTATTCGCAGGCTGACTCGTGATCCAATGATGGGCACAAGATATGAGCTAAGTTTTGTGATGTAACTTTCATTCAGTGGAATGTCGGATACCCCTCTAAACTTAGCGTTGGACATGGTGACGTAGATACACACGACCTTGGTAGGGTCATAGTTCTGACTCTGACCTCACATCCGTATCTATCCAGTATAGTAGTCGTACAGCAACTACGGTAACGCTTTCGTCATCAATCTATGACTTGTTTATGGTCTCGGCGGGCCAACCCGAGCAGGTATTTGAATTATCCACGGCTGCTGGTTGGCTGCCGCTCACCCACCTGTGACGGAAGCATTACCGAAGTTGCTGTACGACGACTATAGCAGGAATGTGTCCGTCTTCACACTGTTAGATCAATGGATACGATCTTGGCGTTCTTGCATGCATTCGTCCCCCGTTTAGCAGTGTGCACTAGCCTCATTCACCAGGCGTTTGGAATTTTCAGAACCTAAATCTAGTTGCATCTCGGTCTCTGCCTCCGCGGTATTGTAGTGATACTTTGTCAGCGTGTTTGTTGGCAGGCGTCAAGCGTGCATTTTTAGAATGCACGGCCGAGTCAATAACAAGCAGATATACTGGCAAATCCTGCAGCGAATTCCGTCGAATAGACCGTGTGGATTATGGAGCTTGACCGTCTCTTCTGAGAATTTTACAGCACACATTGCCTGGTACGACGCGGCGGGTATATATATATATATATATGTATATGAATATTTTTCAAGAACACTCTTGACGTGGTTAATATGTGAAATCCAGAAATTAAAAAACCAACCCCGACTGGGAATCGAACCCAGGTCTCCCACTTGCCGGGTGGGCGCCATAACCCCTAGACCACCGGGACCGGTAATTCAATGACTGGATGTAGTGCATTAAGATAGATTGTGGCGGTGGAACAACACTGTTACACTTGAGTTGACCAGCCACACATATATATGTATATATGTATATATATATATATATATATATATATATATATATATATATATATATATAGACAATACACACTATAGAGAGTAGTGATATTAAGTTTATAAAACTCTATGGTGGAGATATTATTACAACACCAGAACATTACACACATGACGTGATATACATTGTCACACAATCATTCATTCACGCTAATCATACACATTGATTGGTACGTAAACATGGCCCCGTGAACCCAAGGGATCCTTGCTCTCAATTCTTGGTATGTGTTACACTCACAGAGCATTTTCAACACCCAGTATTTATCTTACGTTGATCCTACTACTCTGACTCAACGTAACAGACAAAAAGTCGGCCTAAAGGTGACATAAAGTTTTACGAACAATAGTTATAGAAACTACGTATCTCAAAAGACAACAAAACGTAGGTGTGTAGATTTAAACTCTTTTCCTACCGTTATTTCGCTATGGGACTCAGACCCTTGTTAAAATTCACAACATGCACATTTATGTAGGGTGCGTCAAATTACATATTTTAGGAGATATTTGTAGAAAATAATCGTCTTCTTAAAATATTTATCGTATGCCTAAGATATGAATGGGTTGTGAGTCTTTTGAATTTGTATTTGCTTCTATATAAATAGATCTGGGCAGTACTGGGCTTCCTTAGATTTTAAAACATTCTTGTAAACTGTTGTTGTTATGTATAGATAATGTAAAGTTGTTCCTCAGCAACCTTTTGTATACTGACGTGCATTGACCAACCAAATGTCCGTATTCGAAAAAACCACACGGTGATTGGCTGCGACTCACTCATCTATGACGTCAGCATTCTCAAGGTTGCCGTTGCCACTTCGAAGAAGTTTACCTACAAAACGTGACTTTGCTATAGTCTCGTCGCGTTAACCTGCAAGGTGTTGTCGTCACGGATTATGTAATAGTGAAGTGACGCGTGTGACAACTACCAACCTAAATCTAGTTGCATCCCGTTCTCCTGCCTCAGGTATTGTAGTGATAATATCGCGCGCATGTTGTCAGACGTGGTGGGGTCACATTCCATTCACGGTTGGTGCAGTCAATGCAGTGGACAATAACAATGCAGCTATCAGGCAATCTCGAGTTGAATACCGTTGAAATAGACCGTGTGGAGCGACCGTCTCTTCTCAGAAGTTTAGGGGACACCTTGCTTCTTACGGCGTCGCCAGTATACTTTCCTATGGAACAAAGGCCGGCTATGGTTACATTGCACCGTCTATGTCAGTCTGTATAGACAGCTTTCTCTGGCATCCCCTTGCACATTTCAACCACCCCTCCCCCTCCACCCCCCCCCCCCACCCCCATCACATCCTCTCTCCATTCGTCCATGAAATATAAATCGCGCGGGGATACGGTTTAGAGGGGGAGTAACACGAATTATCTTGTGAGGGTGTTCGCGAACATTAGAACCCCTCCTAAGGCTTTTGTTGTTGTAGTAGTAGGCTGATATTTTAGCGAGGTTTTATTTTCGCTGCTCGGTGATCGTGTGGTGTGGTTATCGATCATAGCGATTTACCCCACTCCCAAATCCGACCATGGCTGTTGGCCTCGTAACGATATACGTGTGGTGCTGTGAATACCAACTAACTGTGGTGTAATACTGAATCACTGGTTTTAGGTGGTCCTACGGCAGTTTTATTCTAGGCTACAGAAAGGTTTTATATATTATTGAAATTTTGAAGCAAATAGTAATTAAAAAACGTGTAGAATTTTACATCCAGACTTACAATTATGTTCACTCCCATCACATGGCATGCGAAGTACGAAGCACTTCCATGATAACCAAAGCAACACAAAAAGGGAAAACGTCAACAGCAAATATGGACACGTTCTTGTATGATAAATTAACCCCCTTCCCCCCCCCCCCCCCACACACACACACAAATTAAGATGTAAGTATTCATACATCTATTACAAAAAGTTAACTAGCGGAACATGGTTTACCATGATAAAGTGATGCAATTTTGCTTTGAGGACAGTTTAAAAGTACGAATGGGGAACATGCATAATTTTTTTTTAGCATTTTACTAGATTAAGATTAACGTCCTGAATACAAAAATATTTTATTTCGGTGACATAGAATTAAGTTTCATTTATAAAAACGAGCTGAAAGTTTCACACATATTTATGGCGGGAAAAACGGGCCATACGTCACTTGCCATGTATCAGCAATCAACCAATCAAAGAAAGATAAATAACATAACGCTTATTTGGAAATTATCATATCCAAAATCATATAAAATCGAATTAATGTCTAGTAAGCGTAGTAATTAATTTTGAAGCCCAGTTACTATAAAAACAATAATACCAAACCTATTTTCATAGAATATCAGTAAATATTGGGTGATGTTATTCATATAAAGCAGACTTGACAACGGCTTGCGTAAAAATTTTGACAAGGTTAGCTTGATGACCTTGAAAATGTGATTGTTTCGTCTAGGAGGCGGTGGCAAAGTCCAAGGAGGTTATATGCAAAGTCATTCATATAAGCAGTGATTTTCATGGCATGTGACGTCACATACCGTTTAAAAATAATAGTGCGGGAAACAGATAATCAAAATCTTTGAACATGTATAGAAGTATAATGAGTTAATTTTAAAACTTTTAAATTAGGTTTGTGATGTCTTCAGATGAATAACAATATATTCCACGTACTTTCAGAGCTGTAGAAAATTCATGCAAGTTCCCTATTATGGACTGCCAATGTAGTAGATGATGTGCACATATCTTTTACGTATGTGAGTGATGGATGCAAATGTATTTTATTTATATACAATAATTCTATACAAAACTGACGACGTACGTTTTTCTTTTATGATTTCGCTTTTTTTTATGCACGTAACTCGTGATGCGGGTTTCTCTGTAATGTCAAGAGTCAAGAGTACAGTACTGCGCAATATCATACTCTGCGTTTTGTTTTTAAACCTCGGCACCTTATATTACAATCCTCACATGAACTAAACCTATAGTTTACACCAGGTATAGTTTACATGTCACCATAGAAACCGGTTCGTAGGGGACGTATTGTCCACCTCTTGAGTAGCGCTGTCAACGTTGGAGCGAGATGTTGATGTGATAAGTGTCTTATTCGTGGAAAAAGATAATTGAGCCTGGCTTCCTTTAAATTTACCTTGTTGTTCAAGGTTCAAGAATCCAGAGGACGACACATCTCGCGGTGACATGCCTGCCTGGTATGGAGTATGGAGTATGGATGGTATGGAGTAATCACGAAATTTGATCTCTAAACATCAACACGGTTTTCGTGGAAAAAAATCTACTACAACTGCGACAGCAAATTTCATAAATAGTGTACTAGAAAATATTGACAACAAAAGTAAAACCATGGCAGTATTTATGGATCTTTCAAAGGCCTTCGATTGTGTAAACCATAAAATATTAATAAAGAAACTAGAATGTTACGGTATAAGGGGCGTGGCACTGAAATGGGTCCAGTCATACCTCACGAATCGGACGCAATACGTAGAATTAAAACAGGGAAACGGACATGGTCAAGTGCAAACCTACAAGTCAAGCATACAGACTATGCATCACGGTGTACCGCAGGGTTCCGTAAATGGCCCTCTGTTTTTTAACATTAGTATTAATGACATACCAGAGAAAGTAGTAGCGGGAGAGATGACTCTGTTTGCCGACGACTCTACCCTCAGTATGGCTCGTAAGACAATAGAGGATCTTGAAGTAGACACATATATCGAAACTAATAATGTAGTGCAGCAATTTGAATCCAACTGTCTCAAAGTTAATACAAGTAAAACTAATATTATGGTCTTCAACCCCGGAAACAAACAAAGTAGGGAAGTAAACATTTTTATTGGGGAACATTGTCTGGAACAGGTAAGGGTAACAAAAATGCTGGGGTTGTATATAGATGAAAACTTATCGTGGAATGACCACGTTGACTTTATAGCCAAAAAGATAAGTTCAGGAATTTTTGTAATAAGACAGCTAAAGCAATACTGTAGTATGGACATACTTAAATCTGCTTACTATGCTTTGGTTGACTCATACATAAATTATGGCATAGTACTCTGGGGAAACAGCAGCAAAAATAATACCCTGAAGATATTCAGGCTTCAAAAGAAGGCTATACGGTATATTCTAAACTTAAAACCTACACAATCATGTAAACATTATTTCAAATCCCTAGAGATCCTTACGGTCCCTTCCAAATATATATATTCCACTTTAGTTTTTGTGCGTGAACATCATTCAGAAACCTTTTTAAAGAACGCAGACACCCACCAGTACAACACACGAAACAGGAACAATCTTCACATTCCATCAACTAAACTAAAAATAATTGATAAAGCTCCTATCCATGCAGGGAAAATACTATTCAATTATCTACCTGAGGACATAAAAAATGATGCAAACATGGTCACGTTCAAAAGAAAGTTAAAAAGCTATTTATTGGAAAAGTGTCTTTATACCATAAGTGATTTTAAAGAAACATGACTACAATAGTGTGTATCCTTGATATGTATGTATGTATGTATCTATCTATCTTACGTGCACTATTTACCAAGCAATTGTATGTAGGCCTACGCTAGTACGTAATGAATGTAACTGTAACACAATGTATGTATTTGTAACTCAATGTCTGTAACTACTACCCAATGTCTGTAACTGTAACCCAATTTGTATATACTGTATATAGCTTTAATTTAATTTACCAACATATTTTGACAACGCTCATGTTGCGATGCATGTACTTGCTGCTGCATCTAATGTAACCAAATAGCCGCTAATAAATACAATACAATACAATACAAAGGGGGGCTTGTTTACTATAATAACAACAAAAGCTTATAAAACTATTTAGTATTCCCTTTGTTTGTCACCCTCTTTGCAGCCTATACAATGAACATTATTAATGTCACACAAGTAGCTAATAATCTCCTTTTGTCTTTCCAGATTATCTCTAAACGTCAAGTCAACTGCGGCGCTAATAAATAATATGTGAAGCAAAAGAACAAGACAGCCCAAGCATCTTTGAGATTCCCCTGCAATGACCGTGACAACTACTTGAAGAAGAAGAAAAAGAAGAAGAAAACACGACAGAGATATGGCCGACGTCAATAAGCAACAACAAGTGCAGCAACAGCAGCAGCAACAGCAAGTGCAACAGCAACAACAGCAGCAACAAGTACAACAGCAAGTCCAACAGCAGGTGCAACAACAACAGCAGCAGCAGCAGGTGCAACAGCAGGTGCAACAGCAGCAACAGAATAGTGTGGAACAGAACCAACAGGTGCAGCAAGTACAGGTAAGAAGGGGGTTTCATAGGGATTTTTTGGTGGGGGAGGGGGGTCCCCTTTTATCTTCAGTTTTTTAAGTAGGACGAACGCTAGAGAGTACAGGTAAGAAGGTGCGTTTGGCTACTGAATGTATTAGTTTTATATGGATTGTTTGGTGGGGGAGGGGGGTCCCCTTTTATCTTCAGTTTTTTAAGTAGGACGAACGCTAGAGAGTACAGGTAAGAAGGTGCGTTTGGCTACTGAATGTGTTAGTTTTATATGGATTGTTTGGTGGGGGAGGGGGGTCCCCTTTTATCTTCAGTTTTTTAAGTAGGACGAACGCTAGAGAGTACAGGTAAGAAGGTGCGTTTGGCTACTGAATGTATTAGTTTTATATGGATTGTTTGGTGGGGGAGGGGGGTCCCCTTTTATCTTCAGTTTTTTAAGTAGGACGAACGCTAGAGAGTACAGGTAAGAAGGTGCGTTTGGCTACTGAATGTATTAGTTTTATATGGATTGTTTGGTGGGGGAGGGGGGTCCCCTTTTATCTTCAGTTTTTAAAGTAGGATTGAACGCTGGAGTTTTCATGCTAAACAACTTTCCATGATATGTGTACCCTTTTGTTATTTTCTCTGCCCCCCCCCCCCCCCCCCCCCCTCCCCGATGCTCTATCGTGGTGTACACAGTGCAAAAAGTATAAAAGGTGTATGTAGGTAAATCAAATGGACCTATAAGGTGCATGATAGGCAACACAATACAGATATTTTTCACAACAAACTTGTGAATGCTGACGTCATATACAAACCAGTCGGGAGCCAATCAGCAGGCTTTTATTTTCAAATTTCAAATTCAAAGTGCTACGTTCGCATTTATGCACTTTCAAGAATGTAATAACATTTTTAACCCCGAAATTTTTAGTTTTCTGGAGTTCAGGATGTCAGGCCTCTGAATTTTGAAATTTGAGCGTTTTGATTTTTTCGTGCATTTTTTTTAAACCATTCATTTTTTTTCCTTCTAAAAGTCTTGATAATAAAAGGGAAAAAATGAGACAAAGTTGTGGGGGAAAAGTAATTAAGAGTATTATATACAAATCGGGAAATCTGGATTATATTATGTCCAAAAAAGTCTATTCTAATGCCCCAAGTTGTGAAAAATGTGATTTTTTTAATTGGTCAAAAAATTGATAATTTCTAGGTAATCGTACCTTTTAAAACTCCGGAGGGATAGAGTTAAAGAAATGAAATGTGAGTGTTGTTGTGTCCCAGGTGCAACTGACCCACGATGGGAACGTCCAACAGAACAACACGCCCCACACGCTGGTCAGTATGCCCCAGCAAGGTCAGGGCATACGGTCAGGCTTGCGTTGTCCCGTCATGGCTACGTCTAATAAGAGTGTTCTTATGTCCCAGGTGCAACTGACCCACGATGGGAACGTCCAACAGAACAACACTCCCCACACGCTGGTCAGTATGCCCCAGCAAGGTCAGGGCATCACGGTCGTGTCTCAGGCTTGCGTTGTCCCGTCATGGCTACGTCTAATAAGAGTGTTCTTATGTCCCAGGTGCAACTGACCCACGATGGGAACGTCCAACAGAACAACACTCCCCACACGCTGGTCAGTATGCCCCAGCAAGGTCAGGGCATCACGGTCGTGTCGCAGGCTTGCGTTGTCCCGTCATGGCTACGTCTAATAAGAGTGTTGTTGTGTCCCAGGTGCAACTGACCCACGATGGGAACGTCCAACAGAACAACACTCCGCACACGCTGGTCAGTATGCCCCAGCAAGGTCAGGGCATCACGGTCGTGTCGCAGGCTTGCGTTGTCCCGTCATGGCTACGTCTAATAAGAGTGTTGTTGTGTCCCAGGTGCAACTGACCCACGATGGGAACGTCCAACAGAACAACACTCCGCACACGCTGGTCAGTATGCCCCAGCAAGGTCAGGGCATCACGGTCGTGTCGCAGGGACCGGGTGGTCAGGCTTGCGTTGTCCCCTCGTCACCCATGCAACAGATGCAGCAGCAGGTACAGTAACTACGAGAGTAATACGCATCAAATCAATAAAAAATAAAATAAATACATAAATAAATAAATTCACATTTAGTAGTAGTAGTAGTAATTCTTTATTGTAGCACTTGGCTATTTCATCACATTTATACATGTTATAACAGTTTCACATTTCCACAATGACATTTTCACATTTTCGCAATATCAGTTTCATATTTTCACAATTACTGTATCCCAAATTATTATCTTATCAATAATCTAAGATTCTTTCACATGATTACCATACAATGCCATACCATACAACAAAATAAATATCCTATTCCTAGGCTTGATCTACTTACTAGGGACAAAGTGAATATAGCATTTATAGCATTTAGAGTCTACCCACTCAGTAGGTAACGAAACTGATTTTCAGTGGGGGACTTTAATTGATAAGACCTTTTAGTTATGCTCACTATTATATTTTTATTAATATCTAAGAAAGAAATTTTTGAGATTTTAAGGTTTTCTGTTTGCAACAACTTTTAAATTCGAAATTGTGGGAAGATACACAAGATAAATGTTATCTGTAAAATAGATAATATCTCTCTTGTGTAGCAATAGCAATTGCTCATCTAAATATAAATTATTTTGCGCCTGCGTTAGAATAAGATGTAAAAATTGTATAATACTGTTGACAACTCTACTGAATTTAAAAAAGACTAATAACATCTACAAATCTTCCCACAATTTTGATTCGATTCGAACATCTTGCGACATGCGTCTACCTGACAGCAGAAAGGGATCTAATGGAGGGGCAAAATATAGCAAGAAGGAAATATGTGGCAAACCTTTATTGGGCAACTAGGTAGAGAATGGCATAAGTTCCAGCTCTGGGTGTTCGAAAGAAGAAGAAGAAGATTTTAAAAGTTGTTTTAAACATACGAACAGGGTACCTTAAATTTTCACGATCTGCTGCTGCAGACCCAAGAAAAAAACGATAAAAAGTAAAGACACTCAGAATTTGGACGATCACTATTTTTAAATAAAAGATTTCACAAATCTGAATATGTTTAAATTAAAACTGAGAAATTACGTGATAGGAAAATGTTAATACAGTGTTGATAGCTTCAGGAAAACTAATATAACTAAATTGTTTTTAACTTTTGATTTCATTAGACACTAGACAGTACATTCTATGTAAATAACTAAGATAAAAGTCAAATGTATGATAGGCCCTACTTATTTAGATATTATCAGTAGCCTTTACACAATATGTAGAGTGTATATTTAAATATCATATAGTTATAATTTATACCTATAGTCTGTAAGTACATATATAAAATTATCTTAGAAAACTTGACAATGCTTATACAGTAATCCCCCTTTAATTCAAATTTCAAGGGAACCTAAAAACTCCAATTTGAATTACAAAGTTTTGAATTAAAACTTAAAAGAACAATAACATTAAGCACTAAATCTTCTTCTGGGACTCCATCAATAGTTTGAATTAAACATAATTTTGAATGAACCGAGTTTGAATTAACGAGGGACTACTGTATTACTATGCCTGTACTCGCTACGACATCTCCTTGTAATCCAACAGCCGTAATAAAATACAAATACAAATACAATGTAACAACGATGTTATTTGCACAGGTGGCCGTGTCAATGCCGGCAATCGCGCCTGCCCCCCTACCCCAGTCAGCCCCCGGTACGACGGCAACCATCACCACCATGTCGACACTACACCAGCCTCTACAGCATCCACCCATGCCACCGCCCACGCCACAGCCGCTTGCGCCACAGCACGCCACACACCAGCCCATGCAGCAGGTCAGCGACTGGGGGACTGGCAGGGTAAGAGATACGTCGCGATCGACACCACCGGTTTATTGATTAGATAGATAGATTGTGTTTATTTGTTTGTTGATGGAATTACAAAGCAAAATGGCGAGGTTCGATTTTATCGCTCTTCCACCTAACCAGAGTGTATATAAAAGATTGCATCTATTTGCTAATATCTAAATTTAACTTAAAAATTAGAAGTAGGTAATACATACATCATATTGTTATTTAAACTAAAATTAATTATGATTTGGATTAGGTTGAACGGGCAACAACTAAATATTATTGGATCTCAAATAAATAACAAATTGAACATCCAATCAGTTCAACGTAGACTGTATTAGTGTGATGTTGCGTTTCTCGTGTCAACCAATAGGCCTATATGAACCGCTTTCTGATTCCAAACAATCCTGACATATGAGTGTTCATGATTGTAAAGTGTTTCGTACCGTGCTAATTCGTGTTCCTAAATACGGGACAGTGAGAAAGAAGTGGATGAAATTGATTATTAATCAAATATTGTAATGCTACAATTAAATGCTACAATTGCAATATAATATGTAGCTAACAGATGACATGTGTTCAGTTTTACGGTTAAATCTACTAAATTAGTTTCTTAAATCACTTGGAGGCACAAATGATCTTGGCTATTGAAGTGTTCTAAATTCATAAATCAATTGCAATAAAATATGTAGATAACAGATGACATGTGTTGAGTTTTACAGTTAAATCTACTAAATTAGTTTCTTAAATCACTTGGAGGCACGAATTATCTTTGCTATTGAAGTGTTCTTAATTCATAAATCAATCAATTCGTACACAGGTGTTTGGTGCTCGGTAGTCATTCATGGGTGCCAACTCGTCTGGTTAAAAATAAAAAATAAATGTCTGGTTTCAGGTTCAGGTGATACAGCAGCCGTATTTACAGCAGCTGTACAACACGCAGGGACCCTTCGTGATGCCAGGGAACTTGCAACTACATCCAGCGGGCATGAACCCATCGTCAATACACGTGAGTAGCACTTTACGTTCCGTGGACGATGACTTGTCGGCTGACGTCGGTGTGGATTGTACTCTTGTTTACTGGAGTTAAGAGCGTTCGGAAGTAGTTTTGATGTTTTTAGTCAACTAATTTCTCTTAAACAAATAATTGGATTATTATGAAAATTTACCTAGTTGCAGAAGAATGTCATATCTACGCATGGTATTAAGTATGTTGTGACAAGCCTGCTAAAAAAAAATACACTCACGTTTCAATTATGCAAATAAATTACTTTCGTCGAAATAATACTGAGAATCTGTTTAAAAATGGGTACATTATTTTCTAATAGGTTGGTGTGAAATGTACTTAATACCATGCATAGATATGACATCCCTCTACAAGTAGGTAAATATTTATAATAATCCTACTATTAGTTTAAGAGTAATTGGTTGACAGCCAATACATCTGTAAAACTCCTACTGCCGAATGCTCTTAATTAAAATAAAATACTATTGAACTTGCACAGTTAAAAAACTAGCACGTCGGTACAATATTTTGACTGTGATCTTTGCAGTCGTTTTCAAGTACAACAGTCGTGATATTGTACTTCGACATCATGTCGGTACAATATCACGACTGTTGTACTTGAATGATATGAGTTTCTGTTATTTTGCTTCGAAGACGTCGGGAGGTTTTTAACTGTGTAAGTCAGTGTTTTAGCGGTGTTGACGTGTTGTGAGGGTGTATTCCTTCACGTAACTAGAACTAGAGGTAGGTGTAAAGAGCTCAAAGGCAGCCAGTGCTATTGGGGGCTCTCTGGAAAAGATAATAGTTAGGGTAATACGTACTAATGTAGTATACGTGTGACAAAGTAGACATAACAAAATTGTAGTACAACAACAAACTTAGTCCAGTACCATAGTAAATGTTGTGAGTGTTGACCTTGTAATACTAGTCGCTAGTTAGTTGTTTGCTATATTGTTTTTATTTGCACTAGGCATTTCTAGGAATGTATGATATGAGTTTCTGTTATTTTGCTTCAAGTTGTACAAATTGTCTGTTGGATTTGCTACCAGTGTCCAGTACCGGTAGACATACAATTCGTATATGTGTAGTCATTGTCGAATATCTAATGTTTCATTTCATTTGAAAGAGTTGCAGTTAATATCAGAAAGCAGTTATTACAACTGCAGCACTGCCAGTGTTGTCCTCCTATTGTTTATAGAAATTTCGGGGGCTACATGTTTACTGATAGTGATGGATCAATGAGATTTACCCACAATCATATCTCTCAATTTGTAAAACTATGCACTGATGTTCAGTTGTGTCAAGTATCGCAATATTTTCCTATTAGCTATGTCAGAATGATACTATGTAAATGTCAAGTCCTTTTGCCCTATTCAGACTACTTTGGGCAGCCTGGCAAGTTTTCAGTTTGCCACCACAACAAAACCGATGCAAGGCGGTTCGAAGATTGCCCAGGGCCACACGCTCATGCCTACCACCCAGGTTAAAAAAAAACTTACATTGTTGCCTAATTCAGCTCTTCTAGTTTGCTTGTTAAGGTGATTCTTCAACGTGGTTGAGGTTTTTTAATGTCCGCTAAAGTTTGCTCGTGTTGAGTGCAATCAACGTTCAGCTATGACTGAATCTTGCCTTTATCTGTGGTCTACAATACATATTACTTTGAAGCGATAAGCATCTCTAATTATTACTTGTTACATGTACATGATCTTTTGTTCCGATTAATTCTGTACACATAGACAATAATAATTTGTATTATTGGCACCTGCACATGAAAGTATGCATGCATGTACAGTAGGGATATTCAGAAAGTAATTAACTATAGATTGATAATTATTTCAAAATTATGTTGTTCAGTCAAAGCTACTCTTGTAAACAAAAATAAACCTCTATAGGCCTAGTTTAATTTTGTTTCTGTTACTGTAATCTCCATGTAGTTTTGATTGAAAAATATTTCAGTTTGCCCCTAAAAATGTAAGGCACTTTCCAAAGTTAACCTTTTCAATTTCATTAAACGTGAGTTTCCCTCTGTGTGTATTTTAGCAAACGGAAAAACGTTGACAGATTCCTCTTATGCTATACATATCAGTTTGATAAACTGGAGTGGAAGAAAAGGCCTTGTGCTTCTTAGGCAATGGAATCTGGTTGTACAACGATAATATGATGGCAATGTGGACACGGTTGATATGCGCATGTTCTTAGAGCTTTCTTATGACGGGCACTGTGTGTCAGGATTTGTTATTCAGACGCTTAAACAAAATGGTGTGGGGAGCACTTGACTAGGCTATACTAGTAAGCATTTGAGATACATAGTTGCCAACAGTTGGTCAATCCAAGAGAAGTCTTGCCACGGTTTTGACGGAAAACAGCTTGGGTAATTTTAAACTGGTGCTATTATAATTTAAACATTTTTTATGGAACTTGGCATACTGATGTGCTCTGTAGCTGTGGTGCGAAGTACAATGTCAGCAGTTACTAGGTATTTATCTGTGTATTTGAAATATGATACTAGTATAAGCAATACTTGCTGATGTGTGGAATGTCCATTAGTGACTGTGACGACATTTGCAAAAATGTTGCAAAAGAAAGTTGGTATTTTATTTACTGATTTAATTTTGTTTAACTTTCCATTTGTATTATAGTTATTTTCCTACGTAATAGCTTTGTTGGCAGTTGTATGTTTTAGCCATTAAACTTGCCATGAATCCTTTTCAGAAGGTTATTAGCAGTTGGGTGGCTTGTAGTGCATTCACATGTAAGAATGTTTGTAAACTTAGAAACGTGCACAAAATGACTGTGCACAGCTACGTATTGCTGGGTGAGAGAAAAAGGATACATGGCTTGGTGTGCTTCATAATATTTGGCGCCTTAATTGTACATGCACTAATTGAGTAATTGTTGCATTAAAATTGTATAAAATGACTGGCCAACCACTTAAAAATTAGGCCTATCTGTATGCATTTATTTTTGTAGGCTACAGAAACAGATAAATTCTTCTGACAAAAGAAAGCTGCAATGATAGCCTAACTGTAAATTCTTTCAAAGTCAATTAATGTTACAGTTTTTTTTTAGAATTTATGTTACATTTATGCGTGGCCCCGAGCGAAGTTTCACTAGTCTGGTGCGAGCGTTCATTTTGACCCCTGTACACAAACCATTGGTTTTTGTACTAGTCATTGTTGTGATGTCAAAGTATTGCCCTACACATTCCCCCCATAGCAATGTTAGCAAAGAGTTTGTTGGCATGCTTTTCATTTCTGAGAAAGTCTTCGATAAATTACATGTTCGGTTCCAATCTGTTTCCTCACAAGTATATACTAGACCCACACCTGTGCACCGTAGTCTCACGTAGCTATGCCTTTGGTCTGACGTTCGCATGAGCATGCACTGTTGTGTTGCTTGGGGTAGACCTACGTGAGATGGCTTGCTGTTCGCCAGATTGAACCACATCAAAACCAATCACATCCGTTTCCATTTTCGAGTGAGTCAAATACATTAATGTGGTGACGAGTATATAATTATTGTATTATGGTGCCTTATAAAAGCAGAAAAAATGCAGGACTGATTTTGTGTCAATACTTTATTTATCCTCGGCAAACGTAATGGTAAGTTGAACAGAAGATCCAACAGCAAGAAAGTTTCATGAACCTTGATCATAAAAGAGAAGAGAATACAGACTATGTATGATAAGGCAAACGCTGCTAGAAGGCTGCTTATACGTAACAATTCTGGCATTTGCAGTAGATAATAATCGATGGGCCTATATATTGATTGTTCACGTTACATTTTTCAATCATCAATTGAAAGTTCTGTAATGAAATCGCAACTAAAACAATACATACGTATATAAATGGCTATGTTTTAGTTCCTCTGTGTTAATGATCTAAACAAAAAAAAAACATTTACATGTGGTGCACTGATTTCGAAAACTGTCTGTAACACAGAGTTCAAGATTATAACGTTGTGACCGTGTTTTGCGTCCTGGTTACAGGTGATTACCGCGGGCAAGCCGTTCCAGTCGAACCAGATCCCGCAGCAGATGATCACCACGCAGAAGTCCCTCCAGTTGCAAGGTCAAGCAGGGTCATACCCTGGCTTCACCATCCCTACCACGCAGAACCAGACCTTGGTGATATCCCAGCTGGGGGTAATCAGCAACCAGCCTAACCTGCTGCCGGCTCACTCAACCAGTGGGGGAGGCAAGCAGACCGACATGCAGAAGGTAATACACGATACAATCATACACTTGCCAAGTGTCGCAACGTAGGAGGTAATCGTTCGTAAGATATATTGTGGCTTTAGCTTGTTTCGATGTATGCATTGTGCATTCCTAGTGAAAAATGACTGATTGTGACCGTAATTATAAATACCAAATCATTTCAAATAACCACTGCATAATTTGACACCATGAGAATGATTGGTAATTCATTTTCTTCACTTCCTTTAAAACAGTTTGTATATTTAGAATCAATTTCAGTCCAGTCATTTTCCATTGGTAGAACTTTATGTATGTAGTGTAGAAACACTTGCTAGGCCAGGTGGTGATACATCACTCTTCATATAGGTTACTACTTACTATTTTCATTTAGTAGAGTTTAATTTATTTTTAATTATTTTTATATTTTCTTTCATTTCTGCACTGCAATTCACTTTCAGTCACAAATAATATTTCTTTCTCATTCCATTCATTTCACACACTTTGTTTTGTTCAATTCACAGAACTGCATAAAGTACCCTCATCTGCGGTAACTGGAACACTTCCATACACCCAATTTCTCTTTCAGAATTATTATTATAATGTTTACTATAATAATAATTATTCCCTTCTCCCATTTTCATTTTTATTTCATAGTTCAACTCACAACTTCTCATCAAATTACATCACTTTTTACTTATTTTTTTTTTCTCTTATTTTGAGGCTTTACTATTTTTTTTTACATTACTTACACATTAATACTAAGGTTATGTTTATTGTCTTGGATGAAAGAAAGTTGGTAAAACCAATAAAAAATCATTACCTAGGCCTACATGGACAGGGTGATGTGTCATCATTTAGTCACAGATTTTCCAGGGGTTTTCCCCCACTGTCACCAAACTCTCATAGTTCAGTTCAGTCTCTCAACTGTCTAGCTCTGAGCAAGACCCTAGCTTATCTACCTCCTCTGTTTGTGACAGTGTTATAATAGTATCGTGTATAATAACTTGCAAGGTAGGCAGGTGTTCATCGTAGCTGTATATTTGTGAATTTATCTGTTTAGTGAACAGAAATCATGTTTGAATGTAAAGTCATAAGCTATTATTAATTACATTATTTTATTTGCTAGTAAATAGGCCTACCATTTTGGGAATGTGCTTATAATTCAAAAACATTTTTTTTTTAGAAGTGGGATTTTATGGATTGATGATTGGTTATCAATCTGATATTGCATGTAGAAATGCAACTTTACTCTTTTCAATTACCTATTTGTATCCACAATATAGTTGCTGCAAAATAATGATATCGTTCGATTGACTTTTAATTGGTCGATTTAAGGTTAGTTAGTCAAACGTTAAACAACAGCCCTAGTAAATCTAGGTGGTCCGCACAAGTGTACAGCTTTGTACAACCGGTTAGCAGGTAGGGTGTATGGTTCTCCTTACAATGTTTAGACTCGTATGTGTCGCATGTTTGTTGTAACGTTTGCCCGTATATCAGAACATCACCAAACTATCTACAGTACTACTTGCCTGTTCGTCAGTGCGTAAACAGCGTGAGGTTATTTACTTCTTGTTCTTTCAAAGTCCGACGGGTAATTCCTTATTTTTCCTTACATTGTTCATATTTTATTGCATAGTTTTAAAAATACAAACTTCTTTATTTTTGTTGCAATTATTTAGATTTAGATTTAAACCTTTTTTTGTATTCTACTTTAAAGTAAAACCAACACGTTGAAATGTTGCTTACAATTTTTGTACCTGGTTTATTCTTAAGCTTGTTTCCCTTGGTTTGTTCCCTGTTATGTTACGTTGTTTTTAAGTTGGGCGTTCTTAATTCCTCGGGTCAGGTGTTAGGGCCAAAGCCGGGCGTTCAGCAGTTGAAGCAGGGCGTGACCAATGTGGGACAGCCAGTCTCGCAGGGGGGACAGTACGTAGTGTCTTCGCCGCAACTCATGACCAGTCAGGCTAATAACGCAATGCTCGGTGGACATCAGCAAGGACAGTTCCTGGGACCCATACAGGTATGTTGTGTTGATTGACACGAAGCTCGTCTATTTTTTTTTTTTTATGTTTACAACGCAATTTTTGAAGCACTTCATTTGTGGAAAGGTAAGTAAGGAAACAGAATTCGCTCCACGTTGTTTAGTTAATCTATGTACACTGTTAGAAGAAATAACAGTAAGTTTATCCTGTGTGTAATTACGTTTTCAAGATTCAAATTCAGATTACAATTTTGTATTGGGCTATGTTTTTTTTTTCTTCAATAAAATGTGCAACTTTCATAGTGAGTCATAACTTTTTGAGATTTAGTTTCTTGACACTTGTATTTTTTCAGTAAGACCTATGTGAAGGTAATTTTCAAATGATTGCTCAAACCATGTATGAGACCACTACCTAAAGCATGGTTTTATTGTGATCATACATCTGTTCATTGTGTGTCGAGCATAATTGCATTTATTAATACAGGTGTATGCCTAAAGCAGTAAACATTATTATTTTAGGGAGAGGAGAGGACACAATGTAGTATACTTGGTTTATGCTGTACTATATAGGTTTGCTGGCCCTTATCAGTTTGCCGTGAGATCACACATGCATTCATTTCTCATCTCAATTGTGAATTTGTAATTTTACTATGGTAAGATGACCATAATTAGCAGAGGCCTATGTTACTTATCAATATTACAGTAATAATTATGGCCAATTTTAAGAAAGTTCAGCATCCGAGGCCACGATGTTGATGCTATATAATGTGTGCAGGCCTACATGTACTTTAAAATGATGTAAGCCTAGATGGAAACCTGATAAAGCAGTTGATATATTTGCCCACGATTTTTTTGATTGCGAAGAATTTCTATCGAACCACTTTTCAGTAATATTCCCATCGTTTACAATTCCAGTGATTTGACACCTTGCAACATTTTTTTTTTGCATCCAACAAAAGGTGTATGTAAATCAAATGGACCTATAAGGTGCAGGACATGTACATGGATTTGTCTAAAGTAGTTCCACAACAAACTTGTGAATGCTGACGTCATAGACAAACCAGTAGGCCTAGGGAGCTAATCAGCAGGAGGGCGTTTTCAAAGTGCTACGTTCGGTAAATTAAGTAAGTACAATTTTTCGTACGAAACGTAAGTACGACGTTGCGCTGTTGCAGTACACTACGTGCGGCGGTCGGGGTGTCCAACAGAACGCCCAGCCCATGCAGTTCTCGCAGTGGCCGTTTGGCACGTCGCTACCGCAAGGCATCGCTTGGACGACCCAGCCAACGGGCGGACTCCAGTCTTCCGCTCTGCTCACCACACAGAACCCCATCTTCATACGGGGGCAACAGGACGCCACCGGCATGTTCATTCAGTCGCCCCCTCCGCAGACCATACAGCAACACAACCGTGAGAAACATTCGAGTTTTCATTTCGATTCTCAAATACCGTATTTACCCAAATAGAGAACGACCTCGAATTTAAAAGGACCCCCCTATTTTCAAGAATTTAATAATGGGGTAATTGTACAGTATCGCACTGTCCAATCACTGAATCATATGTTTCGTATTTGAAATATCGATCTTTGATTGGTTATCGCTCACTCGTCGATGGTGTTCGAAGCCTACAGGGTTGGTTTAGTCACTTTAAATTAAAGTCCCCCACTGCAAATCAGTTTTGTTACTGAGTGGGTAGACTCTAAATGTGAACTTATTTATTTATTTATTTAATTATCGCGTTTCGTACTCATTTTTTTTCGTGGGATACCAGGCAGCTAGGCCAAGATCGACCTGATACAATAACCCCCCCTAACCGATTTGCGCTCTAAAGTGACTTTGTCCGAGGTTATGGGGGGTTATTGTATCTGGTTGATCTTGGCCTAGCTGCCTGACATCCCACGAAAAGTGAGTACGAAACGCGATCAGCGATACTGTACAATTACCAAAAATGGAAAAAGTCAGATTCATATTCGTAATCTTAATATGCGAATTTGTCACCGATTTGTGACTCATATGTTTAAGTTACAGTATGAGGATTATGCCATAGCCACGGGTTTATCATGCAAAGAGCAAAATATTCAATAAGTAGCTACATTACTTTTGGTGATAGGGAAAGACACCTTAAAAATCTTCCAATTCTCTAATACATCTCCACTCATTACCACTGGGTGTGGTGGTGGAAGCATTCCACTTATGTGCCACTTGAAGATCCGCCCCCTTTTCCAGCCTTGACTATGAAAACTTGTCTATGTCCCAGGCAACCCACAAGATTTTTCTTTCATGGAAATACTATTATAGGCTTACCTGCCTTTGAACTCATTTATCATATTCTGCTATTATGATATGTGGTCTGATTACTTGAACTCCAACAAAATCCAATGATTTTGTGGACTACCTGCTGCCACCATGTTTATTGTAGGCTCGCATGAAGAAGACTGACACAGTCAGTACAGTACAGATTACAGAATGACGTCACTGACAACCCAGTGATGACAACACAGAGCAGCTGTTGCACAGGTTCCTGAGTGCAGCAAAGTAAACAACACTGCCGGCATTGCATGACTCATAGTCATACATAACATTACACAACATCTATATCAAAGTCAACCCTTGATGTTTACACTACACAAAATGGAAATAATTATAGTCTTAGGGCTGGTCTTACAATCTCCTAATAAGAAAGTTATTTGTAGCAATTAAGCTATTTGGAGGATTTCAAGGGTTTTGATTGGTAGTTGCCATGGAGAAACAAGCTATATTGGACAAATTAGTAGTTACAGTATTGGGACATTGCAAGACTGGACCTTAGATTCAGGTAAATACGGTAATTTTATTGTTTTGTTTTACAATACATTTTTTTTTTATTAAAACTGAGGTGGGAAAAAGTGATAGCAATGGACATGGAAAGAAAAAATGTAACTTGGGAAGAGGTCAATCAGGAACGATGGTGGGAAGATAGAAAAGTATGGACAGAATTTTTAGAAAGAGCAGAGGAAGAAGAAAGTGAAGAGGAGGAGCCGGAGGAAGTTAATGAGGGAAGCGTCAGGCATGGCCAGCCGGCTTCAATGTACCTAGGGGCAGGAGCGGATTTAACAAAAAGGGCCCGGTCAGCATTTTACCAAAGGGGCCCGTCCGTTTGGCATATTTTTTTTAACAAACTATAACTAATATATGTATATAGCATAATACTAATTCATTACTCACCAAAGCTCTTAACATGACACCCCCTTCTCGAGTTTTTCCTGGCAAAAGCTCCTAGTTGAGAAGTCCGAACTCTCGACAGTTTTTTCAGATTCATACCCGCAAGAGCAATTAGCCGTGTTTGTTTCATAGGATTCATAGTTCGTTGGTAGAATTTATTTTGAAATAATAAAAGGACGAAACACTACGATTGCCGTCGTCTTTAAAATATATTAAATTTGGCATGTCACTTCCAATGGGTTGAGAAGGCTTTATAACAACAAAAATGTCAAGTTGATCATTTGAAATAACTGATCCACTGAACAGAGGAGCTTTATCAGTCAAGAAAAATATGCTCAAACATGTAAGATTGGTCTGCACACTATCCTTGCACTAGGTCTTTGTGATTACACTTGAACTTCTACATTCACTGTATCGCCATAAATAGGGGAAATGGGTTTTGCGCTGTTTTGAGAATCACTGTTTAACACGGTAGGAGTGTTACTACAAGGTTTGAGGTTTTCTGTTATAGGTGTGTAATGAGAAGCACTTGTTTGATTTTCGATTTGGGTTAGATTTCACTCGAATTTTCGACGTGTTTAATTTATGTTTAGCGCCAATTGACACACGCGAATTATTGCCAACACAAAAACTTAATTTTCTTTGTTTAGGGTCATTGCCGAAAGTTACAAGAAGTGCGGGCTCTTTATACCTTTTCGCTTTTGCCGCCCCCGTCTTATGCTTGTATTTTGTCTGTTAATTAATTTTAATGTTTAAAAATTTTTGTCTGTTAATT
Organism: Isoperla grammatica; assembly: GCA_945910005.1. NCBI lineage: Eukaryota > Metazoa > Arthropoda > Insecta > Plecoptera > Perlodidae > Isoperla > Isoperla grammatica. The sequence goes on from OX246741.1 coordinate 8,502,206, forward strand.
TTTTGTTTGTTCGTATACCACGCTCACATTTTACTTTCGTTTAAATTAAATCAAAATAACACAGTTGACACACGAACTAAGTTGCACTAGACTGTTTCACACGAGACACAGAAACCGACTGGCAACTGGTACTGAGTAGAGGAGAGGTTGGGTGTTTCAAAGCAAGTATTTGTAATTTTATAGACATATACAGTTATTAGGTTGTAAATATCAACCCTCATATTTGCCGATAATTTCGAGGTTTTCCTAAAATTTATTTTAGCGAGATGGAACATGACTCATGATTAAAGTTCCAATGTTAAACTGGGGTTATTTCCGCCGCTGTGTACCGTCAAACACGTGGGCGAAGGCTTTATTGAGCCCTATAAACGGATTCATTCTTTTTGAAACATTCTTTTTGAAATATAATTTTATTGGTAGCATTTGCTATAATGGGTTTCGACAATGCCTATGGTGAATGGATCTCAGCTCGTGTGTTTTTGAGTGGGTCGCTAAGGGGTGGGGGCCCGGATTGGCCGGGGCCCGGTCAGCATCCGCTGACCGGGCTGACCGTTAAATCCGCTACTGCCTAGGGGCCAGAATATGATGGGATTAATTTCCTATCCTCTTCCCAACTTCATTGTTGGACACAGGGAGCAGATATAAAAAAAAAAAAAAATTTATTCTACACTTCTAGATAGTGTATAGAAAATAACTATAATCTTGTTTGTGTTGTCCGGCAGCCGGTGCCACAATAACGGGCGTGCAGCCGCTGCAGGGTAAACCCCGCGCGACCTTGGAGGTCCCTGCCAACATCCAGCCCAAGGCAATGCCCGTCCCTCGGGCTCTGTCTACCATACTCCCCTCCAGCCCTGGCCTGAGACCTGCCAGCTCCGTGTCTACGCAGACTGGTGCACACGCACATCTCAGCCCGGCGCAGGTCGCACACAAGCAACAGGTGAGCTGTGCATACTGCGTGTGGACAAGGGTCTAGCTCACGAAAATGTGATCTTTTATGATCTTCGAGCCATTTTTGACCATGCATCCCTAACTTTAAAAATATTAATATGTATTTTTTCTTTGTTCTTATTTAAATAAGGGACGAGGAAAATATTCTGTTTCTTGTATTCCACATTATATCTGTCGAGATTTCCAATCCATAATTTCGATAACATTTTTTGATACTATCTGTTTACTTAATACTTACCATATCTTTGTAACTCTGAACTTTCTATTTTGTATTTTCTATATTTCCTTATCCTAGGTTCTTTGTATTGTTAGGTTTTAATTGTTTTCATTATATTTTCCCGGTATTATTATATAATTTTATATGTTCATTGGTATTAGTTTTAATAATAACAACCTTTATTCAGTCTCTGCAGCCAAAGCTGTTGCCACATGACACAGAATAAAATACAATCTGCATCATTGTATCAAAACAAAAATCGAAACAAATAACAAGACTACTTTAGGCCTACGTATGGGTTGGCAGTCACTCTTTGTCTTTGGAGCTCGTTTTTAGCCAATCCATAATAATTATTGTATATAAATAGAAATATTCAATAAATACATTTTTTTAATCACATTTTTTTAAAGAGTTTTTCTGATTTTTTTTTATTATTATTTTTTTTATGTTGGTAGGTACAACTATTGTTTTGAGCTTTGATTTTAAAGATTTTTTTAAATTTTTTTTATTTTTATTATTTTTTATGTTGGTACGGCTATTGTTTTGAGCTTTGCCTTGCGACGGCCGTACTCTTACTGACGTGTCTGTCCCAGGCCAAGCAGCTGCGAGCCAAGGCACAGATGATGCGAACATCCCCAGCCCCGGGCGTCGGGACACAGAAGGCCGACGCAGCCAATCAGACCAAGCCTCAGAACGCCGGCCAGACGCAGACACAGCCACAGCAGCACATCACTGCCACAAAGTAAATAAATAAATAAATAAATAAATAAATTCACAATTATAGTCTACCCACTCAGTAACTAAACTGCTTTGCAGTGGGTAAGGAGTCTTATCTTACAATAGGGAGCAATTGTTTTTATGCAGTGTGAAGAAAAGCTTTTTAAAAGCTTTTTAGTATACCAGAATATGAAGAAAAGAAAAGAAAAAAGAAAGAAAAAGAAGAATAAGAAGAAACAATTACAGTACAACCTTGATATAACATTGCTGAAGGTACTTTTGATTTTCGACATTATCAAGCAGAATGTTGTATCAAATTAACTTTAAAAAAACTGATTTATGGCTTAGTTTGAAGTAAATGTAAATAACAAAGGGACTGAAATAGTAACAGATTAGATTTGTTGAGAGGTATGAACTGCAGTATCCTATAGTACCATTAAAGAAAAGATAACACAAAATGAAATTACACATTATGTGGAGGGGGGGTAGATGTTTGTATGGGTCACTATCTTAGATATAGGCCTCACACTTTTAATTTGGCTAGCACTATTTTACAGTCTGCTGTCACCCTCTTATCAAGGAGGAGATAACATAACCATCCAGTGCTTTTAAGATAATGCCTATCTCATGACTTGAGTGATAAACTGGTTTATTTCTCCATTTTGGTCTTTGTTGAGACAAATAGGATTAGACACAGATAAAGGGCAACAAAGCGGCTGGCTGGCAGGCTGGCTGTGAGTCACCCGCCTGCTACCTGAGTCCCATTTTACTGGGTGTAGGGTCGGTGGGGAGGAGTAATCTGACAGTTAAATTCCATCATAAAAACTAAAATTTTATCTGAAACAATGTTATATCAAACCTTTTACTAATGTAGGGATGTTAGGTTAGGGACTTACTATCGCATTCGATGTTATACCAGGCAACATATTATCAAGAAAAAATTAACATTGTGTCTTATGGGGTCCCCCCCCCCCCCCCCCCCCCCCCCCCCCCCGACTTTATCAAAACGACATGATAATGCAAATGAGGTTGTATCAGAATCAGATGATGTAATAACAAGGTTGTATTGTATATCCTAACCATTAAAAAAAATCATCATTCATCAATTTGTTTTATTTTCCTTATTCTTTGTTCTTGTCTGCTTAGAAGGGATGAGATGTTTAACGTTTAAACAAGGGAGTTGTATGTGCATGTGTGTGAGTCAAATGTACCTAGATCCCATTAACATTACCCGTATCTAGCTAAAATCTTTTTTGTTAACATAATATCATAATATTGCTATAATCACTAATTGCTTTATATTACCAATTATTATTCAATTCAAATTTTTTTTATTTTTAGGATGATCTTGACAAATGCCTCGCCGAATCAGCCCAATCTAACCGCCATGGCAGTTTCACCCATTTCGGGCGATAAAGTGCAACAAACAATACAACTACAAGGCCAGCAAAACAAAAACCTAGTCCAACAACAGCAACAACAGTTCCAGCAACAACTAAACATGCAACAATCGATAAACATGCAACAACAAATAAATATGCAGCACTTCCAACAACAGCAACAACAAGTACAGCAACAACAACAGCAGCAACAACAACAGCAACACCAACAGCAACAGCAACAACAACATCAGCAACAAGTCCAACAGCAGCAGCAACAACAACATCAACAGCAAGTACAACAGCAGCAACAGCAACAACAACAGCAGCAGCAGCAGCAACAACAGCAGCAACAACAACAACAACAGCACCAACAGCAGCAGGTTGTTATTGCACAACAACAGCAGTTACAGCCAAAACCTGTATTAGGTAAGTTTACTAGTTCTTCTTGTTCTTCATTAAAGAACTAAATATTTGATTGACAAGACTCTATAAAACCATCTTGATTTTTTAGCATTCATTACAAAATTACCTGTTGATATCTATTACATTTTTATTAATTGGCATTTTTTAATAGTATTTTAGAAAATGTCCGATACTTCATTTCAAATAATCTCTGAATTTCAGTTTGATTCAATTTCAAACATATCTGCAACTATATTGGCAGTGTTGCTCGCGTCTAGATCCACATGCGCTGTACTACGTAGCTTGACGAGTGTTGTGTTATGTTCCAGGCCCCCAGATGGTGTTGGCTCCTCCCCCAGTTCCTCTCATGCCCGAACGGCCCGTAATGTCCGTTGCGTCGCTTACACCGCAGAAGGAAGAGGTCACCCCAGACCCGGAGCCCATGGACACTGCGGATCCCACGCCCGACGAACCAAGTGAGTCTCAACAAACTATTTTAATTTATAATCATTTTATTCCAAAAATAAATCCACCACAAAATGCAGAATAAATATTTATGAACATATGAATACTATAGTGTACAGAAAAACAAACTAAAAACTTAATTTGGGAAGTCCATTTTAGGAACAAAATCCTTGTGGTCGGGCTGACAAGTCACTCATGAAAAGTATTTTAACATAGACGGACAGTAGGCCTACATAGAAAAACTAATCCTGCTCATAAGCATACAAAAAAAAAAAAAAAGTAAATAAATAAATAGGTAATATGCTTCTTCATATTATAAACATCGGAGTTAATGAGAAAATGATGACCAGAATTAGTATACGACATGATTACAATATTATTATACATTTATAGTCTAGGCACCCTCTTATTTACAAGAACTGATTTCCAGTTAATTCCCAGAGTTAATTTCAGTTCATTCTTGCATCATTCACGAATGTCACGGTCGGACCACCGCCCACAACCATCGTCGAACATAGCCTAGTTGTTTCTTGATAAATACGAGTTATGTTTTAGATCCTTATCCAGGCGGACTTGCTGGTTACTTAAACTGGTTGCGTTACACAGGTGCCCTCAAGGAGGAGAAGTTGGTCAACGGCGACCACAGTACGGATGCCTGCGTGGGGGAAGTCAAGGGCCCACCCAAAGCGATGGTCAAGCCCCAGGTTCTCACGCACGTCATAGAGGGCTTCGTCATTCAGGAGGCTTCGGAGCCGTTTGCCGTCAGTCGCTCGTCTCTACTCAACGATCTCGACATCGAAGCTCTGGACAAGGAGGCTCTGCTAGAACCGCCCAGTAAGTTAAACGGTTGGTGGAAAATATTCGTGTGCGATTTGTTCTCACTTGGTGTATTAGGGATGACTTGGGCTATATGTAGATGTAGATGTAGATGTAGATGTAGACGTAGATTTATTAGCCTCTTTAAATTTCATTTGTATACATGATATACATGGAATATTCTTGTCATTTTGATAAATAATACAATGTGTGATTTCATCTTATTCTAACAGCATGCACAATAAAAATTAAATTACAGTAAGTTCAATATAAACATAGCATATGATAAAGTAAATTAAAATTTATGTAAATGCAATATTTATATCTTATTCTAGCTAGACCATACTTAACAGAAATAAAGTTAAATTAAATTACATGGAAACTGGTTTCATTTTAATGTATTATTTGATAGTAAACGTTCCTATTTCTATACAGAATAGTACCGTTTTTTACAGCGGTCTGTTTATGCTGTACGGAACTATATCTGCTCCCCCCTCCCCCCGCCCCCCCTAAATCTATCAGGCTACAATTGGTTCAGAAATAGGAGGAACCAGTGTGAATTAACTTCTTCAACCCAATTCATTCCTAGATGCTGTAAAATGTTGTTTGATGTATTCAATTCAAAGTGAAAAAAATAAATCTTTTAGCGCATGGATTCCTGATGAATATATAATATGTTTTAAAGAAGAATTCTTGTCGTGTATGTCAGGTTAAGTTTTAACACTCTTGTTTCTGGCGTTGCAGAGAAGAAACACACCGCAGACCAGATAAACCTGCCTCCCCCGGCCTCCAAGTCCGGTGATCTCTGGGCCAAGTGCGAGTTCTGTGGCAAGGTGGATCTCCGAGCTAAGTTCAAGAAAGCCAAGCGGTTCTGTTCACTGGCTTGCGTTAAGAGGTATGTTCATTGTTCATCACTCGAGGCTCATACGATACAAGTCTAGAGATGCACTTTTTAATTTAGCATTACATAATTGGTATTTATAAAGAAATCTTAAAAAAAAAAGATAAAAGCGTTATAATTTTATAAAGTTTTTGACTTTTTACCTTTTGTTTTACGTACTGTAAATTACTCACCAATTTTTAAATTATTTTCTGTGTAATACAACACTCAAAACGTGAATTGTTTTTGTTGAAAAGTAGCAAAAACATCATATTTACAAAAAATATAAATAAACATGCACATCGACAGGTCTATCAAAAATTCGACAAATTAACTTTACACTCAATTTTCTCACATTAGGTACACCGTACATGGTATTTCAAGTTTGAAATAAGAATAACACATCTCTGCATATAAGCTATCTTGCCTTGCTGTTGTTCACTCATACTACAGATAATTTCAATAAGTATAGTGAATGCACAGAATATCTACCTTATGGCAAACAATCGGAAAGCAATATATTTATCTATTTTGATCAGCTTTAAACTAAAACTAACATTTTCATGACTTCAATGCAATTTTGAATTTGCTACCCATACATACAGACTACAGTAAAACTTCTTTATAACAAACTCTTGAGGGCCAGATTATTATTTTGTTATAAAGAATATTTCTTTATAAAGATGGTATACCTTTACATACATAAGAACCTTTTGGGACCTCAAAATCAGTTTGTTATATCTAGGGATGTCAAACGATTAAATTATTATAATCGATAATCGAATTCACTTTCACCTCCATAATCGATTATTAATCGATTTTAATCGTTTTGTTAAATGTCGGTATAGTAGCAAGTTTCTTCCAAACTTCGGTCTGGTTTCGGTTAGTTTGAATTGCCCGCGCAAGCCACGAGTTCGCAATTCGACTTCTTTTCGACTATCGATATATTTTACGTCACGGAGTATTTTTGTTATGTTCTGTCCAAGATTTCGACGATAATTTCTGTCCTAGCTAGGCCTGAAGGGCTATAGTTATTCACTTCCCGTTTTTTTTTAACCAATAAGTATGCTGAATATGCGTCGTAATATTATTATTTTCATGTGCAGCGTAATTAAAATTTACGTGATGTGAACTAAAAATCGTAGCGACTTTTCTAACCTTACTTCTCTTGTTATTTGTGAACAAACTTAACAACTCGTATTTTTATAGATCGTAGGCGTCGAATGCTGGGTCTAGGGTAGGCGACTAGACACAGCTAGGCTATTCAAAATATGACTGGAAATTGGGCTCAAATTATGACGCAAAGTTATGCTGTTGCTGTTCTTAGGCCTAGGCCTAGGCCTACTGTAAATGAAACTGAGCAATAGCGATGCTAGCGCTAGCGCTCGCGCTCGAATAGGCGGCAGATCTTGAGAACTAAATTTAAAAAAGCGCGAAAATTTAAAATCGATTTTTTTTTTAAATAATCGATTAATCGTTTTCGATTAATAATCGATTAATCGAATCGATTTAATCGTAATCGTTGACATCCCTAGTTATATCTATAGATCATTTTGTTATAAAGAAGTTTGACTATAAAACTTATAATTTGTTTGTGCATAGATGGAGGCCTACTTACCATAGAATAGTGCATGCTGCTTTTCACCTGTGGTTGTGGGACCGTTGCTCATCTTTCCGTGTTGCTCATATCAGGTTCAACGTTGGTTGCAGTAAACGAGTTGCAATGTTCAAGTCGAACGGTACGTCGGATTCGCCCAAGAAAGACGTCAAAGAAAACAGCTGGCCCAAGACTGGAGGCAAAGACTGGGTATGTATCCTTGATATTTCATTGATAATCGGCTCAGGGGAAAAATACTTGCTTGAAGCAAATACTTCTTCTCATCTTCTTTTCCTACGCTTGCATTTTTAGTAGGGTTGCCGTTCGATGTGAAAATCGGCATCGATAATCGGCGGAGCGGAATCGATAATCATATCAAAATATATCGATATTGTAGACCTCAATCGATTATCAAATCAAATGCCAAAATAATGAAATCAAACTGGAAACAATCCCAAAAACCAATAAAAATGAGTATTTAAGGATAGAAATGTGCTAAAATCACGGACTATTAATCCACGCACTTTTTATTATAAGGTAATGCAATTGCTTGGTTGGTCATTGGGGTGCCACTTTTTTCACGTTCTGATTGTACGCGGACGTGCCTTGCGAGGGTTGAGTCAGGTATAAACACATTCCATAAGGGGGCGAGAGGGATAGCGCTATCCCAGCTGCCATTATTTAGGACAGCTATCGCCTACGCCCCCCCCCCCCCCCCCCCAACAACAGCGCAATAATGGCATCAACAATACAGACCGGGTCACAGCTTTACGAAAGGAGACTACACGGTGTGTGCATGACAAACTGGCTCACGTTTCACTGTCACTGGAATGCTGTGGAATGCGCTGCGCATGCGTGGATGAATAGTTGCTCGTAACCCCTAGAGAGCGCGCTCCCCCCGTCGGTAAAGTAGTACTCACTATTTTACCGACCTAGCGAGCGCGCATTCTACCGTCAGCTCCGCGCACCGTTACGAACCGCCCAATCACGATTTTAACAGCAGCGCGGCAGTTTTAAACATCGATGATATTATTCAAATCGATAATCAAATCATATCATATCATAATACTTGAATCGATTATCATATCATATGACTTGAATCGATTATCGATCGATATTTCGATTATCAACGGCAACCCTAATTTTTAGCTTACTGGGCCATCATGCATTTTCTAGTTTTCCAGTAGAGACAGGCTTCCTTTCCTCATAGTCATAGCTCATGCCAGGTGGAAGGACATCTATTTCATCTTTAAGACTTGACATCTCATCAGATGCTCTCTGTTCTGTTCCTCCCTCCCCCATAGACTGCACATACTGCTGTTGGTGATTCCTATTCGATGTAGGTGCTTGCCAAGCAGATCGTGTCCTGTTTGAAGTCTAAACTGGGCAGTAGCTGTTCGTCTATTTCCATACTTCTCGATATTTCCAGTAGTTATTTTTTGCCATGCTTTACCTTTCCCTTTATCAATCCACTCTTTTTGCTCTCTCCTCTTCACTAAGATGTGCCTTTACTGATGAATGTGACAGCTTTTTGATTACTTGGGGCATTTTGCTGCCTCTCTTTGCCAGATAATCTGCCTTCTCATTACCATTCACTTCACAATGTGCTGGGATCCATTGCAGCAAATAGAAATATTATATTATTCTATTTAATTTTTACAGTGTAATGTACTGTTCAAAAGAAAAAAGACTGAATAAAAATGTATCTTATCTTAAGACACAAAACAGCAGTCATCAGTTTCTTCATCATAGTTTACGAACGTTGTTCATTGTTTGCTAAATAAATAAATAAATAAAATAAATTCACATTTAGAGTATTCCCACTCAGTAATTAAACTGATTTGCAGTGGGGGACTTTAATTTAAAGTGACTAAACCAACCCTGTAGGCTTCGAACACCATCGACGAGTGAGCGATAACCAATCAAAGATCGATATTTCAAATACGAAACATATGAATCAGTGATTGGACAGTGCGAACACCTGCGGACAAATGCCAGACACCTGCGGACCTATGCCAGACACCTGCGTTGTGTGGTTTTTCTGTGTTGTGTTTTTTGTGCCAATAAAAAACCTTTTAATTTAGCGAGTTAGCTTAGCGTACCAACGAACAGCCGAGCTCAGTGCGATGTGTTGCAGGTGCCGCCTGCGCAGGGCGAAGGCACCCCGGGGACAGACACGGACACCAACGACAGCGCAGGCTCGGAGGGGTCCCGAGGCTCGGAAGGGGGAGGGTCCATCAGCTCGGAAGGGGGGCCACAGCCCTCGGCAGAACACGAAGACAGCTCGGCACCCGAGTCTCCCGCGATACGACCCAACCCGATCAAGTGGACGGTAAGTGTTGCGCTCTTCTCGCACTCGCTCACTTGTTATCACTTTTTTATTCCGAAACTCGTAAATGATATTTTTGGGGGGCTTTTTCCTCAGTTGTTGACTTTTCTAACAAATTTTTATTTTTTTGAGATTGTTTTTTGTTTGATTAGGCCTATATGCCTATATAATTTTGAGCTCTGAAGAAATTTTATTAGGTCTCCATATCAAACTTTTAGGATTTGCTATAGGCCTACATAATTCCATCTGTTTTGTAAGTGCAATTAGCATTTGCTGACTCTCTTATTTTATTTCTACATGTACTGCAAAATACAGGCCAGTGATTATAAGACTGAACGGGAATATTTTAGTTCATTTTCTTATTATTATGGTGCTCACAGTATAGAGCCTTGTTGTATTGACTTTTGCATGATTGTTAGAGCCCTGTGAAATTATGTTATTTTTTTCAGAATTTTGTTTTAAAATCGGGCATAATTTCAGTGTTTAGCGGTACTACTTTTTTTTTTAATGAATACAACTTACTTGCAATTGTAACGTAATTTATTAATTATTAGTTGTTTGTAAGGAAACAATATAGGCCTAATTGAAATTAATCTATGTGCATATCTCGCAAGAGATTATAGATTATTTAGTGATACGTGAAAATAACATTTTCAATTGTCATTTTGTAGCGTTTTGTAGCATCTATTTTTTTGCCAAGATTAAAAGACTTGAAAATAAAGTTTTCTCAAATTTTTATTTTTAAATCATGTCATATACCGTACTATTAAAATGAAAATCAACCAAATTGCATTTATCATAAGCAAAGTATAATTACTATGTTAAATATAATAAAATATGAACAGAAAAACCTTAGTTTCTACTGAAAAATAGCGCTTTGTAGCATCTATACACAAAACGCTATTTTCACGTATCTCTAATCATTATGTATCAAGGAAATTGGTTATTGAAGAAAATAAACGTACTTGACAATATCTCTCTCTCTCGCAGGTGTCTGACGTCTGCGAGTTCATCAGCGCTCTACCCGGTTGCTCGGACTACGTCGAAGACTTTGCCATCCAAGAGATCGACGGCCAAGCATTGATGCTGCTGAAGGAAGATCACCTGATGCAGGCCATGTCCATGAAACTGGGCCCGGCTCTCAAGATCTGCGCCAAGATCGACACTATGCGCGCGGACAAGGAGAAGGTTTAAACTGTTGTGCGCTAAGATCGACACTATGCGCGCGGACAAGGAGAAGGTTTAAACTGTTGTGCGCTAAGATCGACACTATGCGCGCGGACAAGGAGAAGGTTTAAACTGTTGTGCGCTAAGATCGACACTACGCGCGCGGACAAGGAGAGGGTTTAAACTGTTGTGCGCTAAGATCGACACTATGCGCGCGGACAAGGAGAAGGTTTAAACTGTTGTGCGCTAAGATCGACACTATGCGCGCGGGCAAGGAGAAGGTTTAAACTGTTGTGCGCTAAGATCGACACTATGCGCGCGGACAAGGAGAAGGTTTAAACTGTTGTGCGCTAAGATCGACACTATGCGCGCGGGCAAGGAGAAGGTTTAAACTGTTGTGCGCTAAGATCGACACTATGCGCGCGGACAAGGAGAAGGTTTAAACTGTTGTGCGCCAAGATCGACACTATGCGCGCGGACAAGGAGAAGGTTTAAACTGTTGTGCGCTAAGATCGACACTATGCGCGCGGACAAGGAGAAGGTTTAAACTGTTGTGCGCCAGAAAAGATTTCAATCCACGTGTGCGTAATCTCACCGGAGTTTTGTTCAATCCGTCTTATTTGGATGATGGGTTGTCTTGGTGCGGATCTCGGAGAAGAGTTATATTCTGGTTCGGCTTGAATTTTAAATTTCAACAATGGATCTGAACTGGCTACAAGTGAACGAAGTAAAATTAGTACAATTCGTTGGGAAATTTGAAGTTTCTGAACAGATTTCAACAGACTGACATGACTGAAGAATTACCATTAGTACGTGGTTGTCTAGGGTAAAGACAGGGCAACATTCAAGGACTCCGTATCGACAGAGAAACGTCATCAAACTGATGCAGGTACCTACCTACGTGAGAATCGTAAAACATTGGAGTGGCGTAAAGTCAGCAAATTAACCGCTACTTGTTGTTAAAAGCTATGATTACCAAACTGCCGGGTTTCGTGACTGTTTTCTTTTTCATTTCTAAAGGTTTGCTTGTTATTGTTTGAAGCGATCGATCGGTGGTGTCGTAGACTCTTAATAAGTAAATTGTACAGTAAAAAGTGTAACTCGTTCAGAAATATGCTACGAAAATATCAATTGTGGGTGAAACGCTTTGTACATTCAAGGTTTCAGGTCACTTCAGGCCTAACACAATACTGGAACATTTTTTGTGAAGTTCTTCCATAATTTATATTGATTTGCTCCGTGTAGAATGTATACAGGTGTATATATCAGCGTCCCACAACGAATCGTGTTCACTACTGTATTTCTGTTCAAAGCATTCATCTTGGCTAGCCTTGATAGCGCGTAGCAGCCGTTGAACGCGAATGTTGTGTATGATTATTGGTGTAAATAGGAATGGATCGGCGTAACTGATAATGTACGATTAGTATAGGGGGTAATTGAAACAAATTAAACTGATTTTACCTAATCAAAATATTGTCAGTCTTCATAGATACAGTAAGTGCACCCATTCTTGATTGATTTTCCATGCAAGATGTCTTGAAAAGTATGTTAATTAACAACCTATACAATCATTAAAATTGTATAGCATAAAACATATTCTATGTTCTTTACTAAGAAGATGTCAAGGCACTTTTGTTTTTTGTTTTTTATCTATGTTTACGAACCATTCAGTGTGTACTTGTGTACCCATCCACCTTTGAAGTTCTCACATTCTCTCCGTTGGTTCAAGTCTGATACGTTTGGCCTATTAAATTCAGCTTTAACTGTCCAGTTGCACTTTGTTCACACTAGATTGTAGTGAACATAACGGTGTATGTCTTAGCTAATACAAACTGTGGGCTCACCTATTGCAATGGGGGGAATTAACAAGAAAATCAATAGAGAGAGGTGTATCCATGGGTTGTTTAATGAGGTAACTTTAAACTGTTGAACAGATGTTGTTGTACACAGTAGCACATTTACGTAGTAATAAAACTAGCAGTTCGATCTACATCGCCATTTACTCCCAATTTTATCTGTAATATTTGCGATTTATTGCTCAAAGTAGACTTGGGACTACATAAGCAGTGACTTAATTTTTCCCTCGGTTCTCAAGTACACGTAACGTGTAAGTACAACAATCAGAGTGTGGATCTTGTTTCACCTGTTAAATGTAGTGATTCATGCTAATACGCCAATACGTATGAAAATAAACTAGGTAATTAAAACAGTATCCTTTCAGATTATGACCCGTTGATAAAATATCCTAAGCTACAAACGCTGTAACTAGAAAAAAATGTTGATTTTCTGTCCCCACTTTTTGCATACCTAGCAATCATAAAATGCAAGCGGTAGGCTACAAAAGTGTAAATGTATATGTACCAAATATGTACGACGATCCACCGATCACTTCAATAACATTTTGTCATAGATCTAAATCAGTTTAATCCCCCCAATTTTTCTGTGATACTTACGTATATATTTCACAAATATGCATTCTAGGTTTTGATACATTTTTACATCAAACAAGCTGTGCCACCGTTATATGTTGTATGTGTGCAGATATTCACGTGTGAATGTACCACTTGTAGAAGAAAATATCTGCAGAAGTTATTTTCTGAAGCCAATACATAGTAAACTGAAATCCATGAGTGCATGAATTTGTGCAATCTTGTTGCTGTACAAGTACTTTTTTGATTACAAGGTCTTGTGATAACAATTTTGTTGTAAAAACTATAACAAGCAGGACAACTGCAATAGCCAACTGTGTGTAACCTCTTCAGACTTACTTGATGAATGGTTAACAGCAATTAGAGAACATTTAACTGGGTTGTAAAACGTATCTCACTCGATTATTTGAGACTGGTCGAAAACATGTTTAGAGTATGAATTATTAATTATTATATATATATAAATTATTTAATGGAACAAGTCCGAGGAATTTTATCAAGACGACAATTGTACATTTTGCAGCGGTTTGTTGGCGTATTGCAGTTGTCTCTATCGTGCCGTGGGGGCTTTCAAGATGTACATACGTATTAATGCGGCACTCGAATAGTGTACGTATTAGAAGACTAGTCTGTAACTAAGTTATTCATAGAATCAGGAGCTCAACCACTGCCATTGTAAATTAAAATGTGATGTTGTTCTAGAAATAGTTGATTTTATTTATCATTTTCTTGTGAATGTTCTTGTAAATAAATATTATGTAAAGAAGGATTTACAAATTTACAAATAAAATAAAAAGAAACAAGTGTTCAGCTTTCTTTATGTGTTTCCTGATATTAACTCCTTTCGACCGGAATCAACCCAAACATCCGAAAAGCCACTCTTAGATTTAAAGGTTTCAAAGTGTGGGCAATCAATATGTGACAAATTCAACACTTCAGATTATTATAGTAAATTCAAAATTGTTACAAATGAGTGCATTTAAAAAAAGGCTCAACTGTGTCTTTCTCTAAGGTAACTTTTTTCTTTCCTTCTTGTGCCAAGATGGCTTTTTCAGCCATTCTTTTGTCTAACTATCCAATATAAAACAGCTTCCTTTTCTGGCCTGCTCATGTCATTGGGCAGGGAGTCGATAAAAAAAATCTATGCTATGTTTTTCTTTCTCACATCATTTGTCACATATAACCTGTATCCTCATAACACTACAATCAAAAGTTTAAAAGTTGTAACAAAAAAACAGTGCAAGGCCACTTAAGTCCCATAAATCCTTCAGATACAGATATTCAAAGAGATGCTCCCACGTCTTGTACCCCCACCCCACACATCCTACATACAGTATACTGGAGTCGAAAAGTACCCAAGAATACGCTCTCAAAATCCCCAAACAATTTTGGAGTCCATTTTTATGGTGAACGAGGAAACAAATATACAAATATATATACATAATTTTATGTATATATATATATATCAGATAATACCTCCAATATGGCGTATTTCAAAACCTCGATTTTGGATCTTCCATCGTGAGGCATGGCGTACGCCATAAACTCGTTGTTTAGCATTTTCAAGGTCTTTCAAGTTTCAAGGCCAAAAACAGTGTAATTATTCGCGATCACGAGATCAAGATCGAGCAAATGCCATTTTAAAAAGACAAGGTGAGGATTTTGGATTTTGGACAAAAAATAAAACTTCAAATTTTGTTTTCAATTTTCGGAGTTTTATCATCTGATTGAATCTTGGATATTTTTTAAATCCAATAAGAACCTCTGTTCGTAAATTCATCTATATTTGGAGTTGAAATTACCCTACAATAAGAATGAATCAAGATACAATGAGATCCGATCATACGTGCATACATTGAGAGCTGTGTGTTATCTACGAGTGCAAGCAGTGATACTTCTATTGTGTGGCATAGCGTACGACAAATGTCGTAGCTTCGAAAGCTTGAGGTCTGGGGTTCAAGACCCATTTCAACCACTCTTTTTTTTCCCACCATATTCACACATTTATATCAATACATCAACGTGCATGGACACGGTTTATTTTTTAACGGTCAAACGGCTCGTTGTTTCCACAAACGATTTACTCTTTCGCGATCACGCGATCAAGATCTATCAAATGCGTTTTTAAAAAGACAATGTGTTGAAACTGGATTTTTAGAGTTAGTTAAAAAACGGCTTGTTGGATATTTTTTAAATCAAATGAGACTCTCTGTTCGTAAATCCATCTATATTTGTTGTTACAATTACAATAAGAATGAATCGAGATACAATGAGATTGGTACATGCATACATTGAGAGCAGTGAGTTATCTACCAGTTTAAGCCGACCTAATTCCATCGTGAGGCATGGCGTACGCAGTAGCGTCGTCGACTAGTGTTTTCGCGGTCCGGGGTTCGAGACTCGCAACCGGCAAACTTTTTTTCTTCCATAATCAGACAAGCAAAGTTGAGAAGGGTTTACTAAGGGGAAATTTTTTTTTTAAGCGCTCGTAGAAAAAAAACCAAAGGTCCAAATTTGTTTTTGTATTTTTTTTATTTTTTTTTCGTCAATTATCTAGACATCCTGAAAACGAAAATATGCTGGGGGTCATACTTACAGAGATACAGGCGGCCAAAATTTCAAAAAACCTCACAGAAAGGCAGAATCGGAGAATATTGAAATTTTTTTTTTTTTTATTTTTTAAAAAATACGAAACATATCAAGAGAGCAATAAATAAGAAGGAATTGACAACCAAAAAATTCTATCTAGAACCGTTTACCCGTAAAAAAATAAAAACCTCGAAAAATCTACTATTTTGGTTACCTGAAGTTGGCGTCGCCTCACCACGACCTGTGCAAACCGACGCTACCGACGCTCATACTACGTCACCAAGGATTCTTACTGACCTTAAGTTCGACGCTACGACTAAGTAGGTACCACCGTTCATCCACAATTGGTACCGAAAGTGGAACTTGACAAGAAAATCTTTAAAATTTCGGCGACGTCTGACGTCGTTCACAACAAACATAGCGAGGCGATGATTTTTTTCAAAGTAGAGAATTTTTAGATCTACCTTGGGAATTAACTTTAAGATAGCCCAAATAAACAATATAGCCGTAAAGAATAAAATTCTAAAAAACAGAGTGTATTTAAGCACGTCTTTGACGACGCGTAGCGTCTCTTGTTAGAGGGTTAAGAAAAAAATTATTAACGTTTCTCCATTGGACATTCTTACTCTATACATGAAACATATTTATGTTTGCCCTTCATTAACGGTTAGCTGAGTAAACATGTTTTAATGTTGGCGTGATGACGAGCTATCTGAATGCAACAGCTATGCCATACATTGAGAGCAGTGTCTTATATACCAGTGTAAGCGATGCTACTTCCATCGGGTGCCGTGGCGTACGAAGAACGTCGGCGCCTCGAGTGCTTGAGGTCTGGGGTTCGAGCCTCGTCACACTCAATTTTTTTTTCCCACCATATTCACACATTTATATCAATACATCAACGTGCATGGACACGGTTTATTTTTTAACGGTCAAACGGCTCGTTGTTTCCACAAACGATTTACTCTTTCGCGATCACGCGATCAAGATCTATCAAATGCGTTTTTAAAAAGACAATGTGTTGAAACTGGATTTTTAGAGTTAGTTAAAAAACGGCTTCTTGGATATTTTTTAAATCAAATGAGACTCTCTGTTCGTAAATCCATCTATATTTGTTGTTACAATTACAATAAGAATGAATCGAGATACAATGAGATTGGTACATGCATACATTGAGAGCAGTGAGTTATCTACCAGTTTAAGCCGACCTAATTCCATCGTGAGGCATGGCGTACGCAGTAGCGTCGTCGACTAGTGTTTTCGCGGTCCGGGGTTCGAGACTCGCAACCGGCAAACTTTTTTTCTTCCATATTCAGACAAGCAAAGTTGAGAAGGGTTTACTAAGGGGAAATTTTTTTTTTAAGCGCTCGTAGAAAAAAAACCAAAGGTCCAAATTTGTTTTTGTATTTTTTTTATTTTTTTTTCGTCAATTATCTAGACATCCTGAAAACGAAAATATGCTGGGGGTCATACTTACAGAGATACAGGCGGCCAAAATTTCAAAAAACCTCACAGAAAGGCAGAATCGGAGAATATTGAAATTTTTATTTTTTTTTATTTTTTAAAAAATACGAAACATATCAAGAGAGCAATAAATAAGAAGGAATTGACAACCAAAAAATTCTATCTAGAACCGTTTACCCGTAAAAAAATAAAAACCTCGAAAAATCTACTATTTTGGTTACCTGAAGTTGGCGTCGCCTCACCACGACCTGTGCAAACCGACGCTACCGACGCTCATACTACGTCACCAAGGATTCTTACTGACCTTAAGTTCGACGCTACGACTAAGTAGGTACCACCGTTCATCCACAATTGGTACCGAAAGTGGAACTTGACAAGAAAATCTTTAAAATTTCGGCGACGTCTGACGTCGTTCACAACAAACATAGCGAGGCGATGATTTTTTTCAAAGTAGAGAATTTTTAGATCTACCTTGGGAATTAACTTTAAGATAGCCCAAATAAACAATATAGCCGTAAAGAATAAAATTCTAAAAAACAGAGTGTATTTAAGCACGTCTTTGACGACGCGTAGCGTCTCTTGTTAAAGGGTTAAGAAAAAAATTATTAACGTTTCTCCATTGGACATTCTTACTCTATACATGAAACATATTTATGTTTGCCTTGCATTAACGGTTAGCTGAGTAAACATGTTTTAATGTTGGCGTGATGACGAGCTATCTGAATGCAACAGCTATGCCATACATTGAGAGCAGTGTCTTATATACCAGTGTAAGCGATGCTACTTCCATCGGGTGCCGTGGCGTACGAAGAACGTCGGCGCCTCGAGTGCTTGAGGTCTGGGGTTCGAGCCTCGTCACACACAATTTTTTTTTTCCACCATATTCACACATTTATATCAATACATCAACGTGCATGGACACGGTTTATTTTTTAACGGTCAAACGGCTCGTTGTTTCCACAAACGATTTACTCTTTCGCGATCACGCGATCAAGATCTATCAAATGCGTTTTTAAAAAGACAATGTGTTGAAACTGGATTTTTAGAGTTAGTTAAAAAACGGCTTCTTGGATATTTTTTAAATCAAATGAGACCCTCTGTTCGTAAATCCATCTATATTTGTTGTTACAATTACAATAAGAATGAATCGAGATACAATGAGATTGGTACATGCATACATTGAGAGCAGTGAGTTATCTCCTAATTCCATCGTGAGGCATGGCGTACGCAGTAGCGTCGTCGACTAGTGTTTTCGCGGTCCGGGGTTCGAGACTCGCCACCGGCAAACTTTTTTTCTTCCATATTCAGACAAGCAAAGTTGAGAAGGGTTTACTAAGGGGAAATTTTATTTTTAAGCGCTCGTAGAAAAAAAACCAAAGGTCCAAATTTGTTTTTGTATTTTTTGTATTTTTTTTTCGTCAATTATCTAGACATCCTGAAAACGAAAATATGCTGGGGGTCATACTTACAGAGATACAGGCGGCCAAAATTTCAAAAAACCTCACAGAAAGGCAGAATCGGAGAATATTGAAATTTTTATTTTTTTTTATTTTTTAAAAAATACGAAACATATCAAGAGAGCAATAAATAAGAAGGAATTGACAACCAAAAAATTCTATCTAGAACCGTTTACCCGTAAAAAAATAAAAACCTCGAAAAATCTACTATTTTGGTTACCTGAAGTTGGCGTCGCCTCACCACGACCTGTGCAAACCGACGCTACCGACGCTCATACTACGTCACCAAGGATTCTTACTGACCTTAAGTTCGACGCTACGACTAAGTAGGTACCACCGTTCATCCACAATTGGTACCGAAAGTGGAACTTGACAAGAAAATCTTTAAAATTTCGGCGACGTCTGACGTCGTTCACAACAAACATAGCGAGGCGATGATTTTTTTCAAAGTAGAGAATTTTTAGATCTACCTTGGGAGTTAACTTTAAGATAGCCCAAATAAACAATATAGCCGTAAAGAATAAAATTCTAAAAAACAGAGTGTATTTAAGCACGTCTTTGACGACGCGTAGCGTCTCTTGTTAAAGGGTTAAGAAAAAAATTATTAACGTTTCTCCATTGGACATTCTTACTCTATACATGAAACATATTTATGTTTGCCTTGCATTAACGGTTAGCTGCGTAAACATGTTTTAATGTTGGCGTGATGACGAGCTATCTGAATGCAACAGCTATGCCATACATTGAGAGCAGTGTCTTATATACCAGTGTAAGCGATGCTACTTCCATCGGGTGCCGTGGCGTACGAAGAACGTCGGCGCCTCGAGTGCTTGAGGTCTGGGGTTCGAGCCTCGTCACACACAATTTTTTTTTTCCACCATATTCACACATTTATATCAATACATCAACGTGCATGGACACGGTTTATTTTTTAACGTTCAAACGGCTCGTTGTTTCCACAAACGATTTACTCTTTCGCGATCACGCGATCAAAATCTATCAAATGCGTTTTTAAAAAGACAATGTGTTGAAACTGAATTTTTAGAGTTAGTTAAAAAACGGCTTCTTGGATATTTTTTAAATCAAATGAGACCCTCTGTTCGTAAATCCATCTATATTTGTTGTTACAATTACAATAAGAATGAATCGAGATACAATGAGATTGGTACATGCATACATTGAGAGCAGTGAGTTATCTACCAGTTTAAGCCGACTTAATTCCATCGTGAGGCATGGCGTACGCAGTAGCGTCGTCGACTAGTGTTTTCGCGGTCCGGGGTTCGAGACTCGCAACCGGCAAACTTTTTTTCTTCCATATTCAGACAAGCAAAGTTGAGAAGGGTTTACTAAGGGGAAATTTTTTTTTTAAGCGCTCGTAGAAAAAAAACCAAAGGTCCAAATTTGTTTTTGTATTTTTTTTATTTTTTTTTCGTCAATTATCTAGACATCCTGAAAACGAAAATATGCTGGGGGTCATACTTACAGAGATACAGGCGGCCAAAATTTCAAAAAACCTCACAGAAAGGCAGAATCGGAGAATATTGAAATTTTCATTTTTTTTTATTTTTTAAAAAATACGAAACATATCAAGAGAGCAATAAATAAGAAGGAATTGACAACCAAAAAATTCTATCTAGAACCGTTTACCCGTAAAAAAATAAAAACCTCGAAAAATCTACTATTTTGGTTACCTGAAGTTGGCGTCGCCTCACCACGACCTGTGCAAACCGACGCTACCGACGCTCATACTACGTCACCAAGGATTCTTACTGACCTTAAGTTCGACGCTACGACTAAGTAGGTACCACCGTTGATCCACAATTGGTACCGAAAGTGGAACTTGACAAGAAAATCTTTAAAATTTTGGCGACGTCTGACGTCGTTCACAACAAACATAGCGAGGCGATGATTTTTTTCAAAGTAGAGAATTTTTAGATCTACCTTGGGAATTAACTTTAAGATAGCCCAAATAAACAATATAGCCGTAAAGAATAAAATTCTAAAAAACAGAGTGTATTTAAGCACGTCTTTGACGACGCGTAGCGTCTCTTGTTAAAGGGTTAAGAAAAAAATTATTAACGTTTCTCCATTGGACATTCTTACTCTATACATGAAACATATTTATGTTTGCCTTGCATTAACGGTTAGCTGAGTAAACATGTTTTAATGTTGGCGTGATGACGAGCTATCTGAATGCAACAGCTATGCCATACATTGAGAGCAGTGCCTTATATACCAGTGTAAGCGATGCTACTTCCATCGGGTGCCGTGGCGTACGAAGAACGTCGGCGCCTCGAGTGCTTGAGGTCTGGGGTTCGAGACTCACACACAATTTTTTTTTTCCACCATATTCACACATTTATATCAATACATCAACGTGCATGGATACGGTTTATTTTTTAACGGTCAAACGGCTCGTTGTTTCCACAAACGATTTACTCTTTCGCGATCACGCGATCAAGATCTATCAAATGCGTTTTTAAAAAGACAATGTGTTGAAACTGAATTTTTAGAGTTAGTTAAAAAACGGCTTCTTGGATATTTTTTAAATCAAATGAGACCCTCTGTTCGTAAATCCATCTATATTTGTTGTTACAATTACAATAAGAATGAATCGAGATACAATGAGATTGGTACATGCATACATTGAGAGCAGTGAGTTATCTACCAGTTTAAGCCGACTTAATTCCATCGTGAGGCATGGCGTACGCAGTAGCGTCGTCGACTAGTGTTTTCGGGGTCGGGGTTCGAGACTCGCAACCGGCAAACTTTTTTTCTTCCATATTCAGACAAGCAAAGTTGAGAAGGGTTTACTAAGGGGAAATTTTTTTTTTAAGCGCTCGTAGAAAAAAAACCAAAGGTCCAAATTTGTTTTTGTATTTTTTTTATTTTTTTTTCGTCAATTATCTAGACATCCTGAAAACGAAAATATGCTGGGGGTCATACTTACAGAGATACAGGCGGCCAAAATTTCAAAAAACCTCACAGAAAGGCAGAATCGGAGAATATTGAAATTTTTATTTTTTTTTATTTTTTTAAAAATACGAAACATATCAAGAGAGCAATAAATAAGAAGGAATTGACAACCAAAAAATTCTATCTAGAACCGTTTACCCGTAAAAAAATTAAAACCTCGAAAAATCTACTATTTTGGTTACCTGAAGTTGGCGTCGCCTCACCACGACCTGTGCAAACCGACGCTACCGACGCTCATACTACGTCACCAAGGATTCTTACTGACCTTAAGTTCGACGCTACGACTAAGTAGGTACCACCGTTCATCCACAATTGGTACCGAAAGTGGAACTTGACAAGAAAATCTTTAAAATTTCGGCGACGTCTGACGTCGTTCACAACAAACATAGCGAGGCGATGATTTTTTTCAAAGTAGAGAATTTTTAGATCTACCTTGGGAATTAACTTTAAGATAGCCCAAATAAACAATATAGCCGTAAAGAATAAAATTCTAAAAAACAGAGTGTATTTAAGCACGTCTTTGACGACGCGTAGCGTCTCTTGTTAAAGGGTTAAGAAAAAAATTATTAACGTTTCTCCATTGGACATTCTTACTCTATACATGAAACATATTTATGTTTGCCTTGCATTAACGGTTAGCTGAGTAAACATGTTTTAATGTTGGCGTGATGACGAGCTATCTGAATGCAACAGCTATGCCATACATTGAGAGCAGTGTCTTATATACCAGTGTAAGCGATGCTACTTCCATCGGGTGCCGTGGCGTACGAAGAACGTCGGCGCCTCGAGTGCTTGAGGTCTGGGGTTCGAGCCTCGTCACACACAATTTTTTTTTTCCACCATATTCACACATTTATATCAATACATCAACGTGCATGGACACGGTTTATTTTTTAACGGTCAAACGGCTCGTTGTTTCCACAAACGATTTACTCTTTCGCGATCACGCGATCAAGATCTATCAAATGCGTTTTTAAAAAGACAATGTGTTGAAACTGGATTTTTAGAGTTAGTTAAAAAACGGCTTCTTGGATATTTTTTAAATCAAATGAGACCCTCTGTTCGTAAATCCATCTATATTTGTTGTTACAATTACAATAAGAATGAATCGAGATACAATGAGATTGGTACATGCATACATTGAGAGCAGTGAGTTATCTCCTAATTCCATCGTGAGGCATGGCGTACGCAGTAGCGTCGTCGACTAGTGTTTTCGCGGTCCGGGGTTCGAGACTCGCAACCGGCAAACTTTTTTTCTTCCATATTCAGACAAGCAAAGTTGAGAAGGGTTTACTAAGGGGAAATTTTTTTTTTAAGCGCTCGTAGAAAAAAAACCAAAGGTCCAAATTTGTTTTTGTATTTTTTTTATTTTTTTTTCGTCAATTATCTAGACATCCTGAAAACGAAAATATGCTGGGGGTCATACTTACAGAGATACAGGCGGCCAAAATTTCAAAAAACCTCACAGAAAGGCAGAATCGGAGAATATTGAAAATTTAATTTTTTTTTATTTTTTAAAAAATACGAAACATATCAAGAGAGCAATAAATAAGAAGGAATTGACAACCAAAAAATTCTATCTAGAACCGTTTACCCGTAAAAAAATAAAAACCTCGAAAAATCTACTATTTTGGTTACCTGAAGTTGGCGTCGCCTCACCACGACCTGTGCAAACCGACGCTACCGACGCTCATACTACGTCACCAAGGATTCTTACTGACCTTAAGTTCGACGCTACGACTAAGTAGGTACCACCGTTGATCCACAATTGGTACCGAAAGTGGAACTTGACAAGAAAATCTTTAAAATTTTGGCGACGTCTGACGTCGTTCACAACAAACATAGCGAGGCGATGATTTTTTTCAAAGTAGAGAATTTTTAGATCTACCTTGGGAATTAACTTTAAGATAGCCCAAATAAACAATATAGCCGTAAAGAATAAAATTCTAAAACACAGAGTGTATTTAAGCACGTCTTTGACGACGCGTAGCGTCTCTTGTTAAAGGGTTAAGAAAAAAATTATTAACGTTTCTCCATTGGACATTCTTACTCTATACATGAAACATATTTATGTTTGCCTTGCATTAACGGTTAGCTGAGTAAACATGTTTTAATGTTGGCGTGATGACGAGCTATCTGAATGCAACAGCTATGCCATACATTGAGAGCAGTGCCTTATATACCAGTGTAAAAGATGCTACTTCCATCGGGTGCCGTGGCGTACGAAGAACGTCGGCGCCTCGAGTGCTTGAGGTCTGGGGTTCGAGACTCACACACAATTTTTTTTTTCCACCATATTCACACATTTATATCAATACATCAACGTGCATGGATACGGTTTATTTTTTAACGTTCAAACGGCTCGTTGTTTCCACAAACGATTTACTCTTTCGCGATCACGCGATCAAGATCTATCAAATGCGTTTTTAAAAAGACAATGTGTTGAAACTGAATTTTTAGAGTTAGTTAAAAAACGGCTTCTTGGATATTTTTTAAATCAAATGAGACCCTCTGTTCGTAAATCCATCTATATTTGTTGTTACAGTTACAATAAGAATGAATCGAGATACAATGAGATTGGTACATGCATACATTGAGAGCAGTGAGTTATCTACCAGTTTAAGCCGACCTAATTCCATCGTGAGGCATGGCGTACGCAGTAGCGTCGTCGACTAGTGTTTTCGGGGTCGGGGTTCGAGACTCGCAACCGGCAAACTTTTTTTCTTCCATATTCAGACAAGCAAAGTTGAGAAGGGTTTACTAAGGGGAAATTTTTTTTTTAAGCGCTCGTAGAAAAAAAACCAAAGGTCCAAATTTGTTTTTGTATTTTTTTTATTTTTTTTCGTCAATTATCTAGACATCCTGAAAACGAAAATATGCTGGGGGTCATACTTACAGAGATACAGGCGGCCAAAATTTCAAAAAACCTCACAGAAAGGCAGAATCGGAGAATATTGAAATTTTTATTTTTTTTTATTTTTTAAAAAATACGAAACATATCAAGAGAGCAATAAATAAGAAGGAATTGACAACCAAAAAATTCTATCTAGAACCGTTTACCCGTTAAAAAATAAAAACCTCGAAAAATCTACTATTTTGGTTACCTGAAGTTGGCGTCGCCTCACCACGACCTGTGCAAACCGACGCTACCGACGCTCATACTACGTCACCAAGGATTCTTACTGACCTTAAGTTCGACGCTACGACTAAGTAGGTACCACCGTTCATCCACAATTGGTACCGAAAGTGGAACTTGACAAGAAAATCTTTAAAATTTCGGCGACGTCTGACGTCGTTCACAACAAACATAGCGAGGCGATGATTTTTTTCAAAGTAGAGAATTTTTAGATCTACCTTGGGAATTAACTTTAAGATAGCCCAAATAAACAATATAGCCGTAAAGAATAAAATTCTAAAAAACAGAGTGTATTTAAGCACGTCTTTGACGACGCGTAGCGTCTCTTGTTAAAGGGTTAAGAAAAAAATTATTAACGTTTCTCCATTGGACATTCTTACTCTATACATGAAACATATTTATGTTTGCCTTGCATTAACGGTTAGCTGAGTAAACATGTTTTAATGTTGGCGTGATGACGAGCTATCTGAATGCAACAGCTATGCCATACATTGAGAGCAGTGTCTTATATACCAGTGTAAGCGATGCTACTTCCATCGGGTGCCGTGGCGTACGAAGAACGTCGGCGCCTCGAGTGCTTGAGGTCTGGGGTTCGAGCCTCGTCACACACAATTTTTTTTTTCCACCATATTCACACATTTATATCAATACATCAACGTGCATGGACACGGTTTATTTTTTAACGGTCAAACGGCTCGTTGTTTCCACAAACGATTTACTCTTTCGCGATCACGCGATCAAGATCTATCAAATGCGTTTTTAAAAAGACAATGTGTTGAAACTGGATTTTTAGAGTTAGTTAAAAAACGGCTTCTTGGATATTTTTTAAATCAAATGAGACCCTCTGTTCGTAAATCCATCTATATTTGTTGTTACAATTACAATAAGAATGAATCGAGATACAATGAGATTGGTACATGCATACATTGAGAGCAGTGAGTTATCTCCTAATTCCATCGTGAGGCATGGCGTACGCAGTAGCGTCGTCGACTAGTGTTTTCGCGGTCCGGGGTTCGAGACTCGCAACCGGCAAACTTTTTTTCTTCCATATTCAGACAAGCAAAGTTGAGAAGGGTTTACTAAGGGGAAATTTTTTTTTTAAGCGCTCGTAGAAAAAAAACCAAAGGTCCAAATTTGTTTTTGTATTTTTTTTATTTTTTTTTCGTCAATTATCTAGACATCCTGAAAACGAAAATATGCTGGGGGTCATACTTACAGAGATACAGGCGGCCAAAATTTCAAAAAACCTCACAGAAAGGCAGAATCGGAGAATATTGAAATTTTTATTTTTTTTTATTTTTTAAAAAATACGAAACATATCAAGAGAGCAATAAATAAGAAGGAATTGACAACCAAAAAATTCTATCTAGAACCGTTTACCCGTAAAAAAATAAAAACCTCGAAAAATCTACTATTTTGGTTACCTGAAGTTGGCGTCGCCTCACCACGACCTGTGCAAACCGACGCTACCGACGCTCATACTACGTCACCAAGGATTCTTACTGACCTTAAGTTCGACGCTACGACTAAGTAGGTACCACCGTTCATCCACAATTGGTACCGAAAGTGGAACTTGACAAGAAAATCTTTAAAATTTCGGCGACGTCTGACGTCGTTCACAACAAACATAGCGAGGCGATGATTTTTTTCAAAGTAGAGAATTTTTAGATCTACCTTGGGAGTTGGGAATTAACTTTAAGATAGTTTAATAAACAATATAGCCGTAAAGAATAAAATTCTAAAAAACAGAGTGTATTTAAGCACGTCTTTGACGACGCGTAGCGTCTCTTGTTAAAGGGTTAAGAAAAAAATTATTAACGTTTCTCCATTGGACATTCTTACTCTATACATGAAACATATTTATGTTTGCCTTGCATTAACGGTTAGCTGAGTAAACATGTTTTAATGTTGGCGTGATGACGAGCTATCTGAATGCAACAGCTATGCCATACATTGAGAGCAGTGTCTTATATACCAGTGTAAGCGATGTTACTTCCATCGGGTGCCGTGGCGTACGAAGAACGTCGGCGCCTCGAGTGCTTGAGGTCTGGGGTTCGAGCCTCGTCACACACAATTTTTTTTTTCCACCATATTCACACATTTATATCAATACATCAACGTGCATGGATACGGTTTATTTTTTAACGTTCAAACGGCTCGTTGTTTCCACAAACGATTTACTCTTTCGCGATCACGCGATCAAGATCTATCAAATGCGTTTTTAAAAAGACAATGTGTTGAAACTGAATTTTTAGAGTTAGTTAAAAAACGGCTTCTTGGATATTTTTTAAATCAAATGAGACCCTCTGTTCGTAAATCCATCTATATTTGTTGTTACAATTACAATAAGAATGAATCGAGATACAATGAGATTGGTACATGCATACATTGAGAGCAGTGAGTTATCTACCAGTTTAAGCCGACCTAATTCCATCGTGAGGCATGGCGTACGCAGTAGCGTCGTCGACTAGTGTTTTCGCGGTCCGGGGTTCGAGACTCGCAACCGGCAAACTTTTTTTCTTCCATATTCAGACAAGCAAAGTTGAGAAGGGTTTACTAAGGGGAAATTTTTTTTTTAAGCGCTCGTAGAAAAAAAACCAAAGGTCCAAATTTGTTTTTGTATTTTTTTTATTTTTTTTTCGTCAATTATCTAGACATCCTGAAAACGAAAATATGCTGGGGGTCATACTTACAGAGATACAGGCGGCCAAACTTTCAAAAAACCTCACAGAAAGGCAGAATCGGAGAATATTGAAATTTTTATTTTTTTTTATTTTTTTAAAAATACGAAACATATCAAGAGAGCAATAAATAAGAAGGAATTGACAACCAAAAAATTCTATCTAGAACCGTTTACCCGTAAAAAAATAAAAACCTCGAAAAATCTACTATTTTGGTTACCTGAAGTTGGCGTCGCCTCACCACGACCTGTGCAAACCGACGCTACCGACGCTCATACTACGTCACCAAGGATTCTTACTGACCTTAAGTTCGACGCTACGACTAAGTAGGTACCACCGTTCATCCACAATTGGTACCGAAAGTGGAACTTGACAAGAAAATCTTTAAAATTTCGGCGACGTCTGACGTCGTTCACAACAAACATAGCGAGGCGATGATTTTTTTCAAAGTAGAGAATTTTTAGATCTACCTTGGGAATTAACTTTAAGATAGCCCAAATAAACAATATAGCCGTAAAGAATAAAATTCTAAAAAACAGAGTGTATTGAAGCACGTCTTTGACGACGCGTAGCGTCTCTTGTTAAAGGGTTAAGAAAAAAATGATTAACGTTTCTCCATTGGACATTCTTACTCTATACATGAAACATATTTATGTTTGCCTTGCATTAACGGTTAGCTGAGTAAACATGTTTTAATGTTGGCGTGATGACGAGCTATCTGAATGCAACAGCTATGCCATACATTGAGAGCAGTGTCTTATATACCAGTGTAAGCGATGCTCCTTCCATCGGGTGCCGTGGCGTACGAAGAACGTCGGCGCCTCGAGTGCTTGAGGTCTGGGGTTCGAGACTCATCACACACAATTTTTTTTTTCCACCATATTCACACATTTATATCAATACATCAACGTGCATGGACACGGTTTATTTTTTAACGGTCAAACGGCTCGTTGTTTCCACAAACAATTTCCTTTCTCGCGATCAGGGGATCAAGATCTATTATATGCTATTTTAAAAAGACAATGTGTTGAAACTGGATTTTTAGAGTTAGTTAAAAAACGGCTTCTTGGGTATTTTTTAAATCAAATGAGACCCTCTGTTCGTAAATCCATCTATATTTGTTGTTACAATTACAATAAGAATGAATCGAGATACAATGAGATTGGTACATGCATACATTGAGAGCAGTGAGTTATCTACCAGTTTAAGCCGACCTAACTCCATCGTGAGGCATGGCGTACGCAGTAGCGTCGTCGACTAGTGTTTTCGCGGTCCGGGGTTCGAGACCCGCAACCGGCAAACTTTTTTTCTTCCATATTCAGACAAGCAAAGTTGAGAAGGGTTTACTTAGGGGAAATTTTTTTTTTAAGCGCTCGTAAAAAAAAACCAAAGGTCCAAATTTGTTTTTGTATTTTTTTTATTTTTTTTTCGTCAATTATCTAGACATCCTGAAAACAAAAATATGCTTGGGGTCATACTTACAGAGATACAGGCGCCCAAAATTTTAAAAAACCTCACAGAAAGGCAGAATCGAAGAATATTGAAATTTTTATTTTTTTTATTTAAAAAAAAATACGAAACGTATCAAGAGAGCAATAGATAAGAAGGAATTGACAACCAAAAAATTCTATCCGAAACCGTTTACCCGTAAAAAAATAAAAACCTCAAAAAATCTACTATTTTGGTTACCTGAAGTTGGCGTCGCCTCACCACGACCTGTGCAAACCGACGCTACCGACGCTCATACTACGTCACCAAGGATTCTTACTGACCTTAAGTTCGACGCTACGACTAAGTAGGTACCACCGTTCATCCACAATTGGTACCGAAAGTGGAACTTGACAAGAAAATCTTTAAAATTTCGGTGACGTCTGACGTCGTTCACAACAAACATAGCGAGGCGATGATTTTTCTCAAAGTAGAGAATTTTTAGATCTACCTTGGGAATTAACTATAATATAGCCCAAATAAACAATATAGCCGTAAAGAATAAAATTCTAAAAAACAGAGTGTATTTAAGAACGTCTTTGACGACGCGTAGCGTCTCTTGTTAAAGGGTTAGGAAAAAAATGATTAACGTTTCTCCATTGGACATTCTTACTCCATACATGAAACATATTTATGTTTGCCTTGCATTAACGGTTAGCTGAGTAAACATGTTTTAATGTTGGCGTGATGACGAGCTATCTGAATGCAACAGCTATGCCATACATTGAGAGCAGTGTCTTATATACCAGTGTAAGCGATGCTACTTCCATCGGGTGCCGTGGCGTACGAAGAACGTCGGCGCCTCGAGTGCTTGAGGTCTCGGGTTCGAGACTCGTCACACAATTTTTTTTTTTCCACCATATTCACACATTTATATTAATACATCAACGTGCATGAACACGGTTTATTTTTTAACGGTCAAACGGCTCCTTGTTTCCACAAACGATTTCCTTTCTCGCGATCAGGTGATCAAGATCTATTATATGCTTTTTTAAAAAGACAATGTGTTGAAACTCAGTTTTTGGACTTAGAAAAAAAAACGACTTCAATTTTTTTTCAATTTTTAGAGTTTTTATCATCAGTTTGTATTCTTGGCAACTTAGTGAATCTAGAGAGACCATCAGTTCGTAAATCCATTAATATTTGGAGTCACAATTACAGAAAGAACAAGGTCGCTGGCGCGACCTTGGTCCGTGGCTTTGCCGCGGACGGGCTTTCCTCGCCGGTCACTTCCGGCTCAATTCACAAACTGATCAAATACTGACATTGGCACTTGTTAAATTTAAAAATAAACGACGTAAAGTAAATGAACTTTTTTTTTATAAATTAATAGTAGTAAATTGATAACTCCGAGATACCAGGGTTATATGATTTTAGTTTTTTAAAAGATTCCTCACGAGATTAAAAATTGTCTAGCTGATACGATGGTTCAATGATATTATTTGAAATCGTGACACACAACTCTCGTATCACTATTACCTGAGTAGCATAGCAAATTTATACTGCACCTTTTGATACAAGCATGAAATTTGTCTCAGGGCTAGATCTACCTAACATATGCATTTTAAGATTTGGAGGCCAAAAAACAATCCTCCGCGGACAGTAGTTATGACGTCATCAAGATGGCCGCTGCTTTGAAACGCTTTCATCAGTATATCTCGAGAACCACCGGCTCGATTCTTAATTTTTTTTTTTTTAATTAATCGTCATTAAATTTTCGTTTAATATTGTTGCTTACACAAGTACTTATTTGTTGATAATAACTTTGATATTTAAACAAACATGATAATGACAAGTGATAATGTATGTCTATTTCCGCCAAAACTTTTTAAAAATGGGTTGAATTAAAAAATGTGTCTTGTAAACATTGTTTCGTATTTAATTACCTATAAAACATGACCTAATATATGTTCACATGACCATGCCGTTAGGCCATAATAATTAATTGAACACTAGGAGGTAGCGGGCATAGACCATCATCACGGCGCTCACTATTGCGTTGCGCCGTTGCCGGCATTCATAATAATCACAGATACATTGCAGGTTCATAATTGTACTTATTTTTTTTTCTTGATGAATTTTTTAATTAGACCTATGCATAAATTGTTATGGTGGAAATAGACAAACATTATCACTGGTCATTATCATATTTTTTTAAAAATAACTAAGTAATTATCAACAAATGAGTATTTGTGTAGATAACAATATTAAACGCAAATTTAATGACGGTTAATTTAAAAAAAAAAATTAAGAATCGAGCGAGTGGTTCTCGAGATACACTGATAATAGCGTTTCAATGCGACGGCCATCTTGATGACGTCATAACTCCTGTCCGCGGAGGATTTTTTTTGGCCTTCAAATCTTAAAATGCATATCTTAGGTAGATCTAGCTCTGAGCAAAATTTCATGCTTGTATCAAAAGGTGCAGTATCTGGCTGAAAATCCTTGCTATGCTATTGAGGTATATATCGACATCATTAGAATTATGATTTTATTTGTAAATGGACTTATGCCATTTACTGTAGGGCGCGACCAATTTAAAATGCACACATAATAAACATAAATTAGGGACCACTATTTCTTAAATAATTAATCATAACAACAATAATAACAATAACATTAACAATTTATAGATCGAACCAGTTCTACGAACCTGTTAGGGTTGGGGATGTGAGAATATCCTTGATAGATATCCATTTCGTAAATGAAAATTAACGGCACGTATCACAAATTGAATCGAAATCAGTCAATGGAGCCATTTTTCTTTGACCAATCTTTTGTTAACACAGTCTTAAAGCCGTTGATTCATGCTTGCTATATTGTTGTTTCTCTCAAAGTCATTAAAAATTACGTTACCAAACAATTGAAATGTTAACAATTCTATTATATATTATACAACACGTTGAAAGTTCATTATAACTAATGCACAACCAATTATTTTAAAATACTGTGTCGCACAAGTACTATCTATTTACGATCACACGGCCTACACATGTGTTCATACAACGTGCACAAACAAAGACAAATAAATATAACACACACAAGGGTGAAGTGAACACCTTAAACGCAATATCCAATAATCACTTCATTAATGTTGATAGCACACTCATAGATCGTCGATTATACAAATCACATGGACAAGTCAACACGCACCCTTGCACTCGCTGTGGTCTACTGCATATGTGGACGGATTTTGTTCTCATACTGATTTTAAGAAACAACCCCCCTCATGCCACGTAAATATCGGAAACCATAACGGCCACGGCCAGGCACAAATTATGTGACACTTTCCAGATGAAATTTGATCCTTACAGTCAGCCCCACCGATTATAGCATGACCAAACCATTACGCGGACCACAAGGCGTCTGTTTTCACAGCACAAGAAATTCTACACAAATGGGGGAAATTAGGACATGGCAATAATCCGTAAATGATATACCAGGAAACATAGAAATCGGTAGGCCTAACGAGTGCATCAAAAATAATCATACAATATATATCATATTGCACAATGGTCATAAACTACATGAAACAATAAATATAACAGATTTCGTAGATATTGTTCTAAGTGCGATAAAATAATTTGAATTCAGTAAAACGTAATGCTTTGATACTTTGACTTTTGGGCAAGACACGTACTACATACCAAAATTATGAAAATAATAATTATTATTGGTGAACCAATAATACTAAAAATAAAATAATTAGAATCCTGAGACACAACTCCCATAAAACAATAACGACATCATTAGGATTATGATTTTTTACCTGTTAATTGGACTTGCAAAAAGGAGAATGAATGCTATTTCTACTATATGAATTATTAATTTCTTTATGCATGTCATGTAAGGGCTGAAATTTATAATCTGATAATGTTTCTACATACTGTTGTGGCATTAGAACATAGTGACGAACAGTGTCCAGATAGGCAAAATGAATTCTATCACGGCCGCACAGTCAAAACTGCGAGCTATACGATAATTTAGGTGCATGTTCCGTTTTTTGTATAAACACATGGTAAGATTCCCCCTCCCTCTCCGCCTCTGTGAAACAGACCCCGATGTGAAACAGACCCTCATAATTCACTTACCACTAAACATGATGCCATTAACCAATAAGCTGGCAGCGTGCTTTTACAGTGAAGCCACAGTTTACTGACGTTTCGTCACACAACATATCAATTAACTTCAATTAATTAAATACATACAGGGGGAAGTCGGAAGGGTTTATTTTATATCCAACTGTCCGGTTTGAGGATCACATGGGACAAGCTAAGAAAGTGGACCGTATAAAGAAGCATACCTATAACTCGACTATTTCCTATTATACGACCTATTACAATCTTACAGATATCGGAGTAATAGGTCTTATGATAGTTGATAGGTGAAGAAGAACCTGGTTTTTCGAGACGTCCCGAAAATTATTCAAGCCGAGTGCAAGCTTCACCGAAGATATTTTTTATGCATTTTACGTTTATCTATTTCTATTTCTAGGCATCACTTTCTTATTAGCTTTTTAAAACATACATTAAGTGTTAATTGCTTCAGTTTCAATTTTTGTTTTAAATAAATGTTTTGTTATTGTTCCGTGTCGAATGGCAAGAGCTTTGGCTGTAGAGACCGATATTGTTAATGAAGGTTCTACTATCATCAAGTCGTTTGATGTTCTGGTTACGAGAGGTATGTGCATGGTTTCTTGCGAATATTAATCAGTGATACATACGAATAAATATATTCAACGTAATACAACCAATTTGATAATCGCTGTCGTATCATACGAAAGTATACCACAAAGTTGCAACTGCTCTAACTCCGGCCGTACATACAAATCTCTTGCTAATTGCGCTATCGGGTACATCCCGCAAATATTAGAAAGAAAAAATGATACACTGTACACACTTCATAAAATCTTAGTATGTAATATAGGCCTACACTTTACAGTGTAGGCCTACACCAAATAAATACATATCTGTGTAATATTAATATCATGTTTTATTGTTTTCCGTATTACAACTTTCACGTTTTTTTTCAATAACAGCCATATGCATTTTGCAAGGGTAGCATCGTTGAGTAACTAACATATAATCCGGCTTTGAAGCATGGCGACATACGGTCTGGGCCAGACATTGTTTTTGTATCACCGGACAAATCCTCGGTTTTTGCATTGCCATAATAGTAATTGGGCATCTAACAATGGAAGACTCATTTGCGTAAGTGTACTACAACAGTCATTCCACATTTTGTCCACGCACACGTAAACACGAGCATTCCACTTGTCGTTCTTTATAGCGCGAGGCTGAGCTGAGGATCGTTCAAACTAGAATTATTCATCTATCCTTCAACCAATAGCATTGCTAATTTACATACTATTACATTCCTTTAGTGACAAATGCCATGCAAAAAATCAGTAATATGGGTTGCAATCTTCAACCCGAAATAAATTCATTTATCTTGCCGAGCCCAAAATGCGGGCCAAAACTTGACCTGTTTAGTCACCCCTGGATAATATTTTATGTATTATTTTGTTTTTTTCTATCACATACGACTGGATTTACAACATGAATGCGTATTTTTCGTAACAATGCATAAACATTACTTCAGATTGGCCATAAAGTGTAAAACCAAAAACACAATTTAAAATTGAATGAATTTTCTGTAACACGTAGCGTCTCAAATACAAATGTCAGAAATGTAAATGTTACGCCATTCTAAAGTCAAAGGATTACTACAGGTCAAGTTTGAGTTTCATAATGATAACGCAAAATTGATAGCAGACATTTTTTAAAAAACCGTAGC
Source organism: Isoperla grammatica (assembly GCA_945910005.1). Lineage (NCBI taxonomy): Eukaryota > Metazoa > Arthropoda > Insecta > Plecoptera > Perlodidae > Isoperla > Isoperla grammatica. The sequence goes on from OX246741.1 coordinate 8,537,142, forward strand.
GATGTGCAAAGTAACAAATTTTGTTGTCTTACAAAACTTGCACTTAGTGGTACTTACGCCCGGCTCAAAATATTGAGATTTACGAAACACATACGTCATTCTACTGAGATTATTATTGACAAGTTTCATTTATATTCGTTAATATCTTCTACTTCAAATAAATACATCTTTCTTGTCGCGCGTGAAATGCGAACGGATACATACATACATACATACATACATACATACATACATACATAAATCTGGTGCAAACTTATAAGGCCGCTGTCGCGCCCTAATAAATCGAGTAGAATATTAATTATTTTTTTACAGGCGAACGGTTTGTTTCCGCAAAAAACTGTTAACAGTTTTGCATTCACGGGGTCAAGATTTATTGAATAAGATTGTAAAAAGACAAAGTGTGGATTTTTTATTTTTGAGAAGGTTGCAAAACATCGAAAAATACTTTTTTGCCATTTTTGCAGTATTTATGATCAGATCGCATTCTTTGATACTTTTTGCATCCTGTGAGACCATCAGTTCGTAAATCCATCCATATTTGGAGTTACAATTACAATAAGAAGAATCGAGTAGAATATTCATTATTTTTTTACAGGCAAACGGTTGGTTTCCGCCAAAAACTGTTAACAGTTTCGCGATCACTGGGTCAAGATCTATCAAATACGATTCTAAAAATACCATGTGTTGAAACTCATTTTTTGGACTTAGAAAAAAACGACTTTAAATTTTTTTAAAATTTATCGAGTTTTTATCATCAGATCGTATTCTTGTATATTTTTGGAATCCCACGAGACCCTCAGTTCGTTAATTTATCTATATTTGGTGTTACAATTACAATAAGAATGAATCGAGATACAATGAGATTCATACATGCATACATTGAGAGCAGTGTGTCATCTACCAACGTAAGCAACGCTCCATCCATCGTGAGGCATGGCGTACGCAGTAACGTCGTTGCTTCAAACACTTGAGGTCTGGGGTTCGAGGCCCAGTACACACACTCTTTTTTTTCACCTGATTCAAATATTTATATCAATACATCAACGTGCATGAACACGGTTTATTTTTTAACTGTCAAACGGCTCGTTGTTTCCACAAACGATTAACTCTTTCGCAATCAACCAATCAATCAATACGATCTGATGATAAAAACTTTGAAGCCGTTTTTTCACAATTTTCGGAGTTGTTATCTTCAGATCGTATTCTTGGATATTTTTTAAATCCAAGGAGACCCTCTGTTCGTAAATCCATCCATCTTAGGTGTTACAATTACAATAAGAATGAATCGAGATACATACATGCATACATTGAGAGCCGTGTGTTATCTATACCAGTCTAAGCGAACGAACTTCCATCGTGTGGCGTGGCGCAGGCAGTAGCGACGACGACTAGTGTTTTCGCGGTCCGGGGTTCGATACCCGCAACCGGCAGTCTTTTTTTCTTCCATATTCAGACAAGAAAAGTTGAGAAGGGTTTACGAAGGGTAAATTTTTTTTTCAAGCGCTCGTAGCAAAAAAACTGGTGGCCCAAATTTGTTTCTGTATTTTTTTTATTTTTCTTGCGTTAATTATCTAGACATTCTGAAAACGAAAATATGCTGGGGGTCATACTAACAGAAATACAGGCGCCCAAAATTTCAAATTTTGTCTCAGAAGAGCACAATCGGAGAATTTTGAAATTTTTTTTATTTTTTAAAAAATACGAAACAAAACGAAAGAGAGCTGAATAAGAAGGAATCGAAAACCAAAAAATTCTATCTCAACCCGTTTTCCCGTAAAAAAATAAAATCCTAAAAAATCTACTATTTTCATTACCTGAAGTTGGCGTCGCCTCACCACGACCTGTGCAAACCGACGCTACCGACACTCATACTACGTCACCAAGGATTATTGTTGACCTTAAGTTCGACGCTACGACTAACTAGGTACCACCGTTCATCCACAATCGGTACCGAAAGTGGAACTTGACAAGAAAATCTTTAAAATTTCGGCGACGTCGGACGTCGTTCACAACAAACATAGCGAGGCGATGATTTTTTTCAAAGTAGACAATGTGCAGATCTACCTTGGGAATGAACATAAAGATCGCCCTTATAAACAATATAGCCGTAAAGAATATAATTCTAAAAACCAGAGTGTATTTGAGCACGTCTTTGACGACACGTAGCGTCTCTTGTTAAAGGGTTAAGAAAATAATGATTAGAGTTTCTCCATTGGACATTCTTACTCTATACATGAAACATGTTAATGTTTAACTTGCATTAACGGTTAGCCGAGGAAACATGTTTTAATGTTGGCGTGATGACGAGCTATCTGAATACAAGCAGCTATGCCATACATTGAGACCAGTGTGTTATTTACCAGTGTAAGCAACGCTACTTCCATCGGTTGGCGTGACGTACTGAGTAACGTCGTAGCTTCGAATACTTGAGGTCTGGGGTTCGAGACCCGTTACACCCACTCTTTTTTGTACCACCATTTTCACACATTTAATACATCAACGTGCATGGACACGGTTTATTTTTTAATGGTCAAACGGCTCGTTGTTTCCACAAACGATTTACTCTTTCCCGATCACGCGATCAAGATCTATTAAATGTGTTTTTAAAAAGACAATGTGTTGAAACTGGATTTTTAGAGTTTGTTTAAAAAACGGCTTTTTGGATATTCTTGGATACTTTTTTAATCGAGAGAGACATCAATTCGTAAATCCATCCATATTTGTAGTTACAATTACAATAAGAAGAATCGAGTGTAATATTCATTATTTTCTTTTTACAGACAAACATTTTTTTACAAACAGTAGCGTCGACGCTTAGGATCTTCGTGGTCTGAGGTTTGAGAGGCGTTACCAACACTATTTTTTTTCTTCCATATTCAGATACGAGTAGTTTTTAGTTAAGAAGGGTTTTAATGGGGCAATTTTTTTTTGAAGCCCTTGTAGCTACCAAACTGGTTGTCCAAATTTGTTTCTGTATTTTTTAAATTTTTTGTTGATCTCATCTAGACTTCCTTTAAAGTAAATTATGCTGGGGGCCATAAGTATGAACAAGTTTGTAGAACAAGTAGGCCTACGTAGGGTACACAATAAATAATTGTTACATATTTTAAAGTAAAAAAAATATATGTACTTTATTTTCTTTCAAATGAAACCACTATAATATTGGTGACAAGCAGGCAGAATTATGCTGTAGAATAATTAATTATGCCTTGTCCACTTGTACCAGTACCAAACCAAATAGTTATAAAATATACACTGGCTAGAGCTTAAATATTGTTCATAAATTAAGATGAAAGGTTCCAAGTATTAACAATTTGTAAATTTAACTGGCCAGAAGTACAATACAATTATAGATATTTCTTGACAGAGGTGATTGTCAAGTACAACATATAGTTATAAATATCTAATAAATGATCATTGTGGTATGTAGAAGACATTCCATGTGTTGGTATTGTTCAAGTTAACACATATGGTTTAAGGTACTGAGCCAAAATCTTCAATGTTCATTGATACTGCAGTTTCTTTTATTATTAGACTCAGCGGTATTTGTGCACTAGTACATTATTCAGCTATCCCAGATAAAAACTGACTGAATACAAAATTGGGTGGTCCCATGCTTTGTATAATTGAATACAAAATGAAGCATATCATGAATACCTTCTTAAACACAAATTTAATTATTTTGAATTTATAATCAAAACTGCTAGCACTCTTTTTAGTAATAATTAGTTCAGTAAAAAGATAAACTATGGTTACATGGGCTTATCACATTCAAAATGATGTGGGTTATGTCTCACATAGCATCACACGAATGGCCACGATTATCGATTGTCGCTTGGCAACTTGTGAAAAGAAGGCGACATTGCTAGGTTTTGGGAGTGCATTCAATATTGTAATACAGCAGTATTTCCAGCAAATTCAAAGCTCTTTCTAATCGAATTTTGAGCCCAATGCACACTTATGTGAATACATATACGTATTTGATTCACCGAAGAACTTGCAACACACATGTAAAAGTTACGTTTCACAGATATTTTCCAGACACAAAGATCATGCATGCCACATTCAAAAGAACTGGAATTTTGTGGGTCGTCCAATACATACACATGTAAACATAGTAGGTCTTATAAATTGTAAATTGAAAATCAACTTATCTCATTAAGTGCAGAGCACATTAAATAACAAGCTAGGTTCAGTTCCAATAACACACATTTTACACCTGTATAGAGGTGCTTACGTAAACCTGATCCAAGCTACTTGATCGAGCTAATGGATCCATAATTAACTGGATCCGTCGTAATCATGTGACGGATTAAGTCGATCGGTAGCGGTTTATGAACGTATACATATTTATTCAGTTACTTTGCGGCGCGGGTTCAAACTATTTCATCAATAACAGTCACGCCTCCAGCCCAGGCACTAATTACTCACTTATTACCCATAATAAAATAGCAATTATTTCATTCCTTCAAGATATATTATCCGAAACTTGCTGCCGTTGGTCCGTATTGCCACCAAAACATTCTGCCTGGATCCAACTATTCCTGACCCGAGAGGGATCACCAGATTACGTTCACGAACGTGGATACAATTAACTCAATTAGTTATACGGAAGACATTTCACGGTCCGAGTTACTTGTATCGGGTTCACGTAAGCACCTTAGGAATCAATCAACTGAATTACAAAGGGTTGCAATGCCAATAATATAGAACAACTTGGCATTGATGCAATCAATCATGTGCTGCCTACTGAGGTTTTGTAGTGTCAATTATGTAAGATCAAATGTGTTGGCAAAGCCTTACTTTGGGTTAATAATATTAGTCCCTGATGTAGGACTACAAACATATAAGATAGGAAAAAACACAAAGCTGCTATTTTGTATAAAAGTTTGACACAATATTTAGCTTCGACCCTTAACTCAAAGAACACACACTGCAGCTAGCTTGAAACATGGTCTTCTTTACAACATTGCTATTTGATCGATGTTTAGTCTAGCAATGAAATATCTTAAGGTGGAAGGAATCCAGTAGATTCAAATTTCACATGAGGCAAGATTCGTGTTGTAAAACACAAACTTAGAGAAAACATCTGGTTCTAGTTAGTTAGTTAGTTAGTTTTTTATGTTAACATAAAAAAGAGCAACACAGTATAGAACGCTCTTTGCCCAAACAATGTATATTACTGTATCGTCATACAAATTAACTTATCTTAAAATGATGAAAAGAATTACATTTATTACATGATCTTATCCCAAAACGAAACAAATTAAAACGGGCTACAAATCATTTAGAACAAGTGAACATTTTTTCAAGGAGACATGACATCTCATTAGCTAGGGTAATAATGGCAATGAAGAAATTCAATGGATACAACACATTTTATTCAAAACATGAAATCTCTTCTCGTTTCCTAAACGGCAGTTAAAAACCCGTCATGTGCATTTGGAGCACAAGCTTCTAATAGTACTCTTACCATCTTGATTTCTGGTATCAATCATCGATTTTTAGTTCTATTCTAATATTTCATTTGGATTTTCCTATTTGCCTCTCTTCTCCGAGTGCTGTTGAATAAAACATACTATTACAGAAATAGATACCAGCCAACAATTAGTAACGCACAAGTTGTTAACAGTTTAAAGCGTAGGTCTAATAGTTAATACCACATAAAATACCTCCCAACAACATTGCATTAACATTCCGTGTAAGGTGACCAGTAGTTGCCACAATACACGTTATCCAAATGTATATCAACATGAATAAAATAATAAAACATTTTGTAACACATGTGTTCTAGAAGTTGAGGAATAACTAATGATGTCACCAAAGTACACTAAGGCTCTTTGGGGCAGTGACTTGTAGGACATATATACCGTATTTACCCGAATAGCCGACGAGCTCAGATTTAAGACGACAACCTATTTTCAAGAATTTTAAACTGGAAAAAAATCATATTATCTTAACATGCGAATTTAAGACGACCCCCGATATTTTAACTATACAACATGGAAATAATTATGGTCTTAAATTCAGGTAAATACGGTCATTGCTTTTCAAGTGGAAATGCCATTCACCGCACCATGGCGGTATCACTTGGAAAGAAAGCAATGCACATCAATTGAGTGAACAGAACAACAAGTTAAGTGAATTATGCTCAAAGTCCAGTATTAAAACAACTACTTCTATAGGTAACTGAGTGATGAGTTATTTTATATGGAAGAATTTGTATCAAGTATGTAGTAAGCATGCTATTTTTAAAATGACAATTGCTTGGTGTGGCTTATTATTCAATTTACACAAACATTGACCGACATGTTGAGAGTCTGAGTCACAATAGAGTCACTGAGTCACAATAAACACGATTGACTATGGGCTTACTGTCTCATATGTACATTTGCTACGGACAACACTGGATAGTTTATTATTGATTACTACGTAACAGAACCTTATTTCTATAACTACAAAACAATATTAATGACAGATATAATGATTACAGTTAAGACACTAATTTAATTTGAATTATGTAAAAGGAATAGGTACACTTGCCAAATATCAATACATAAATTAAGGGTAAATCAGAAACCTTCTTTATCACCATTCACCATTGGTTTCTTTTTAAGTTCCTAGTAAACGTAGTGTGAACTAGCAGTGATGAGATTCAACACGAATGCTGTTTGTTTCTTTACTTTTATTGCCTACTGAAACTTTTAAATACTTGGTCTTAGGTGGATGGTACAAGCTTGCCATATAATTGGCTCTGAAAAACGTGGCGTAACTTTACCGCAGGCTTATTTCAAGTGCGGAACTTACAAAGTGCGTGATATTTACAGTTTGAAATACACAAGGTCTAGGTCACAGGCAACCCACTTCCCTTTCTAGTTTTCATGTGATATAGGAAACACAAGTTCACACGGTACGCTCAAGGGCTACAGGAACTCACGAACTAACTAGGAAATGTGAATTGGTAAAGAAGATATCTGTATTAAGATACGTCGCCAAGTGTACAAAGTGATGACAAAATAACTATATCTTACTCGCAGTAACATCTGGTGTTACAAAAAGATTGAAATATTGGTGATTGATCAGTCAAGCACTATGATTAAACATGGGAGCTTGCAATCGCCAAAACTAATCCTGCGTCCCACCGAATATGGCGAATAGGGAATGTTGCCTAATGCTTAGATAACTATAGCTTGATAGCTAGCGATTTGTTAAATGAAAAGGTAAGGGCCGTCCTACTAATTCACGTGACCATATACAAATACACTGTAGTAACGTGTATATTCAGAAACGGGACCACTGAAAACCAATAATAACAGGTTAATAGTATTCACAAATTTAAAGTAAAATAAGGATTCAACACATAATACTGGTACATGCAGACTTTGCTAACCATTCTTGTTAAGATTGCATTAAAGGCAGTATCGATATTAACATAGATCCGGACCAATTTTCCTCAACAGTAGCCGAGACTCAATTAGTCTATTCAGAAGAGAAAGAATAATTCCAGCTACTGCTATCAATCCACGAACCTATTAAAGAGTAATTTTACCAATGCTAGTCACTAATAAATAGCAGAAATTAACCTTGTAAGAAAATGTTAGTTGAGAATGTGTTACACGTTGGGGGGAGGGGGAAACTGGATGTCAGTATACAAACACAGAACATTTATACAAATAACTGCAACTAATTAATTAAAAAACTAAAGAGTTTACCGGTAACTCGAGGTTCTGCATCCATTTTGAAAATCAATATCGTCAAGATGCGTTTTTGATTAAATTAAAACATATAAATTATAATAACCTGACTTAAATATCTAATATTCCACACAGAAAATTGTTTCAGCAACTGAACCACCGCACTATCTAAACACACGTAACAATATTCAATGCATGCAAATGATTTCTACATCATGGGGGGAGCGAGCCCAACTCCTAAACTTGCAGCAAAGTGGATCGCCACATTAGAATACCGTACAGAGAACGCTTTCATGGGTGTGTTATACACTGTACTTCCAAACACCCAGTATAGTGAAACCTTATTCAAGCCTTGTAATACTCGGTGTTGTAATTCGAGATGAGCTGTATAATATAAAACTATTTTTCTATACTCACAAAAGTGAATACCACTAGTCTTACATAATTTGGTAATTGTCGTCATTGAGAACACGCGTACATTCAAGGTCATTGATGTGCTGAAGTCACATGGGAGGAAGGTATCACAGGTTCATGTGTATCAGTCGCATTATTGCAAGTACGTGGTTTACTGTTTGACAGTCAGGGGGGGGGGGGGGGGGGGAGAGTTGATATTGTGCAAAAAAAGTAGTAAAAGTGATACTTGAAGACAAATAGCAAGCACATGTGATTATGCGGAAAATGTGCTCTGGCTTTGCTCAACTGCCGTGATTTCGACCAAATTTGCCATCTCTTTGCTAATTACTGTACATTAAGTTTGATACATACTTACTAGCTAGTAGGCTAGATATTGCACGTTTGCTTAAAACCTATTCTTATTTCGTCAAAGACAGTGATAGCAGCTTGTCTAGGATGAACTGGGGATGAAGTACCTAGCAACCTCTTTCTGAACTGAGAACCTCTTGCGAACAACACTTTTAAAGTTTTTCACAGAGAACTTAGAGATGAACAACTACTCAACAACTATTAAGACACAATTATCAAGTAGCAACCATTTGAGTGAACAAGACTGTGTCAAACTGTCTTTGACAATATTTGTGTTTCTCATGCCTACAACCTAAGTTTCACTATCTGAAATTACCTGTTCCAAACTCGTATGTTTTAAGGTTTTATTTAAAAACCTTATTGTATTGTATTGTATTGTATTTATTTGCAGCCATAGATTACACTTAACTCGATGTTTCTGTTACTGCGGGTGTGTTCCAACTTGATTTTCGCCTGCTAACCACTAACCTGCTACACACTAAACACTAACAGCTTAGGACACGTCACCTAGTATGCTAACACAAAGTTTATTGTTATCAATCATCTAATGGAAATAAATACGATAATAATACTTCCACTTACATTCAATACCTGGTTGGGTACTTTCCTAACCTAAAAGTATCAGCTGTGATGGTTGGTATCAACCATCTTGGTTTAGTGGGCTAGTCGGTGTCGTAGTGTACACTTTCGGCCACTACCCACTAGCCAAATAAGAAGCATTGGTCGTCTGCTTGTGACGTCACTTCCTTTCGATTAGTCAAGTTGGAACACACCCTTATTAGGTAGGTAGGTATTTTATTACCATAAACTGCTAAAAGTACCATAGTATCTGAATGCATGAAGAAAAGGCATGATAATGCTCATCATTGCACATCAGAATTGTATGTACTACACAAAAATGAAATGAAATGCATCACACTAATGGACTATGAAGATGTTATATGTTTGGGAGGACAGCAAAGTCGTACCAGGAATAAACTCCCAGATCATTCTGATGGTTGGGTGAAATGTGGGTGAAACTATATTTTTTTTTATAGAATCAGTTCCAAAAACCAGGGTGAACTGAACACTGACCCTCGGTTCTCTGTTGAACGCGGGCTGAAAAAAATAATGTCAGAACTAGGTAAAAATGATATGATTGAGAGTTTATTGGGACATAAAATCAGTCAACACAGATTGAGCCAACCGTACAAGGAATCCTTAGACAGATCACTAACCACGTTGATGAAAATAACTAGCAATGGCTCAAATTTTGTTGAGAATGAATGATGTATTCTATTTAATGACGTTCAGTATTTTGAAGGCAACATTAGAAGACACAAAACTCATGTGGAAAGCTCAGGTGGAAAATAAATAATACCGAGCTTCACTAGCAAAAATGGCCTGTCAAAAAGGATAAATGAAGAGCTCACTACAATACAGCATTTTACATCCACAGGGTGGTACTAACATTAATTAATTCTTCCATGTACAAAAAGACTACATATCTTTGTCCCTTTGTTGTTTACTTGTTCATTAGCCTTCTTTCCTTCTTTTACTGTAGTTACATTTGTTTATCCACACACGCATGTGGAGCGACTATTTCCATAGAAGCATACGCATACCCAAGTGAAAGATGTAACTCTCTGATTAATGTCGTTTCAAATATTCAACATCCCATATGGGTTAAACTAATGTACCATTGGGATTAGACGTCTCCTAACCATTAAAGTAGTTTAAATATTACCTAACCACAACCTGAAATGCACATATCAATAACTTAATACTATGGCGTTACGCTGGTAGTGACAGTGATAGGGATAGCCTATTCCTCTCGAAAGTACCAAGTGCACTTTAAATCCAATTAGTGACACCATTTTATTATCTGACTGTGCTGTATTCGTTCCTAGAGTTAATGTCTCGCCAATATTGAATCAAACACGCATAATCTCTCCCTAACCATTTCACTGTTTAAGTTTAGTGTGTAATCAATATCAATTCAATCATCCGAGAACTGTGCTTAACTACGAAGTGTGGTTTTGTTTGGAGAGTTTCAAGGGAAGCACAGATGCGCTGATTTGAAATAACATTGATCTACGTATTTCATAACAGCAGAGAAAGCTGGTAGAGATGGTGGCGTGCAGATGCGGAGCAAACAGAGGGGACGGAACGTAAACGCGTAGTACGAGGGCAAACACAACGTTAAAACACAACCGTAACGAGTGTTCGATGCAACAGTCCACTCCTGTCCCAATGAGCGAGTTGGAACATACACTTGTACAAAAACATTAGAAAGGTTGACAGTAGGTCTACATTAGTGATACAGATATTTTAATCGACTATTGTCTGTGCTGAAGAGCCCAGTGAACCGATCTATTGTGCAGTTGAATTAGAACAGGCAGAACTTACGACATCAAGCAATCTGCATAGCAAACACACAATACTATTATAATACTACATTTATAACAAACAATTGAACACTGAAATTGATGATTTATTGTTCACAGTTGGCTCCATCGAGATTACTAGTAAAATGATCCACGACACAGTACATCTATAACAAGTAGTGATAAAAACTTGTGCATGGGGTAAAGTACGCCTACAAAATTGGTTACCTTAGTGGTACGGTGGTGCCCAAAGCATGGGAACAACTACGAGGATTATATTTACATCTTTCAGCAGCTTCTTAAGTTCTAGATACAGCTACCTTTTCGTCTAGTGGCGGATTTAGACAAAGTCCTGCATTTTGTGGAACTTGCCTATGGCAATGAAAAAGCAAACTACTGGCTCGGAATAGGGGAATAAATGTTAGTACACTGTACACAGCTAGCCTGCCGATCATTATTGTAGGTGTATTAAGGCGGTATTTCAGTCACGTTTATTGTTGGACAGAACCACTAAAATATTACAACCTACCTACCGTCTGATTATAGCTATATGATCACATTAGCATATTGGCACTTGTAAATTACAAACATATTTCTATCACTTAGTGATTAATCACACTTTAAGATACATATTTAACAGTCGTGTACATTACTGGCCAAGAGAAAGACATCAGAACCAGTATCTGTTCTATAGAGCACAGAAGGTCTTGACCCTACTCTTAAAATATTTTGCAATCATAGCCTCGTAAATTTGTGATTTAATGTTAACATTTTTAAGCGCACAGTAACAACCTTTTTCTAAGCTACATCTATGTATGTTTTTTGCGTTACCAATCCGTGGATTGGTTTGAAACCATTCTTTTATCTCTTCTGCCAGTGTTCATTTCTACATTCGATTACCAGTGAATTCTTATCCTGGACTATCGGTTTTATGTGTCATTCTTATCTTATCTGTCTCTACTATCATTTCATTTCATTTGCCCTTCAATTAAAAAAGATTTTATAACAAAGAGTCACACAGCAAAACCTTGTTTACATAATAATTCTGGAAGCAGTTTTATATTGGATAGTAAGACAAAAGAATGGCTGAAAAAGCCATCTTGGCACAAGAAGGAAAAAAAAAAAAAATAATAATTCTGAAACTTGTAGATTTTAGTCATCTGACATCCCTACATATCCTACATCTATGGGCATTTTGTGGCCAGAAGGCGAGTTTCAAGACTATACGTCTACTGGGTTATTGGTCTGGTCGCATGGCACTTACGTTTAGCTACCATATAGTTGTCAACATCTCTAGAGCCTAAAGACCTACCTACCACCCACAGGAGCATATCAAAATGGTTGGCAGGTATCGTATTATTTTGTTGATTATGCCTTATGGTTGGTTTATGCCATCGTTATTAATTTGGGATGGAATAAGTTAAGCACGTACCCACATGTAAGGCCTTTCTGGCACATTTAGCAATGTGAATGATATGCACAGCATAGATCCATGTTTGTGTACCTACCACAATACCAACGCCAAGGCTTAAAAACTACAAACCCATAATCTGATGCAAAACTTGATGTCATTAAGGAACGTTATTGACTAGGAATAGTTGCCAAACCCCAATAAAACACATAACATAAGTCTTGCACAGAATATTGGTAGTTCGTGCTAGAGTAGAAACTGAAAACAACTCGAGCAGTTATTTCAATTTCCAATGCAATATATATTGTTCTTGTAGTGTATTATTGGCAATTGCCACCAGTGACTTTATATGTCACTGATCTACAATTATTACAAATTTAAAATACTACAACTGGCCTGTGTAAATGCTTGAATTTCGAATAGTATTCGCAAATAATCCCTAGATTTGATTCAAAATTCAAATACCAAATACACGAATAATTAGGTATACATTTCTTAAAACTTGTTACGATAAAAAGCAAACTAGGCTATGTATGTAGTCTGAAATCAGTAGGAATTATTTACAAGTAAAAGAAAGATAAAGAAACAGAGCAAATTTAAATTTTGATTTTTCGACACAAGATACTGGGCACCAATTAGTGAAAAAAAAACAATTACGCTTAAATCAAGCTATTGTTTTCGAACCCATTTTATTTTACCCATCATTACTCCAAACTATTCGTTAAATGAAACAATGTGATACATATTCTAACTTTCTTTGCTTTAGTTTTCGATATTTGATTAAAACTTAAAAAGCTCTAAATTGAGCATACCTTACTTGAACCATAGTACGTACCACTTTGTGGCCCATATAGTATTAAATATTATTAATAATAATAAAAAATAAAAATGATAATAGTAATGATAATAATAATAGTAATAATAATAATAATAATAATAATAATAATAATAATTTAATAATAATAATTATCATATGCAAATACTTGTGACTTAACTTAAATAAATCCCATACTCAACACACATAAACTAGAAAATACTAGGGCCTATAGGTAGATTCATACTTACAATTTGTATATTCCTTTAAATTAAATCAAGGTTTTCTTGGTGGGAGTAAAGTTGATAGGGAACCCAACAGCTTAGGCCTACCTGGTTGGTGACTGCAGGAGTCTTGTAGAAAATAAATAGATGTACAGAGAAAAAAAAAACGTCGAAACTGTTTCGGCCGAACAGGGCCTTGATCACTCTTGACGAGTGCAGAGGGGTCACCCCCAACAATGAATTATAACAATGAATACCTGGTACCTTGTTTTTTTCGATAATTGTGTAGCATTGGAAGGCGGTGATTGTCAAATTCATTCATAAACAGTGACGTTTAGTCAGTTATGACATAACCATACGTTTCACGATAAAAGCCTGGGAAAGAAAAAATGTCAAACTTTGTAACTTTACAAAAATCAAACTTTGACATTCTGAAGTGAGAAAGTATGTTGATTGTTGCCGGTATTTGTAGATGAGGTCCTATCTATTTCACATGATCGAATCAATATCTGGAGTGAAATTTTCTGGTTTAAATTGATCGTCTGCTCATTTTGTGTCATAAATAATTTCACAAATTTCGGTGTTTTCGTCATTCGGGAATTTCGCGGGTCTATCCATTTAACTGCAGTGTGAGATGTACTAGGCGACAGATCTATAGAGAAAGTCCTTCTACCTAATCTTCCAAGTTAAACGAACAATACAGGGCGGCTCCCATGTAGATACACAGAGCCACCTTTGCCTGTGTATCTATACATCTAGCCAAGGACATAGGCCCTACATAAGAAACTAGGCCCTAGCCTTGTCTTTGAAGTTCAATAAACAGTAGGACTCACCAAACTTGGGTGGTAGATGTCCTTTCAGACATACATAGTCTAGTCAAGTATAGTTCTAATTGTGTACACAGCTTTACGCTTCAAATCACAATGTAATATTCGGCAACGACACGAGTATTCCTATTCCATTTGACATTCGAAACATTTTGACCTCATTAACTGATATTTATATTCTGAAAATTCTCTGAAAATTCATATTCGCTCATCTCTAGTTTCGTAAATATTTTTAGACTATCTTTGCAAGCTCCCAATTACAGTAGTTACATGACATATCCATGCACTATTTGCTATTCTACATTACACAAATTTAAGGGTCCAGTATCTTGTAACATACATAAGTGAAGAAATGTACATGTAGATATATATAAAATATGTATTTGTAAATTGTTGAAAAAATACCTTAATTTACAAACGCATTAACGAGAAAAATGTACATGTTATATATATATTATATAGGCCTACCGATGAAAAATACATAAATGAAGTTTCTGGCAAGTATCATTATAACAGTAGATATAACAATAAACATGAGCTAACCTAACTACAATAAACAGTATGAATTAATTTGTAGGATTTCAGAGCAATTCTGCCTGTCCAGCTGTTGGCAGGCTGCTCAATTAAAATTGATTTAAATGATTGTGAACACAATATACATACATACAATACAGCAACTAGAAACCTCACAGTTCTTTGTAACTGTGGAACAGAACATTGAAAAACAAATCTGGCCATATTTTGGTTTTTGACTAGGCTACTTTCTGTCAAATGCAATTGCTACTAAAGCAATTTTGTTGATGATTTAAGCCAAACAGGCAATCGTCAGTTATCGCCTGCGTCTATCGTACGAAACCAATCAGTGTACCTGTCATCTAGATATACATCACATTTGCTCTGTGACAAATTGTATCAATGATCACAATCACATAAACATGAGATATTACGCCCAGTATCAATCGTCTACACAAATGCACTCTTTCCACCAAGAATAAAAAAAATCAACTTTTGTCTTGTATTGGCCTAGCCTACTATTTTCTTTGCATACCATATAAAATGCACAATACAAAATGAGACTAAATAAAGTTGATTTAGGGAAACAATAAAACATCCTATTACAACTCGAGATTATGAAAGTTACGTAAAAAATTGTATGATGATTGATGCCCATTTATAAAGAAAACTCCAAATTGTTGGCGTTCGAATGAATGCTTAAGGGAAGGTCTGCAGGCATGTGCTACTAAACTAACATCACTAGTACTAAAAAATGAGCGTGATTGGTTACAAAACTGAATGAGTAATGAATAATGATCGTTCCGACCGTTTCGTCCGGGTTTCTGCGGAACGGACCGGAGCTCGCTCGCAAGTTGCTAGCCGACCATCTCACTTCTTCTTCTTCTTCTTGACGCCTGGGAAGTTGGCGCATATCTTGCGGCTCACGACTATCACAGGCACGGGTGAACCGTCCACCACCTTCTCGCTGGACGGAACGGTTACTGGCTGTGAAACAAAAATAATTTCAATGTTCACGGATGGCGTTCAAAAACTCTTACAAGTGTGCATAGGGAGTTCCAATATACTCAATATGGGTTCACCTTTTGTTTAGGCCTAGTATTCATTTCACTGTGTGAAACTAGCTTAACAAACACCAAAAGATGGCTGATTTTCTATTTTTTCCTTTGCCTTTTCTCAGGCCACATTGGCACACACATTCATAAGCACATTCTAGGTAAGTATAAAGGCTTTTGGTTTTCTTATGGAAAGCAGCATATGATAAAACAATTCCATAGCAACCGTAAACAAATTCTATACTTAGGCCTAACTCTACTGTGCATTTAATTCAAATGGATAAAATTTGGACAAATAAATACTAAATACGTAAAGGTTGGGTTTGTGGCAGGATTTGCAGATCCACTGGTAGACCAGTTCCCATCTTCTTAACTCTCTTGTGGGGATCGTTGGAGGCGGCCCTATACACATCTCATTTAATAAATATCTAATACACCTGACACATTCAAGTTGACTGGCTATAGGCTACACAAATAATAAGAAGTATACACACACTACCACTTCATAAAAAGACACAAGACAAAAAAAAATCCAACACCGACAGTACATAAAATATTTTGACATTCACGTGACGTCACAGACATGGTTGGACATTGCATTAGGTATTGAATCATTGGCCATCATCCCGTACACAGTTGTTGTTGCACACAAACAAATGAACATATTGCATGTACCAAGAATATACAGTATTGTGGAAAGTAAAAACGAAGACTGCCTCAACAAAGACTCGTGAGGTGAGGTAGGAACGGTACGGGCTTGTTAAGTGGATAGAGAGAGAGAGAGGGGTGTGTTACCTTGATGACAGGGGGTGTGGGTTGCACCTCAATAAGCTGCTCGACCTTGGGGGGTGGCTGCTTGGGGGGAGAGGCTTCCTTGCGTTGCTGCTTAACGGCTTGCAACGGTACAAACGCCATCTGCGGTTGAGACATCTCCGATCGCCGGGTGCCGTTCGTCTGCTACGGAAGAACACAACACCGTTTCGTTATAGGATTAGGCGAGGCCAAGCCAACTACTGAAATTACTCTAATTTGTTACGTAGTGCCAAAATGAAAGAAAATGTGCAGCCCTGATCAAATTAATAAAAAAAATAAATTGAGGAAAAAACACAAGCAAAGTCCATCGAAGTAGATCTAGGAAGTACAGGTACACAAATAATTTCAATTGATTTATCCCCAAGTGAAAGAGTTAAATTGAAATAATCGCCACCGTTTAGACTTTGTAACAGCAAACAAAAACTGTGTCTACTGAGAGCAAAATGGTTGCAGTGCCCAACAACAGCTGCAGAAGTGGAAGAGGGCTCAAAAGCAAGAATCCAAACCTACATTTTGTAACCAGAAAGGTTCGGCACTAATAACAATGATACTGTGTACCCTTCTTAAACCCCACTTTGCTACATGGTTAAATAGAACTACTACAAGTACAAGTAAACAGTTGTTGTTGATCCTGATGCATTTACATTGCACCACGTACAGAACTAATAAATACTAAAACATAACTGTAGGTAAAAACAAAAGTAGAACCAAAAGAAAAGGAAAGACTAAAACTGAAAGACAACGACCGAAGAATTGAGGAACATTCTCTTGATGAATCAATTTCGTAGAGTGAAATCCAGAAATTGATGTTCAATAACCTCCACCAGGACTCGAACTCAGATCTCCATTTGATGGGCAGAGGTGATAAATGGTTAATACACCAAGTGGGAAACCTGGGTTCGAGTCCCAGTCGGTTGTTCATCTTTTGGGATTTCACACTAGATAATCAAATACAGTGTTCTTAAAGAAAGAAAGAAAATAATACTAAAGAAATAACAAACTACTTGAATGGTGCCAGTCTAGGAGAATAGATGGTTGGTCGACATGAACACTCAAGACAAGAGTGATATATACAGTCAGTAGTAGAAAAAAAGTTTTCCCAATACAGTTTCCATGCAAACCCTTGCCCTTCTACCCAAAACAAATCAAATTTCAAGTCCAAATAATTACTACGTAATTGTGTGGCTTTTATCAGTAAATTACTATGCATTAGCAACATGCGAGTACTACTCGAAGATTCAAGTCTAGTAACTGGTCCGATTGGGCCAACGACAACGACTAACTACAACGACAACTAGGAACATAAATTAAATTCCTAAGAAGTACAATCGTCCTCACAAAACTAAGAATTACTGTGAAATAAGAACCAACAGTGGAAAGCCTACAAAACAAGGCGAGAGATGAGAATATAACATGGCAGTTTGGAGCCCAGAATGCTACATAGATAGCTCCAACGAGAAAGCTGAGAAAGACACGGAAATACAGATGGGAGCCAACAGGCTGTTAGTGGAACATGAGTAGAGGCTGGGAAAAACAGGAAACATTAGGTATACAACAAGCAGCCCCAACCATTAAGCACGACAAGGACTATATACACTATACACAGACTTTATACCATAAAATAGCTGCATGCAAACATTGTGCTACTCCAACCAGCTCATGAATTTCAGTATTTGTATGGAACACAAAGCTGGTGCTGTGACTCAGCTGCTGCTCTGAAGCAGAATCCCAACGGAGATCAAGTATTTGTTGGCATTCGTCTTCCTATTCTAAATAATAACAACACCGAAAACTGTGCTGTACCTGATTTCGTTGCGGCGGCGAAACGGCCGGCTGCGCCTGCTGCATGCGCACCTGCAGCTGCGAGAAGGGCTTGGGGTGCACCTGCGCCTGCTGGGGTCCGGGGAACAGTCGCGGCGGGGTCATGCCCGAGTGCGTGGGGAACATCTGCTGCATATGTTGCATCTGCTGGGGGGGGAACGCCACGAACGCCGGCTGCTGAATGTAAGGTGCCTGTTGGAACGCCATCTGGGTTGGTACTTGTTGCTGAATGAGTGTGTTCTGGTTGAGCGGAAACTGTTGCCTGGAGGGGGGCTGGATCGTCGACTGCTGTTGCTGCTGCACGAAGGTGGGGGCTTGCTGCTGGTTTGCCGTCTTCTGGGCCTGCGCAAACGGAGGCATCGGAGACGCCAAAGTCGAGGATTGTTGCGCAAACTGAGTTGTTTGTGGCTGAGACTGTCCGAACTGAGGCATTAGGGGGGTCTGCGTCAAGACCTGCATAACGGGGCGTCCAAACTGAGGCATTTGCGATGCCTGTGACGATGTTTGCTGTATGGGTTGTCCGAACTGAGGCATTTGCGATGCCTGTGACGATGTTTGCTGTATGGGTTGTCCAAACTGAGGCATTAGCGATGCCTGTGACGACGTTTGCCGTAAGGGTTGTCCAAACTGAGGCATTTGCGATGCCTGTGACGATGTTTGCTGTATGGGTTGTCCGAATTGAGGCATTTGCGATGCCTGTGACGAAGTTAGCTGTATGGGTTGTCCAAACAGAGGCATTACAGAGGCCTGTGAAGACGTTTGCTGTATGGTTTGTCCAAACTGAGGCATTAGAGATGCATTTGACGACGTTTGCTGTATAGGTTTTCCAAACAGAGGCATTACGGAGGCCTGTGAAGATGTTTGCTGTATGGGTTGTCCAAACTGAGGCATTAGCGATGCCTGTGACGAGGTTTGCTGTACGGGTTGTCCAAACTGAGGCATTAGCGACGGCTGTGACGACGTTTGCTGTAGGCCTACGGATTGTCCAAACTGAGGCATTAGCGATGCCTGTGACGTTTGCTGTAGGGGTTGTCCAAACTGAGGCATGAACGGAACCGTTTTGACTTGTTTCGCAGCCTTCTTGGCAGGCGTCGGCTGCTTCGAAGGCGTTTTGTTAGTTGGAAACGCACTCTGCAAAACACAAGTACAATTTTGTTGTAGGCCTAATTGAAGTTTTTAAAATATATGAAATACCACATAAGTAGAATACAATATGAGTTACAGGCTAGTGTACAACAAGTCTAGTCATTGAATGCTCAGCTACCAGGAATGTGTCAACAAATTAGAATCACACCCAAAGTTGATGCCACACCCCTCCTAGAAGGAACCAACTTACCAAAAATTTAAATTGCATATCTGTTTTGTGGCCTTATTGTTGTAGTATGTTGAACCGCAAGGTAAAAAGAAATAGCTACATA
Source organism: Isoperla grammatica (assembly GCA_945910005.1). NCBI lineage: Eukaryota > Metazoa > Arthropoda > Insecta > Plecoptera > Perlodidae > Isoperla > Isoperla grammatica. The sequence continues at coordinate 8,556,860 of OX246741.1, forward strand.
CCAAAGAAACGACAAAATTAAATAGTTAAAGGCCACATCAGAAGGGGCAATGTTAAGGTTTCATCTGCCATGTACCAGAGTGGTATTGATTTAAATCGTTGATTTGAATAAGATTTAAATCAAATGTTTTTTTTTATAAAAATCATTGATTTAAATTGACAAAAAAACTTACCAGCATAACTACCGGTAGGCATGTATCTCATTTTCAAATTCCCTCGAAGACCATAATTGCATATTATATGAAAAATGAAAATGTAGGTATTTGTTTATTTCCTGTCAATTAGTATTGTTTGTTGGCAATTGCAATTTACCAGTTGATTATCCCTATTGTGAAACACATCTTATTGTTGATTTAAATCAATTAAAATATGATTTAAATAAAAAAACAATAAAAAAAATCTGATTTAAATAAAGAAATCAATTTAAATAAAAAAAAATCTGATTTAAATAAAAAAAAATTATGATTTTTGATTTTTTTAATAAAAATAAAAAAAATCATCCACCGTGTCATCTACGGACCAATATTGAAGGCACTTACCTGGTTGATTTTAACAGGTAGGCTGATGGGGGCGGCACACCACTGGGCTGGTGGGGTCGGGGGCACGAAGGAAGGCTCCTTGCGCAATACGTCCAGGGCCTTCATGGCAGCCATCTCCGACGCCTGAGTGGCAAACAAGACATTTACTTGCTTGACATCACACTTTCTTCAAAACAAGGTATGTAGGCCCTACCTATTCTTCACTAAATAAATTCAAGATCTACTATAGTATAATCAATAAATAGCAAACAAAATTAAATTTCATCATTTTTTATACAGTGCTTGTCCTTTCCTTTCCTTCTATACAGATTATTTGCTCATATTCATAAAAGTTCAGTTCGAGTTCGAAGTTCGGAACTTTTTTGGTTCTAAGGTTCGAGTTTGGTTCGAAATACCTAAAACCCAGGTTCGCTCATCCCTAAATCACTTCAAAATGTATCTCAGGTTAAGTTCTCCATATATGTAAACACACATGGAAGTAGGCCTAGGTTTTTCACCTGTCATAAGGTTTGCTCATAATCCTAGTCAATGCGCCAAAGAAAATTATATAATAAGCAGCATAATGCATAGATGTCCTCTACAATACAATAGAGAAACCCCTAATTGTTAAGGAATTTGTTGTTTCATAGGGAGATAGCATTTATTTAAGAAAATTGTTGTACTTAAAACAATTCCATAACAACCAGGAGTCCCATGTTAACTGGGGGACATTTCTGTATCTGGGTCTCCATTGCGAGAATTTTTGCAGCGAAACCATCGAGACAGAGGGGAATCAAATTGGCGAGTTACTAGTTGCTACATTAAGGGCAAAGGGTAGTCTCTACGTCACAAACCGCAGAAAATGTTCATTTTTAAATTATACCTTAAGATTGCAACAAGAAATTGAAAATCGAAATCAGCAGCGAACTTTGCTTTGGTAAGCCCTACAGATTGAATAAAATATTATAACCATAAGCGTAGTATTTTGATTATAATTCGATAATTAGTAATTAAATTGATTATTTATAAAAAAACATACTGATTATAATTTAAGTCACGACTTAGCACATTCAATGTGTAGGGTTTACTAAACCACAGTGCGCTGTTGATTCAGATCTTCGATTTCGAAGCCCATTCTTGTGATATAATTTAAAAATGAAAATTTTGTGCAGTTTTTGACGTAGAGGTATCCTTTCCTGTTAACCGACAATATTGTCGATTTGTTTCCGTGTGAGTGTGACCCACCTTCTCCTTGGTGGTTCCCGCCTGGCCGGTGAACGCCCGGCCGTCCGGCAACTTGACCGTCGCCTGGAACGTGTGGGCGTTATAATCCTCCACGTAGCTGTAACGAGGGGTGCCCAGATTGCGCGCCTGGAACAGACTGAGTAGCTGGCCGCACGCACTCTTCGTCTCCGTTGGCTTGACGTTGGTCGCCACCGCCGGCTTGTTGGTGAATTGCTGAAACAGACAATGAATCAATGAAGCTTGCATGATGTCTTGGTATGATGGGTCATTCATTTTTTTGTCTACAACAATGACTTCGTGTGCCCAATGGTGGCCGCTATGTGTAGGAACTGCAATATCTCATGTACGGAAATATGGCCGCCAACAATGTCAGTGACGTCACGTGAATTAAAGAATAAGAAGCCTAAAATATGAACAATTAGTCAATTAGTAATTGCACAAAATTGTCATTTGCTATCAAACAGAGATCAGTTGTTAAAGTGCCAGCCGGTTTCACCAACTTTTTTTAACTCCGGTTAGCCGGTAACGGCGACTGCCACATAATTTTAATGTAATGTTTGTTGAAAAAATGGTTACCAAACCGAGCTTACTAAATCGGAGCGTAACGAAGTTGGTGAATTGAGACCTGAAGAAGCCAGCAGAGCACCAGAAAGTTTACATACATTGTAGGGATGTCATAGGGTACCCGGGTTACCCGGATCCAGAAATTACCCGAATCCATTTTTAGGATCCGGATCCTTATCGGGTAGTATTATTTGTATATAAAAAAAAAAAAAAACGCGACGATATTTCTGCGGCTATTTTCCTTGAAGCTAGAGTGAATTCCTGCTTGTGGGCGTGGCCAGCTGGTCGCTGGTTTGTACGCACTGTCATTACTGCGGGCGAGTTCTGTGAGGCCATATACACTCCCCTCCCCGCGCCCCCCTCTCCCTTCCCGCGCGCAGCGATCGCACAGAGCCCACCCAACCCACACAGCGGTCGGCAGCTGACACGGACAGAGCACGACCTTCAACCGCGTGGTTTCGGGGGGGGAGGGGGGTGTAACCAAGATAAGATGACATAATTTAGGCTTTCAGGATTCGGGTAACCCGGTTCTTGGAAGGTCTGGAACCGGATCCGAATTTTCCTACCCTATGACATCCCTAATACATTGTGCTTTTATCATATGACCACGGTTATTGTGCGTGAGGTGTTTTATTTAAATATATCTCCCGATCTAAGGTTGGAATTCATAGTCGGCCCCTACACCTAGGGGCACCCATTGTTGCTATGGATTTGTTTTGTTTATGGGAAATAACATGCAAACAATTGTTACCTTGGTAACAATGGGCGCCCCTAGGTGTAGGGCCCCTACACCTAGGGGCGACTATGAATTCCAACCTTAGAGTGTTAGTTTCATCACGTTTTTTTGATACCCAAGCACAAGAGTCTACGATGGGGTGAAATTAGAGCTGTACCGATTCCGATACCGAGTCTTGAGAATCGGCGATTCTTCATGGTATCGGTAGAATCGGCCGATTCCGATTCTTGGCCCAATATTACCGATACCGATTCTTTTGAATGAAGCGCCCGAAAATTTCCATTTCCGTTCAAATATATCGATTATCGAGAGTCGAAGTCACTATGCGTGTGCACCAATCACGAAGCGACTTGCTGAAATCGACAAGTCGATTGGCAGCCATGTTGATTTTAGCGTGGTACAGATGTGCTTGTCTAAAGCCTGTATTACACGGTCAAATTTTGCAATCAAGAAGTTGAACTCAATCTTGAATTCAAGGTTTGATGAAAATAATCGAAGGAAACATTGAAAGTCCAGTTACACGGTTCAATTTGAGTAGGTGTGTAACTTGTGTTCTGATTGGTTGAATTCCGTAGGCCTATTCCTGTTCCCGCGTATTCCTAGCCTAAGCCTAGGCCTAGGGCCTAGGTCCCTATGCATGCATGCATTTGTATTTTATTTCTCTGCGATTGACATATACATAATATACAAATAAGAATTGTCATTCATAGTTCAGTAGTAGGACTACCTATTTAGCCCACTGACATTACTAAATCTAGGCCTAGGTAAGCCTATAGGCCTAGCCTAGGTAACCAACCATAATCTTAATGTTCATTCAGACGGCTAGCCTAGGGTTCTAAATTGTAACAAGTATAATTAGATTATTACAGATTATGGTAATCTGGCGATGACATCGCGTACAAAGAAGGCTCATTTATATAACCAACCTTGTTGGTTTAGGTTATGTTTGCGTTTCGTTTTGGCCGAAGCCTCTGGTGTGCGCCAGTGCACGTGCAGGTTGATCCTGATTGGTTGGTTTCCTTCAAGTTTGATGGAAATTAGCGCATGCGCTAATTGAAAAAAGTTGAACTCAACATTGAATTCAAGTCTTGAGCTCAATTTTTTTCATTCAAGTTTGGCGATTACACGGTCAAATTAGTTGAACTCAAGATTGAATTCAACTTCTTGAATGAAAAATTTGACCGTGTAATACAGGCTTTAGATATGTAGCATCCAAATTAATTTAATTTACTAGACCTAATATAAAAATAAAATAAATAACTTGCAATAATAGTTTGTATTAAAGAATCGGTATCGGTGGAATCGGAATCGGCAGAAAATTGGAATCGGCATCGGAATCGGAATCGGCAAAAATGTGGTATCGGTACAGCTCTAGGTGAAATGTGTTTTTTAGTGTTCGTAATGTCCGTTTTTCCGCGCCCTGTAACCTCTCACTCAATACAGAAGACGGTTGATGGATATGAAGCTGACCTTGAATATCTGTTGTAGCATTGCTGGTTGTGCCGGCTCGCTTGGCGCTTCTCCGTCGATACGCAACATTTGCCGCAGGGCCGTGCTGGCGTCCTGCAATGAAAAGCGTACATAATAACACACAGCGTACCTGATTAAAGAATTAATAATTAATTGGCTACCCTAAGTAATGATAACCGTAATGATTGTAATATTTGAAATTTGATAACCCAGTTTTTAGTTCTTACAAAACTACATTCCCAACATTTGTCACTTTTTCGATATTGTGAGGAATTCACAAAATATAAATAAAAACGTTATTTTGGCGCGGTTTCTGCAGTGAGACTAGAGCCTACGCCGTTATGTAGGCCTACACTCTATTTCACCACTGACTGAATATTTGGTGTTAAACGATGTACTCGACAGCTAGGTCATATGATGTCAGGAGTTGATAAGAGGAAAGAAGAATCAGCTTACCTTGGGTTCTGGTTGTGGCAACGGCTGTTTCTTGTTGTCTAGGCCCACCCAGAGTGCCTTGTAGTCTGGTGTCTGTGCGGCGTTCCGAGACACAGTATTTGGCGAACTATCCAACCTTTGGGATCTTGGCAGTATGGTAAATATCTCGTCTTTCTTTTGAGGAGCGGAACCGTTTTCGAAGGGTTGTTTGGTCCGCCATGGCGACGGTTTGTCGTTGATGGCCTGTCTACCGGGATTTCTCTAAACAATGCAAACACAACTAATAAGAAATGGGAAGAGATTAAAAAGAAGTTGAAAAAAATGGGTTGAGTAGCCTAACATTCTCCAGAATTTTGTGCAAAAAAATTCAAAAAAATTCTTCCTATTTATTGAGTATCAAAAAATAAGATTGTTGTGGTGATAACAAATGGCATAGGCCTACAGTATGTAGTTGGAACGCCGAGCACTAGTACTTACCGATAGGTCGTTTGTTTGCGGGGGCCCCGTAGTGCCCAGGGAGTTGAAGACCATCGGACTCGGCACCAACGGCCGATGATTAGGCACCGGGGTGAATGCAGAGTTCGGTGCAAACAACGGTGGCGGGTAGCCTGGAGCAATAAAACACTGTTTTAGTATCTAGGATATACACAACCGTAATGCGCAAGATATTTGCAACCAAACCGAACAATAAAATCATTAGGCCTATGTATACAAACTTTAAAATGAGTGGTTTTCTTCTAGGGTGTTTACTGTTCATGCAAACCTGATCCAGACTAGCCCAATCACAATCTATTTCTATCAACCACTTGATTGTGATCAAATCCTACAGGTTAGATTGAAATGAGCAATGGAAAGATGGGGGGTTGGAGAAAAATAGTTATAATTGGTGAAAAATTAACAAAATAAATTATTTGAACAACAAAAAAAGTTGCTTTAGGCCTATATAAAAAAAAAAATGCCGAGCGGTCAGCGGAATATGCCGCTAGAAAGAGACAGGAGGACTCACCCTTAGACTGCGCTTGCTCTCCCATCTCCAGGCGCTGGCCATGGGAGATGTTGATCAGGCTGTAGCCGGGCACGCGGTAGCCCCGTTGTTCGGAACAGTTGAGCGTGAGGCCTCCGGGGAAAGGCTCGTCGAACACCACGTCGTAGAGGACGCTGTCCTTGTTCGGCTTGCAAATACCTGCCGGACAGAGTTCGCAAACACTTAGAAGTGGTCGCATTGACGGATGTCCGAATAATGGTGACACCGACACACGTGTAAGAATCACCTGGTTGGATTGGAGTGAGACTAAGTAATATAATTAATAAAGACGATAAATTGAAAAAGAATTAAACTAATAGAACATTAAGTATATTTCTTAAATTAGGTATTCGACTATTAGGCCTACACTGTTCTTAAATATTTCGATCATCATTTGAGATCTGTATCAAATTAATACAAACATGAAATATTAACATTACAAATACTGTATGTCACCAATTTGTACAATAACCAATGAACAGAACTAGCAGGTGAACGTGACACAATGCCGAACGACATGAAGAGGTAGGGGAAAAAAGTGTCTTTACTGGTTGATCAGATCCAGATGATGGCATATTAGCCAAGTGTGGGTATTTAAGAAGAAAAAATATTGTAAAAACAGTGTGGAAATCCAATAATTTAATATAAATAAAGAATAAATGTGCAGTAAATGTCCGCTCACCGATGATCACTCCTTTGAGTCCGAGTGGCACCGAGTAGCTCTTGCGACAGTTGATGACGCGGTCCAGGATGCGGAACGTGGTGGTGGGGTCTGGGGGCTGGACCCCGTTGCTGAGGTCGGGCGTGAACAACAGGTGCGGCTTCACCTGCATCCGCTGGTACTTGGGCACGTTCCTACTGAGGCTCTCGGCCACCGTCTTCTCGATGACCTTGACCACCTCGGGGTCCAGCAGCTCGGAGCCGCACGCTTGCGGCGCCAGCTGGGAGTACTCTTGCGCCTTCAGCCACGCGGTGATCTCGTTCACACGTCTGGAAGGAAACAAGGCACAGTTAAAAAAATTAATTAAAACCATTTTTTTAAGTTAATTTTTTTTAAATAGAAAAAAATTACATTGTTTCCCTTCTGCCTAGTTACTTAGGCTACAGAAGTGCATATTTTGACTTTAATCTTTAAACTTTTGTAACTACTAACTAGTTTCCTAAAACTTGCCGACAAGCAAACAAAAGTTGCAATTTTTGGAAATACCATCTAAGCCTTTTATAGGCCTACAATTGTTTTTTATACACAAAAAAAAATGTATAGCCGAATTCCACAACCCATAAGAGATTTGTCGTGTGCCAAAGTGTTCGAAGGTCATGCTGTAAATTAATTGAAGAAAATAGTCTGATCCCTTTGCCCTATGAAAGCCAGGGATTCTGGGGCATCTAATATAATGACATTGTACTATTGTTAATTACTGTTTTGTTTTTTATTGTTAATTATTGTTAATTACATGTTAATTACTAAGCTGTGGTGCTACTGTAATGTACTGTTACTGTTACTACTGTCACTACTACTACTACTACTACTACTACTACTACTACTGCTACTGCTACTGCTACTACTACTACTACTGCTACTGCTACTGCTACTGCTACTGCTACTGCTACTGCTACTGCTGCTGCTACTGCTACTGCTACTGCTACTGCTACTGCTACTGCTACTGCTACTGCTACTGCTACTGCTACTGCTACTGCTACTGCTACTGCTACTGCTACTGCTACTGCTACTGCTACTGCTACTACTACTGCTACTGCTACTGCTACTGCTACTGCTACTGCTACTGCTACTGCTACTGCTACTGCTGCTGCTACTGCTACTGCTACTGCTACTGCTACTGCTACTGCAACTGCTACTGCTACTGCTACTGCTACTGCTACTGCTACTGCTACTGCTACTGCTACTGCTACTGCTACTGCTACTGCTACTGCTACTGCTACTGCTGCTGCTGCTGCTACTGCTACTGCTACTGCTACTGCTACTGCTACTGCTACTGCTACTGCTACTGCTACTGCTACTGCTACTGCTACTGCTACTGCTACTGCTACTGCTACTGCTACTGCTACTGCTACTGCTACTGCTACTGCTACTGCTACTACTACTGCTACTGCTACTGCTGCTGCTGCTGCTACTGCTACTGCTACTGCTACTGCTACTGCTACTGCTACTGCTACTGCTACTGCTACTGCTACTGCTACTGCTACTGCTACTGCTACTGCTACTGCTACTGCTACTGCTACTGCTACTGCTACTGCTACTGCTACTGCTACTGCTACTGCTACTGCTACTGCTACTGCTACTGCTACTGCTACTGCTACTGCTACTGCTACTGCTACTGCTACTGCTACTGCTACTGCTACTGCTACTGCTACTGCTACTGCTACTACTACTGCTACTGCTACTGCTGCTGCTACTGCTACTGCTACTGCTACTGCTACTACTACTGCTACTACTACTGCTACTGCTGCTGCTACTGCTACTGCTACTACTACTGCTACTGCTACTGCTGCTGCTACTGCTACTACTACTACTACTACTACTACTACTGCTACTGCTACTGCTACTGCTACTGCTACTGCTACTGCTACTGCTACTGCTACTACTACTGCTACTGCTACTGCTGCTGCTACTGCTACTGCTACTGCTACTGCTACTGCTACTGCTACTGCTACCGTTGAGTGAGAAATATAGGGAAGAGGCCCGACGGCATAGGAGATCTGTCTACACCGGCACGCCCTCGCAAGGCAGTTAGTTCGCTGGCGGAAACACAGATGGCGCTAATAACGGTGCACTGATCGGTGCGCTTACCGTTCGCCACGGAACTAAATGGTAGTGACCTATTACCGGCTCATCGGTAGAGCGGAAGTTGATTTCGAGCGCGCGATTTCAATGGAATTTCTCGCGGGGCTGGTGCCGTCTTGCAATCCAATATGAGAGCACTTTTAGTAGATACGGGCGCGTCCGTTTTTCTACGCAATTTGAGCGTATGCCGTTGAGTGAGTAACTATATAACATCATCCTTTTAATGGTAGATAGTAAAGACTACAAATTATATTACGACCGGGCAGTTATTACAGACCAAACCATACATCACAATAGACCGGATATTATATTTATTGACAAGAAGAAACAAGAAACGATTTTAATTTGATGTTGCCGTCCCTTTATGCCACAATGTAGAGACAACTTGGCGGGAAAAGATAAACAGATATAAGGAATTATCTATTGAAATAAAAAGGTTGTGGAAGCAGAATAATGTAACTGTTATACCGTTAGTTATATCAGCAAATGGCATTGTTCCACGTAAACTCCATGACAGTATTAAACTAATTGATCTCCAACCGAACATATACATCGAGATGCAAAAAGCAATTATTTTGAACACGTGTAGGATAGTGCGAAAATTTTTGAACTAAGAAGAATGAAGACTTCAAGAAGTTCTCCATCCCGATGGTGGTTTTCGTGGTTTCCACCGTACAAAGAGCGAATGCTGGGATGAGTACAAATCGGCCACGACCGTACATAGCATCCACAGTTCGGTTTGGAAAAAATAATGTGGACAATGATATATTAAGTAGTATAGCCAAATGTGGGCATTTGAGAAGCAGAAGAAGAAGAAGAAGAAGAAGAAGAAGAAGAAGAAGAAGAAGAAGAAGAAGAAGAAGAAGAAGAAGAAGAAGAAGAAGATATATTAAGTAGTTCTAAGTAGATTTTAATAAGGTAAACACATGGAAATACTTGACATTTGTGTCCGTACAACATGTTTATGCCGGTTTTGACCGAGTTTGTATGTATTGCAACAATAAAATAATAATAATAATAATAATAATAATAATAATTATTATAATAATAATAATAATAATAATAAAAATAATAATAACAATAATAATAATAATAATAATAATTATTGCATTATTTTGCTGGCAGTACCTATTTCTATGGAAAAACTCTATGAAATTCTATGAAATAACCCTATAATAAATTGGAAATTGGAAATAACTGGAATTTTTATGTTTGTTATTTTCGACGTATTTGACAGGTCCAGTTCATACCATATCAACTTCCAACCCTGATCCGCCATCCCGTAAGAACACTGCTAAACTCGGGGGTTATTTATTATTCATTAAATTCATATATACAACTGATTCCGTCATGTAGTCACATTGAATTTGAATTAAAACATTTTGTTGAGCATAATAAAAGCTTGTAAGCAGTCGAAAAAATCAGCCCCTTCATTATTAGACTCAATTAATCAAATACTCATTGAAAACCTTGAATGCACACAAATGCTTTGTGACTTCAAATATCGGCAGAACAGACGTGCGAAACTGTTACACTGCATGTTGAACTTATCACGGACTATTTTAAAACAATAAAGTGATTATCTTATTGTAAAATCGTTCACAGCTAATATATGCACTTCGTTTAAAAACATCTAAATTGTATCTCTGTAGGCCTACATGCACATCTAATTGCTCCTTGGGAATTATGAATGTGTGAATGTATAATATATATTTGTAATTGTATGAATGAACCTCGTCATTGATTACAAAACTATTGGGAAGCTTTTTAGCCCATTTGACTGTATTTAACATGAACAAGTTAAAGGTACAATCATCAACCTCAATTGACTAAATGTAGGCTTACGAGATGTTTTTTAGGCCATCTACCATCATTTCCCTCACCATTCGTTTCTGGGCTTTAAAAACTCTAATCAACGTTTTGTCAGTAGCCCTAAACTATGTTCACATATTTACCACTCTGTGCAGCCTTATTTCGCATGACTGTCTACGAGGAGTAATTCACTTCCCTCAAAAAAGTCATGCCACATTATTTCAGATATCTGATCACAAAATGGGCCGAGTGAACTCACAGTATTTGCTGAGAGTGACAAGAGTGAGGACTCCATAGGAAGTATTATGGAAACTGAGAGGGAGGTGCGACTCGAAACGTTATCTAATGTAAATTGAATTGCTAATATTATTTATATTGTGGAATTATTTTTCTTGCTCGAAAAAATATCGGAAACAACTGAGTGGGCAAGGAAGTGGGCCAGGCAATTTTCGGGTGGGCCAAGGCCCACCTTACCCCCCCTCCCCCCGTAGTGCCGTCACTGCGTGGACCGAAGGTATATATTATAACGTTTGGAGACAACATTTCGTTACAGAGCGACGAGAACCAACATTTTTGAACTAACACACACGCTCAGTGAAGCCTGATTTGAGCAATATTTGTGATTTCGAACAAAATCATCCGATACCAACATATCTTTGTTAGCCGCGTGACGCTTGATTGGGAAAGTCCAACGGAAGTCCTGTGCGGCGATACGCGTTGGAATGTTTAGACGTGTTTACTGTTTCTTGAATGACATGTGGCGAGGAATGGCGAGTCGCACCTCCCTCTCAGTTTCCATAATACTTCCTATGGAGTCCTCACTCTTGTCACTCTCAGCAAATACTGTGAGTACACTCGGCCCTTTTTGTGATCAGATATCTGAAATAATGTGTCATGGCTTTTTTGAGGGAAGGGAATTACTTCTCATGGTCCATGGACAGTCATGCGAAATCAGACTGCACAGAGTGGTAAATATGTGATTTTATGTTAAGGCATGGTGACATAAAAAAAAAAGTGGAGACCACTCGGACAACGAAGCAGTCGATCCGACCGACGAGCGCGCGTCGATCTTGAATTTACCTGGTTAGTAAACCCCACGTTAGGGGGGAAGTCGGGCTGACTCGTTCGCGCTACATTCCATTCACTCATTTCCTAGAATTTCATAATTGGCTACACAAACAACTGTAAAAGCTAAATTCCAAATTTAAATTAATGTTTTATTTGAATTAACGTTTCGGAAACTTATTTTCTAATATAGATCAGACCACCACGAGCTTGAAACTTTTTTATTTTTTCTTGTAGCGTTATTATTAGATGCATGCGAATCAAACGATTTTTATACTGTATACGAGAATTACATAATACGTTCCTTCAAAATCCTACTACAAAGACAATTAAAAGATGACAATATGCATAAATGTATTAAAACAACGATTGTGATAATTGAAAATCACGTAAACCCAGAAGCAAAAATAATAAAACTAGCACGAGGTATTTAATATTTATCATAATCAATAGCCCGCAATCTGATTTAACGATCTCCTAGCTTTGAATATTGACATGAATGCGATGCATTCCAAATGGTTGTATAAAATATGGTCATCACACAGAACCTGTTTTCCCCGGTTATTCTGCTCCGTTGTCCGAGTCGTCTCCGCTGTGGTTTGGGGCTACTAACAAAGAGTTGATCAGAGTTTTTAAAGCCCAGAAACGAATAGGGAAATGATGGTAGTTGGCCAAAAAAACATCTCGTAAGCCTACTTTTAGTCAATTGAGGTTGATGATTGTACCTATAGCTTGTACATTTTAAATACTGTCTTATGGGTTAAAAAGCTTCCCAATAATTTTGTAATCAGTGACGAGGTTCATTCATACATTCATAATGCCCAAGGAGCAATTAGATGTGCATGTAGGCCTACAGAGATAAAATTTAGATGTTTTTAAACGAAGTACATATTTTAGCTGTGAACGATTAACAATAAGATACTCACTTTATTGTCTTAAGGGTTTTCAATGAGTATTTAATCAATTGAGTCTCATAATAAGGGACTGATTTTTTGACTGATTTTAAGCTTTTATTATACTCAACAAAATGTTTTAATTCAAATTCAATGATGACTACATGACGAAATCAGCTGTTGTATATATGAACAAATGAATAATTAATAAGAATACAAATACAAAACGTTAGGATAACTCAATCTAGTTCTGGGTGCAAAACATCGTTCTCAAGTTTATTTCCAAATATAACGATCCTTCAAAACACAATGTGTGATCAATGGCTCTTGCAATTGGCTGGTCTAGGAATAGAGGAAACTCAGGCAAAATCACTTCACACGGAGAAGGTGGTTGTCGCATTGCAAATTCCTTCACACCAATAGACGTATTCGACTTTTATAGAGGCCAACATACACGCACGACCTAAACTCTACACCATAACAACAATTTCCAAAGTCGTTCACGGGCTAGACCCCCGAGTTTAGCAGTGTCCTTACGGGATGGCGGATCAGGGTTGGAAGTTGATATGGTATGAACTGGAGCTGTCAAATACGTCGAAAATAACAAACTATAAAAACACAAACATTCCTAATATTTCCAATTTCCATTTTATTATACGGTTATTTACTTATTGATCTTTTAATATACTTATTTACTGATTGACTGAATATAATATACCTGTAGTACGTAGAACACTTTATCTTCAGAGAATCGATGATTTAACATTATTTTTTTTATTAATTAATTTATTTATTAAGCCCTATATTTTATTTATTTAATATTTTGGGGAGATAATTAAATAAATCAATGTTCGAGAAGAAACTCACCAGCCTGTATTTATTAATTAAAAGCATTCATCATTAGATGAGTTTGAAATATAATATGGCGTCATTATTTGTACTTATGTTTTTAAAATAATGCAATATTATTATTATTTTTATTATCATTATCATCATTATTATTGTTATTAATATTATTATTATTATTATTATTATTATTATTATTATTATTATTATTATTATTATTATTATAATTATTATTATTATTATCATTATTATCATTATTATTATTGTTATTATTATTATTATTATTATTATTATTATTATTATTATTATTATTATTATTATTATTTTTTGTACAATATCGATTAATTACTACCATTAAAAGGATGATGTTATATAATTACTCACTCAACGGCATACGCTCAAATTGCGTAGAAAAACGGACGCGCCCGTATCTACTAAAAGTGCTCTCATATTGGATTGCAAGACGGCACCAGCCCCGTGAGAAATTCCATTGAAATCGCGCGCTCGAAATCAACTTCCGCTCTACCGATGAGCCGGTAATAGGTCACTACCATTTAGTTCCGTGGCGAACGGTAAGCGCACCGATCAGTGCACCGTTATTAGCGCCATCTGTGTTTCCGCCAGCGAACTAACTGCCTTGCGAGGGCGTGCCGGTGTAGACAGATCTCCTATGCTGTCGGGCCTCTTCCCTATATTTCTCACTCAACGCTGCTACTGCTACTGCTACTGCTACTACTACTACTACTACTACTACTGCTACTGCTACTGCTACTGCTACTGCTACTGCTACTGCTACTGCTACTGCTACTGCTACTGCTACTGCTACTGCTACTGCTACTGCTACTGCTACTGCTACTGCTACTGCTGCTGCTACTGCTACTGCTACTGCTACTGCTACTGCTACTGCTACTGCTACTACTACTACTACTACTACTGCTACTGCTACTGCTACTGCTACTGCTACTGCTACTGCTACTGCTACTGCTACTGCTACTGCTACTGCTACTGCTACTGCTACTGCTACTGCTACTGCTACTGCTACTGCTACTGCTACTGCTACTGCTACTGCTACTGCTACTGCTACTGCTACTGCTACTGCTACTGCTACTACTACTACTACTACTACTGCTACTGCTACTGCTACTGCTACTGCTACTGCTACTGCTACTGCTACTGCTACTGCTACTGCTACTGCTACTGCTACTGCTACTGCTACTGCTACTGCTACTACTACTACTACTACTACTACTACTACTACTACTACTACTACTACTACTACTACTACTACTACTACTACTACTACTACTACTACTACTACTACTACTACTACTACTACTACTACTACTACTACTACTACTACTACTACTACTACTACTACTACTACTACTACTACTACTACTACTACTACTACTACTACTACTACTACTACTACTACTACTACTACTACTACTACTACTACTACTACTACTACTACTACTACTACTACTACTACTACTACTACTACTACTACTACTACTACTACTACTACTACTACTACTACTACTACTACTACTACTACTACTACTACTACTACTACTACTACTACTACTACTACTACTACTACTACTACTACTACTACTACTACTACTACGTCCAAATGTGCGCGACAGCTATTAGTCCGGTACTCTCAAATTTAGTAAATCTTACTTTTTCCTGTCATATACCATCGCCCTTAAAGTGTTCTATTGTGCGACCTATATATAAGGGTGGAAACCACAAAGAATATAACAACTATCGCCCAATAGCAATATTAAGTGTAATAGATAAAATAATGGAAAGATATGTAGCAGATATGTTGATAAACTATCTAAATGATTTTAAATTACTAGACAAGAGACAATACGGCTATCAAAAGAACAAAAGTACAAGTAAACTTTTAGATGACTTTTCTGACCACATTAAAGGTGCATTAAATAACAACCTACACGTTGCTGTTTTATTTATAGATTTTTCTAAGGCTTTCGATACTCTGTTACATAGTAGATTGTTGGCCGCCTTGAAGAAAATAGGTGTTGATGGCCTCACCTTAAGATGGTTTCATGATTATCTAACGAATAGAACTATGAAAGTTAAAGTTAATGGTGTCTATAGTAGAGAGAAAAAGGTTTCATCTGGGGTACCGCAAGGGTCAATTCTGGGACCCTTGTTGTATCTTATATATGTTAATGAAATGCGCAAAGTACTACATAACTCATTTTCTTACCTTTATGCTGATGACACAGTTCTTGTTGTAGCTCACGCGGATTTCAGAACAGCTAATCGTATGTTACAGTCTGACTTTAATAATTTACTAAGATGGGCGCACGACAATAGCTTAACCGTTAACCATAAAAAAACTAAAGCCATGTATATACGCTCTCCTCTTAAACAAAATCAAAATATTAACATAATCTACCATGACCATGCTTGCTTACATCGCCATTTTAGACAGGACATCAAACACGCAAATAGAGTAATATGTTTGTGTAAAGAAAATATAGAAAATGTATTTGAATATACTTATTTAGGGGTGGTGATAGATAACCGTTTCAAATGGGACATACACATAGAAAAACTATGTAATCGTCTTAGGTCGGCTCTGTATGGATTACGAATTTTGAAACCACTGGTTCCTGTTAGAGCACTGAAATTGGTATATTTCGCACTTATGGAATCAATAATACGCTATGGGATATTGGCATGGGGGGCGACAACAAAATTATACTTAGAAAAAATATACTCAATTCAAAAAAAGGCTTTCAAGATGATAATTCCAGAAAGACAGTTAAGAGAAAACAGACATGAGCTATTAACTGTATATCAATTGTTTCCGTATGTATTTTTAGTCAATAATTATTTCACAAAGAATTATAGAGAAGTAGCAAACCACCAATATAACACAAGACACGCTGATAGACTAATAATACCTCAGAATAACTTCAACAAGTATGGCGATCAACAGAGAAGAATACTGATTCCAAAATATTTAAATATGATACCAAAAGAACTACAAGAATTAAAAACTATGTATGAAGTAAAGAAGCAGTAAAAAATATGGATCCTAAATAATGTATGAAGTGTTAATACTTAATAAGAAAAAAACATTTTCCAATTCTGTTAAAATGTAACTATTTGTTTTTTGTATTTCAATCATCATAAGGCTATTTTATTTTTAATTTTAATTTTAATTATACCATTCCAACGCATTATAATGAATAAATTGGATAAAGTAGGAGAAAGTGCCAAGATAAAAATGTAATAATGTTTGTGAATTAGACTCTGCAGTCAAGTTGCGTGTGCAGCTTTGCGGAGTTGATAATTGTAACAATGTATCTGGTTAAGTAAAACAATAAAAAAAAAAAAAAAAAAAAAAAAAACTACTACTACTACTACTACTACTACTACTACTACTACTACTACTACTACTACTACTACTACTACTACTACTACTACTACTACTACTACTACTACTACTACTACTACTACTACTACTACTACTACTACTACTACTACTACTACTACTACTACTACTACTACTACTACTACTACTACTACTACTACTACTACTACTACTACTACTACTACTACTACTACTACTACAGTCAGTGCTTGGCACTCGTCGCGAGCGGACGTACGTGAGCGAGCTCTCCGGTTTAGCATTACGATGGAGAAGTGTGGTGATTGTAAAAGTGCGTTACCGAAAAATGGATCATATATTATCTGCAGTAACTGTGATGATAAGTTACATTTTGTTTGTGCATCAATTTTGAAATCTACCTACAGGTCTATGTCGGAAGCTAGACGTCTGCAATGGAAATGTGTTAAATGTAGAGAGGGTGAAGATAACGACGAAAAGGATGTTTCCGACATGGTCAAGTGTTTCGCTGAGTTGAAGTCAGAGTTTGTTAGAAGCCAGCAAGAACTTCAAGCGGAGTTTGTCAAAAGTATCGACTTTCTTTCGTCCAAATATGACGAATTATTCAATAAACTAAGTGAACACTTTGACGCCGTGGTTTCGTTGAAAAAAACTGTGAATCTGGTAGTCAACGAACTCAAAGAAAAAGACGAGCTGATTAACACCCTCACAGAACG
Source organism: Isoperla grammatica (assembly GCA_945910005.1). NCBI lineage: Eukaryota > Metazoa > Arthropoda > Insecta > Plecoptera > Perlodidae > Isoperla > Isoperla grammatica. Next base: position 8,574,380 of record OX246741.1, read on the forward strand.
AGTTAACCACCTAGAACAATACTCTCGGAAAAACAATTTGGAACTTGACGGCGTCATGGTAAAAGATAACGAGAAGCTCGAGGAAGTTGTATTAAAGATAGCCGATAAACTAAACATCACCTTGGAAGAACAAGACATCGATGCAGTTCACCGTCTACCAGCAAAGAATGGCAAAACAGCGAGCGTGATTGTGCAGCTAATTTCCAGAAAGAAGAGGGATGAATTTATAAACAAGAGGAACCAAGCTGATATTAAAAACTGCGATTTATTTCGGGATGGCAACAGCAACAAAATCTACGTAAATGAAAACTTAACGGCGTTCCAGAAACTTTTGCTGTGGAAAGCGAAAGAAGCAGGCCGGGCTAATGGATACAAGTATGTGTGGTACAAGTTCGGTCGTGTGTTCGCGCGGAAGAATGAATCATCCTCTGTCATTAGAATCACGCGCATGGCTGACCTCGACAAGCTGGTTTAGTGCTTCGGAATAGTGAGTAATCTCTAACCTGTCTATTATGTCTTCAAAAATGGAGGAAGAAGAGACGAGTGATGTTTTTTTGCTGCCTGTCGTTGATACGATTTCAACAACTAACTTTGCTGAAATGGTTTCAAATACTTGTAACAACAAATTTAACTGTATGTTCTTAAACATCAGATCACTAAAGAAACATTTCGATGAATTTCATTCATATATCAGCAATTTAACTGCCTTTCTGGATATAATAATCTTGGGGGAAGTAAATATTAAGTCTTATGAATTGAGTTATTTTACTATTGATGGGTATAATATATTTTCAAGTCTAAGAAATACCAAACGAGGCGGGGGTCTTATAGTATATGTAAGGGACATGTTAGACTTTCAAATGATATCTACAAATTTTAATTCATTCGAGGGCATACACGGTACTTTTATTTTAAAAGGAATCAAAACACATTTATTGGCCATTTACCGGCCACCAAGTTACAATGTTTCGGAATTTTTAGTAGAGTTTGACGGGATATTACATGAAGTTAAGGACAATGAACAAATAATTGTAACAGGAGATATAAATATTAATCTAATGGACGACAACAATACTCGTGTTACAGATTATAAGAACATTATGGCAAATTATGGTATGAAACAATGTATTTATGATGCAACTAGGATAGAAGATAGATTAGGTAAATTATGTAAATCTTGTTTAGACCACGTATACGTCAGAATAAATGATAAAACACAAAATTTAACCTCAATTATCGGCGAAGTAAAAATATCTGATCACAACTTAATCCTATTAGCGGTAAACAAGAACGCAGCAGTTACTGAACCTCTCTCTCCAGTTAAAAAGGAAGTAAAAGTATTAAATGAAAGGAAAGTTCAGCTTGAAATAGGTAAAATACAGTGGAATGATTTACTAAGCATAAAGGACCCAAGCGTTTTATATAATGAACTAGTATCAAAATTCAAGACGGTATATGAAAAATCAACTGAAATTAAGGAAATTAGTCAGAGACAGTCTTCTAGGAATACTAAACCATGGATCACTATAGAAATCAAAGCGTACATGGCAGAGAGGGATAAAGCGTTTAAAAAATGGAAAAACTCGTGTACAAACGAACACTGGAGGTTTGAATATAAAAGACTAAGAAACCTAGTAAACAAAGAGGTTAGCAAAGCAAAAACTGACTTTTATAAGAATAAATTTAATGACTGTAAAGGTGACATTCGTGGTACGTGGAAAACAATTAACAGGGTCTTAGGGAAAAATGCATCTAATTCCGTTGATGAAACTATTCTTAATTACATGGGAAAAACAACAAGTGAAAAAGAGATTGTAGAAGGTTTTGCTGATACATTTCATGATGAAGTAGCACATATTAAACACGACTGTACTGTTGTAACTTCTGAATCTATGAAAACTGATACAAAACAGTGCATGTATTTGAAAAGAGCGTCACCTACTCAAATTGAAAAAATTATTAAAAGCTTCAATAGTGAGAAAAGTCCTGGTCTTGATGGCATTAGAATGAGAGACGTCCAAATGTGCGCGACAGCTATTAGTCCGGTACTCTCAAATTTAGTAAATCTTACTTTTTCCTGTCATATACCATCGCCCTTAAAGTGTTCTATTGTGCGACCTATATATAAGGGTGGAAACCACAAAGAATATAACAACTATCGCCCAATAGCAATATTAAGTGTAATAGATAAAATAATGGAAAGATATGTAGCAGATATGTTGATAAACTATCTAAATGATTTTAAATTACTAGACAAGAGACAATACGGCTATCAAAAGAACAAAAGTACAAGTAAACTTTTAGATGACTTTTCTGACCACATTAAAGGTGCATTACCACATTAAAGGTGCATTAAATAACAACCTACACGTTGCTGTTTTATTTATAGATTTTTCTAAGGCTTTCGATACTCTGTTACATAGTAGATTGTTGGCCGCCTTGAAGAAAATAGGTGTTGATGGCCTCACCTTAAGATGGTTTCATGATTATCTAACGAATAGAACTATGAAAGTTAAAGTTAATGGTGTCTATAGTAGAGAGAAAAAGGTTTCATCTGGGGTACCGCAAGGGTCAATTCTGGGACCCTTGTTGTATCTTATATATGTTAATGAAATGCGCAAAGTACTACATAACTCATTTTCTTACCTTTATGCTGATGACACAGTTCTTGTTGTAGCTCACGCGGATTTCAGAACAGCTAATCGTATGTTACAGTCTGACTTTAATAATTTACTAAGATGGGCGCACGACAATAGCTTAACCGTTAACCATAAAAAAACTAAAGCCATGTATATACGCTCTCCTCTTAAACAAAATCAAAATATTAACATAATCTACCATGACCATGCTTGCTTACATCGCCATTTTAGACAGGACATCAAACACGCAAATAGAGTAATATGTTTGTGTAAAGAAAATATAGAAAATGTATTTGAATATACTTATTTAGGGGTGGTGATAGATAACCGTTTCAAATGGGACATACACATAGAAAAACTATGTAATCGTCTTAGGTCGGCTCTGTATGGATTACGAATTTTGAAACCACTGGTTCCTGTTAGAGCACTGAAATTGGTATATTTCGCACTTATGGAATCAATAATACGCTATGGGATATTGGCATGGGGGGCGACAACAAAATTATACTTAGAAAAAATATACTCAATTCAAAAAAAGGCTTTCAAGATGATAATTCCAGAAAGACAGTTAAGAGAAAACAGACATGAGCTATTAACTGTATATCAATTGTTTCCGTATGTATTTTTAGTCAATAATTATTTCACAAAGAATTATAGAGAAGTAGCAAACCACCAATATAACACAAGACACGCTGATAGACTAATAATACCTCAGAATAACTTCAACAAGTATGGCGATCAACAGAGAAGAATACTGATTCCAAAATATTTAAATATGATACCAAAAGAACTACAAGAATTAAAAACTATGTATGAAGTAAAGAAGCAGTTAAAAATATGGATCCTAAATAATGTATGAAGTGTTAATACTTAATAAGAAAAAAACATTTTCCAATTCTGTTAAAATGTAACTATTTGTTTTTTGTATTTCAATCATCATAAGGCTATTTTATTTTTAATTTTAATTTTAATTATACCATTCCAACGCATTATAATGAATAAATTGGATAAAGTAGGAGAAAGTGCCAAGATAAAAATGTAATAATGTTTGTGAATTAGACTCTGCAGTCAAGTTGCGTGTGCAGCTTTGCGGAGTTGATAATTGTAACAATGTATCTGGTTAAGTAAAACAATAAAAAAAAAAAAAAAAAAAAAAAAAAAAAAACTACTACTACTACTACTACTACTACTACTACTACTACTACTACTACTACTACTACTACTACTACTACTACTACTACTACTACTACTACTACTACTACTACTACTACTACTACTACTACTACTACTACTACTACTACTACTACTACTACTACTACTACTACTACTACTACTACTACTACTACTACTACTACTACTACTACTACTACTACTACTACTACTACTACTACTACTACTACTACTACTACTACTACTACTACTACTACTACTACTACTACTACTACTACTACTACTACTACTACTACTACTACTACTACTACTACTACTACTACTACTACTACTACTACTACTACTACTACTACTACTACTACTACTACTACTACTACTACTACTACTACTACTACTACTACTACTACTACTACTACTACTACTACTACTACTACTACTACTACTACTACTACTACTACTACTACTACTACTACTACTACTACTACTACTACTACTACTACTACTACTACTACTACTACTACTACTACTACTACTACTACTACTACTACTACTACTACTACTACTACTACTACTACTACTACTACTACTACTACTACTACTACTACTACTACTACTACTACTACTACTACTACTACTACTACTACTACTACTACTACTACTACTACTACTACTACTACTACTACTACTACTACTACTACTACTACTACTACTACTACTACTACTACTACTACTACTACTACTACTACTACTACTACTACTACTACTACTACTACTACTACTACTACTACTACTACTACTACTACTACTACTACTACTACTACTACTACTACTACTACTACTACTACTACTACTACTACTACTACTACTACTACTACTACTACTATTACTACTAAAACAAAAACTCTCTAGTTTGAAAATACTTTAAGCGGGAGTAAACGAATATTGTGTCGCCACTCACTCGGGGTTCTGGGGAAACAGCTGCGATGCGAGAATGTCGTCCTGTGCCGGATGGTTGGACAGATAGACGATCACGTCCTCAAACTTCTCCATGTAGGCGCGCACTAGATCGACTGTCTTCATAGAGTACAACCAAGACGAGCCGTTGGGGTCTCGCTTCGTGTAGCCGGGGATCTAGACGCGAGAAAACACACACACTGTTTGAGGACAAGTTGATTGAAAAGTGCAACAGACTTAACAGGTCGTGGTCATGAAAACAATTGGCAAATGAGCCAGTGAAGAAATCGGGAGAGTTCAGTATTTATTACGGTAAAACTCATTAATTTAGTCTGTTAATTTTGTTATCTGTTGTGAAGGTTAGAACATAAGGTGTTAAATGTTCTTTTCATTCAAATTGGAGTTTTTAGGGTCCCTTGCACAATTTGAATAATAATAATATTTATGTATGTAATTGTAATGCTTCATAGAATCTCATAAAAATAAATCTAACTGATATTGTTTTAGTTCGTTACAGTAAAACAGATTCTTTGTATATATTTTTGTTCCTAAAAAGTGAATCGAATTGAATTTGTTAAATCCAGAATTTAGTCAAGAGAGGTCAGGGTAAGTTGGCTTCACTTTAGGCTAATCGACTGAAAAAAACTATGTCGACTATCGCACATCTTTGAATCAGTTCAAGAACTAGGTAAAAATATTGGTCCTCCTAGTGTAACACTATGTGAGGAGGCATACAACAAATGCCTACACTGCAGCGCTGCAAGCATTCCAGCCAGTTCGCACTGCGTGCTAGAATTCACCGAAAACTAGGGGTGTGCGAATCCAAGTTTTTGCTTTCGAATCCGAATCTCGATTCCTGAGCAAAAATATCCTCGAATCCGAATCCGAATCTAAAGATTTTTTTAAAAAACCTGTTCTGCATGGCATTGCCGGTAACTTTCACGTTTCTGTTGGACACGAAAGAGACACGCGCGCTCGGTACAGCACAATGACGCCACAAACTGCATATCCCACATGTACACTATCCCACTACGGTATTGAATAAATTGAAAACATGTTAACGTGGGATGCTAAGTGTTTGATCAAAGTGCTCGTAGTACCTGAAATCAACATTAATTCTATTGTACTAATGAAAAATGCCCGTAGAGCCTAAATGTGTAAGAACTAGCTAGGCCTAGGCCCAACACTTCTAAAAAGGCCTAAAGGGCTTTAGGGCCTTAGACTTTAAGCCCAAACACTAATGGTGAAAGGCAGATCACAGAAACAGAAGGCCTAGGCAATAGACATCCTTCCAAATCACAATGAATGGCCTAGGCCTAAACTACTGAGCTTGGGATAAACCTTTTGTAGGCCTAGGCCTAGGCTAGGCTACACATTTATTGTAATGTGGAAAGATAGGCTAGGCTTTGCCTAGGCCTAGGCTTAAACTACTGAGCTTGGGATAAACCTTTAGTAGGCCTAGGCTAGGCTACACATTTATTGTAATGTGGAAAGATAGGCTAGGCTTCGCCTAGGCCTAGGCTTAAACTACTGAGCTTGGGATAAACCTTTAGTAGGCCTAGGCCTAGGCCTAGGCTACACATTTATTGTAATGTGGAAAGATAGGCTAGGCTTAGCCTAGGCCTTTTGGGCGTCGCTCCAACCCCAACCGGCTGCAGATCATCCACATCTTCCTCGTCATTCTTACTCATTTTTTTACTTATAAAAAAAAAGTAAAACGTTTTCCGCGTGCGTGATATGAAATAGTTGGAGCTTCCGTGACGCAACGGCGGCCATTTATATCGAATATTGATCGATCGCAAATCGTAATGGCGGCCATATATATCGATCGATCGCCACTCGCGAGTGAGCGGATTTTGCGCCGGATTCGAAATCGGCCGAATACTTCGATTTTTTTGGATTTTGGATTCGAGTGACGAACCGAATTCGAATCTTTAAAAGATTCGATCCGGATTCGATAATTTCAAAGCTTCGCACACCCCTACCGAAAACCCTTCTAGAAGGCAGTGAGTGCACTAATTATTATCGAAAAAATATCCATCGAAATCAAAGAAGTCAAATAGTTGTGCCAACGACTAAGAAATTCTTATTGTTGAAAGTTGTTCGTATCCAATATTTAGTGACTGTGGCTGGATGTTGCAACGCTCGTCTCCTAAAAACATCTGGCCCGCATTACCTGCTCGTTCTTGCTGCTGTACTTGAGGTGGAGCGCGATGTTGACCTTGCGGGGTGACCCGGTCTCCGTGGGCGCTTCCTGGTCGGGCGTGATGAAGATGTTGCCGGTGATGCGCGACAGCATGTGCGCGTTGATGCCCAACTTAGAGCTCGCATGACTTGCTGAAATGAACAAGATTGCCGTTTGCCGTTCATTTCCCCGACTACGATAGGCCTAGCATCTAGACGAGACAAAAATATCATACTCTTGGACCAAAAAGGAGATCAATTTTGCAGCCTCCATCACTGCTCAATGCACTTAGACATGTTTTCTGGTATGGGTACTTTTTTTTTTGACAACAAACGCAATTAGGCCTCACATTTCACACATTTAGTGATTAAACATTAAAAACGTGTTTGCATATACCCTAAACAAGTTAACAAACAAACATTTTGTAGAATAGGAAATAAATAAGGCTGTACCATAGTTGTACTCAAGTAGGTACTATTTATTATAGGGAGACATCTAAGTAACAAATGCCTACACTGCGGGCTTAACAAGCATTCCGGCCACCGAGCACTGCCTGCTAGAATTCACAGAAACCTCTCTCGAAGGCAGTGCACTAATTATTATTGGAATAATATCCATAGGTTCCAAAGAAGACAATGGGCGTCTCAGGTCAAAGCTGAAGTAGGTTGCATGCAGCACCTGTCCTTAAAGGTCCAACTTTGTAATTCATTCTATGTTATTGTAAAATATTGTCGTTAGTCAACTGTCTAACTGTCAAACGACAATATGTTTGTTTTGTATCTATAACAAAGGTATTCTCGGTCAAAAACCTTGTAAAACATTACTACAATGGATGATTTATATTTAAAAGTATTAAATATAAACCACTTGATGTTTGAATTGAGAAAACGAGGTGCAAAGATCGAGTTGGACCCTTCAGTACTGCTAGCGCTGCGAGCGGCAGAAAGTTGCGCCTGAGACGCCCATTAGTTTTGCTACGATTTAGAAATTCTTATTGTTGAAAGTTGTGTGTATCCAATATTCAGTGTCTGTTGGCTGGACCGCTCGCAATTTAATAAAGAAATTTGAATTTTTCAAGTTGAATATAAAATGAAGGAACGAATGCAAGGTAGCGTACCTTGCATGAACTGCGTGCCGCCGCCCTGCGCCAAGCGCTGAGCCGCCGACAGATCCGGCTCGGCGACCACCGGGAACTTGACCTTGATCCTCCTGGCCTTGGCCCCGTCGATGACCTCGCCCATCTGGCCGTAGTTGCCGACCACCAGCGAGGCCAGGAAGCACTTGGTGCCCACCGGGAACACGTCTGCTATGGTGGAGAACTTGACCACTGTCGTGTCGTGGACCGACAGATCGGAGACCGTCGCCTGGTGAACGAAGTTGGTCGGCACGTCCGCCCACTGCAACAAGGGAGATGGTGTTTAATGCTTTCATTACCAATGATGTAGCCATGGGAGACCGTATGACAGCAGCGCTGTGAGCGTTCCTGTTCACACAAATGTCAGTATGCCCCTCATTTGACGCATGCAATAATGATTTCGTGGAAATACAGATGGCTGTGCTGTGGGACGGCTTAACCTTACCTGCGTGCGAAGAGTGTGGTAGACTGTGTTATTCCATCAACCATTGTACCAGGTTTCACTTGTTTTTTGGATTCTCTGATTGTTATTTTAGTTACATAAAACTTATTAATAATTAAGTTTTAAGTGCTTAAATACGTCTATAATCAAAATTACTGTGAATAATGTGTTAGAAATGTAACATTTGGAGCATTTAACTGAAGTTAAGCTAAATACAGTCAATAGGCAAACTGAACGTCATCGCTCACAGCGCACTCTACCTGTCATACGGTCTCCCATAGGCCTATAGCAAGAGTACAATTGAAATTTTTCGCAGCTTTCAAATACATACAGACATTTCTAAATGTCCCAGAAATTTGATAAATTGGGGGACATCAATGACTAGTGATTAGTGACTAACCCCCGTGATTAAGCCACAGGCTTCTTTCATGGGCTACGAGTGAGAATACTGCCCTCTGATTGGCTGTGAGCGTGACTAAGGTTTCTCTTGGCTTGACCAAGGAATTGAACATTCGTATTTCAATTCCTTGCACGGCCAATCAGCTCGCAGTATTTTCACCTACGGCTTAATCACGGGGGTTAGTCAATAATCAATCACTAGTCATTTGTGCAAAAACGCCGCTGTATTTCCAGCCAGGCTCACCTGCTTGACCAGCTCGACGTCGCCCTCCGGCTTGAACACGTAGACGCGCCCGATGCAGAGCCGCGCCCGCACGATTACGCCCGTATCGCCCACGTCCACGCCGCGACGCTTGAGATACATCTCGGCTATCGACGAGCGCTCCTGGTTCCACGTGCGGACGTCTGCCGCCGGCATGGGGTGGGCGGTGGGTCGGAGGTCACCGTCCAGGGTGTACGCCACCTCGGGGGTGGAAACGCTCACCACCCTGCAACGCAATTTATTTATTTAAGACATAATATGAAACGGATGACGGAAGAGAGGATGCCCAGGAGAATATATGAAAAAAAGATCGAAGGAAGAAGAAGACGAGGAAGACCAAGGAAGAGATGAAAGGAAAAGATTGCTGAAGATCTACAGACGAGGGGAGAGAACTGGGAGCAAGAAGAGGAAATACGATTGTGGGAAGACAGGAAGAGGTGGAAAAATTTGGTAGTGAAACCCAAGCTGACCCTGCCAGAAGCAGGAAATGGCGATGGATAATGATGATGATGATGATGATGAATGATGTATACTACAGTTAGGCCTACAGGTTTAATTAAATGTATAATATTATTTCAAACGGTTTTCACCGTGTAGTCCATAAATCCCTATGTTAGGTCTAGGATATAATGCTAATGTTAGACTAAAACTAAATATGTGGTTGACTGGATGTACTGTTGTTAAAGTACTGCATCATTGAAAACTCCTCCATGCAAAATGTTAAATACATTTTTTTTTTAGCATAAAATATATATTTTTTTTCCAGTTGAAAAGAATTGAGGACTCTAGCTAATGGATAGGTAGCACTGCTAAGTAGCCTGATTGATGATTTAACAATAAAACAACAATGAACAATTGAGAGCTAAACTTTTTCTCATAACAGTTTATTTCCTTCTTACCAGAATCCATAGTCTAATTTGAATGGTTAATATGGCCTAGATATAAAACATTCCAAAAATGTGTTGTTCATAATTACTATATCAAGTAGCCTACTTACTTGGCTTCTACAAGGTGGGGCCAAAGTACGTATATGTTGGTGCCCAGTAGTCTGGCTGCGAGCTCTCCAATATCCTGTGCTTCACGAGGAGTTATTTTTACGATAGCGTTGTCTCCACGGCTGGGCGATTCGAATACTTTGACTTGCTTCTTGTCGTAATAACACTAGAAACAAGAAAACGGCAGGGTTTGTATTTAGATCCTTAAATTGTTGTTATTAAAAGCATATTTGGATCAAGTTGCTAAAAACGGTGTTATTTTTTTTTTTTGCTTTCAGGTGTGATCCACTATTTTCATATTGTTGGCAACTTACAGAAGAGGGAATGTGCTTGAACGTGGGGAATCCCGGTATATACGTGTTCAGATCGATGTCTGGGCAAAGTCCCTTGACTAGCTTGCTCTTCTCCACGAAAATGTCTTCCCGTTTCACTCTCTGCAGGTTGGCGTAGTTGGGTGAGAACGAAGGGTTGTACAAAGTCTTGGGGTACGGACCGAGGTCGTCGGGCGAGTACGTGAACTTGCACATAGGGCCGTGAGTGTTGCGTTTTCGCTCCTCGGGGGTCATTCGGTCATAGCACGCCTCCATTGCGGACAGAAGAACGGCCTAGAAAAAAATCGAATGCAGATTAGAAATGTGAGACAAGGCTCTTAACAAGCAAGATAGAGCTGTAGGCAATCAGAATATTTTTTTATTTTTATATTACCTACAATTTAAGCTTTTTTTATCCAACATGTATATCTTAAATTGTCTCATCAGTTCATGGGTTCCAGAGATACACGACAGGTAATGCAAAACGCCAACAGGCCATAAAGGTCTCATAGTCATACATAGGCCTATACAATGGCAAAAAGTGTGACAAATTCTGTGTGGCAACTAATTTCCATATTAGGATTGTGATTTTTATGGCTTACCTCGTCAATAAACGGTATAAGAACAAGTGCCTCCCATTCTTGCTTCTTTCCGTTCATGTCTGTGCTGAACTCCAACGGATAGTAGTCGATTATCGGCGAATCATCTGCCACCATGAGGTGCTGGAATGCTTCTGGTAGGAGCTCTTTGCTACAAGAAAACAGTGAACACACATTCCGTTAATTGAGAAATAAATTACCATAGTAAGGTGCATGTAGATCACACTTTCCATTGAATTAAAAATTGAACACCCTACTGTCTGCCATCAGACACAAACTTTTTGGCTTCTGAAACAAGAAAGCGCAAGTTTCAATAGTCTCCATATTATGTACTTTTACTACATACAGGAATGCTTTTTCACTCCGTTTCACTCCGTTTCACTCCGTTTCATGAAGAAAAAAGGTTATGAGCATTTATCTAGAATTAAAGATTGTGTTGGATTTATTATTTATTTGAGCCTATGAGTGGACATAGGATAGATAATAATAATAATTTTTATAATATAGGTTTACATAGTAATTAAAGAAGAGTTTGGTCAGTATGGAATGTGGAGGGGTTTAGAAAAGCACATTTGTAGGAGGGTCTGTATTCATCACTTATCAAAGTGAAGTGGCTCACCTGGCCGAGGGCAATACCGCCAACAGCTGCTGGAACGGAAGGAAAGGCCGGCCCATGTCGAACTCCAGCTTGAGCGAGGCAAAGTCCTTGACGTCGGAGATGTACGGCGCATAGTGGTGTGGGTAGAACCACGACCACGAGCAGACTCCGTTGTAGTAGTAGTTGAGGATCCACTGGATCGCGCGCACGTAGCATTCGGCCTGTTCCCGCATCACCTCGCTGAAAACACAAGACATTAACCAGGCTATTATTGGAGCCTGGAAGCAAAAGAACATACTAGAAGATTGGAAATTTAAAATGTTAACGTGTAAATCTTAAATAGACACTTTACCATCACTCTAATATTTGCTATTAGATAAACCATGGAGACAGGAGATAGAAAAAGGCAAACTAAATGAACATGCTTTTTCCAGATGTGGAGAAGGCGTATGATTACATGCCTAGAGGACACGTGACATTTGGGAGTCATAGAGCCTGAGATATGATTATACGTATGTAGCAAGAAGTTACTAGCTTGTTTTGTCCAGGCTTCCCATTGGTTGTTACAATGGTGAAAACAAGTTAGTACCGTAGCCAACTAAATATCTCATTATATTTACTGAGTTCGACAGGTCGCAATTCAATATTTGCGTTCTCCACCAAGTTGCGTAAAATAAAGTTTCGATAACGATAATTAATATTCGCTTCGAACGGAAAACGGAACCATCGGCAGGCCAACAGCGTGCGTACTTACGGCGTGACCTCCTCGTACTCCAACTTGTTCTTGTAGTAGTTGTTCTTGTGCTGGCGAAACTCCGCCATCATCATGCTCTCGGGGTTGTCCGGATCGCCGTCGTCCAGACACATCCCGTCGTCCTCCTCGTCCGAAGTGTCAGATGTCTGACACTTCTGATCATCAAACTGCTCGTTCGTCGACTGGATCAACGACGCCAACTCCCGACTCTTTGGTTTACTGTCCGCTTCGTCGTCGCCGTCCGGCATCAACTCTATCCGCTTCGAGTTGATCTTGTGGCTGTAGCGCGCGCGGCCGTCGGACGCGGCCCGCCCGGTCTTCGCCTGGAAGTACGCGAGGTCGATGGAGTTTTCGCGGAACTGGATCTTGTCGAAGTCGGCGAGTTTCTCCATGTACGTCTGGAAGCGGGGCAGGTTGAGCGTGCCCTGTTCGTTAAGATACCCGTCCAAGGTGGGCAACACCTCCTTGTACACCTTGTACAGTAGGGGGAGCGCGCCCTCGTTGATGTGCATGTCGGGCAGGGGCGGAATGAAGTCGTTTCCGACGAGGAACCCCATGAGCACCTGCGGCAAACACGGAAGACGCACACTGTTAGCGGTTTGTGGCGACAAATGAGCATCGTTTGGCTGGATGGTTGAAAGGAACCAGATTTTATCTGCTTGAAGATTAGTGATAGGCCTACTGCAAATGAAATAGGCCTACAAATAATAATAGGCCTATATAAGAACATGTATTTTGCCAGTAAAGTTGTATTTTCTCCTCAGCTGTTTCAATACTTTTAAAATGACACTTCTAAGAAATCTGAATCAATTTAAATGTAGGCCTACCAATATTAATATAAAGCACTGCCAGGTAATTTTTTTTTAAGTGTTTACTTATTTAAGTTTTCATACTTCCTTATTCTACCACAGGAGTGCCAAGAAGATACATTTTGTTGAGCTCACTAAATTGTTGTGCCAACAAGTAAATTGAAACTGAATTGAAAGAATCCTCTTAAGAACTTACAACCCCTGTTCGCACAGCCCAAGTGAAACTCACCCAGTCGTCGATAATACTTTCCAAGTCAAACGGAAAGGGTAACTTTTCCTTCAGGGCACAGAACTCCATTTCTAGATATTCCCTCATTAGCGACAGGTGTAACAAGTAGAACGTAGTCTCTTCAGGCGTTGATATTCGCTTGTCATGATTACCCCTACCAAACTTGACCTACAGACAAACAAGACGTATTAATCAACAAGAAAGTACGCCTAATGAAGGCTTAATTTAGGATTTCCGTATGCATCAATGAAGATGATTTTTAACAATTTATATCGTGACAGACCAGAAAGCTTTTCATATGGGAAATGGGATTCTGTCAAAAATGTCTTCACACCTGTCTTAGAGCATTGCATTTTAAATAAACCTCATTCACAAATTAAAAGCATATTTATGACAGTATGCTACAATGTATGCCAATTATCATAACAGAGCTGATTGTGTTGCGATTGTGTGGCACGTACTTACCTCTTCCCTGAGAAGTGCAAAATGTGGCTCGTGCGAGCACAGCCCTAGCATGATGAGATCTGCATCGAGGCCGTACAAGCAGTGCCGGGTGTTGGGGTCGTATTTCTCTTCGGACTTCAAGAAACGTATGTAGTCCATAATCTTGTGTTCCCCCTCGCCAGGCGTCTGTAACAAGGTTAGTGACCCGCGATTAGTCACACACTAAATATATATAAAATACTATATAAATAAAAAAGCATATATAATTAGATACCAAAACCAATGCCAACCATTATATTTTGTACCTAGATAATAGGCTACCAATTACACAATTAAAATAGAAAGCTCTGGTAATCTGACAGCTCTTACTATGCAAAGCCTCACTCACCTCGTGTCCAGAAAGGATAATAGTGCATTTTCTCCAGTCAGAGTCTGTGGAAATCTTTTTTGCCACATACAATTTCAGTTCTTCCTGCAGGTTTGTCATGAAGACGGTGCCCGGAGTTATACAATTCGAATCAAACCTAGCAGTGTCAGGAAGATCTTCACCTTTATCTTTGGCTCTTTTTTCTGTCATTTCTGCGTCCTTAGCTGTGCGGAACCTAAAACAGGAGTTTCAATTAGCTACAGTTCACTAGAAAAACGATGTAGCCTACAGTGGACCATGCTGCGGGCGGACTTATGTCATGGTGGAAATATCGAGGAAACAAGGATGAACAGAGGATGATTTGATCAAAAAGTAAGAGGAAATGAAAAAGGGGAGCAACAGCTTACCGCACCTGATAGACGATAGGTTGGCACAGTATAGTAGAATCAGGGAATGTTTATGTATTTCCAGTATGCATGAAAGTACAGTATGTTTTACTAATATTATTAGCCATAATTAGTCATATCAATCAACACAAGACATAACACCTACCTGCGCCCTCGTTGCTGGTTCTGCTTAGCTCGAGGTGCCACACCATCAACGGCCATGAAGAACAACTTTTGAGGTTTAATCATATGAAATAAAATCTGAAAAGAACACCAAGATACCTTCTATATATTTAGGCTTTTAAGTTCCAAATTGAGATATGTCAAACCTGTAGGCCTAGTAGGCCCCTATCTTAATATAGATACAAATATGTTATTTGCTTAGCAATGGGGGGAAACATATTTAGGCCTCCAAACTTACTTTTTAATTTACCTACATTACACGGTTCAATACTTTGGTCAAACTTATTGAATTCAAGGAGAAAAAAGCATCAATTAATATAAGCTATATTGTTGCAGTTCTTTACCAAACTGTTTTTGATTCGCTTTTGTTCTTGAATTCAATAAGTTTGACGAAAGTATTGAGTCGTGTAAAGCCTGTAGGCCTATTAGACAATGAAGTGACAGTAAACAAACGACACGTAGTATGCCTATCATCAGGCACTCAATATTGTACATACATACCTCAATATAGTGAAATACATCTTTACAAATCTTTTCCTCAGTTATTCGAAAATGAGGGTCATGATCATTTGGATGAGAACATGTGTGTATGATACCATTCATGTCCAAGTATAAGTTATCAAAGTCAGGAATCTGAAAAGATAAGAACACATAAATAAAGGCATTGTAACTTGGCTTGCTTGACTGCAGTCTCATTACAGTGACGTCAACTGCTAATTAGAGGTATGTCGTTATTAATGCTATAAATTATTAACTGGTACGTGGGTGGCCCTTTTAGGCCTAGCATGTTTTTGTCAGAGGGTTCCTGGCTGTAGAGCATGATTGGTTTGATACCATGATTTGACCTAAATAAAGACTAGGCCCTAGGCCTACCATACCTAATGTATAATTGAATTAGTAAACCTAAACTACATATACATTAAGGCCTAACTAAGAACATTACTTTACCTGTAGCACTTAACTAGGCTAGCCTTTATTATTTATAGGCTACGTCAAACAGTAATTTAAGCAGCCTATGTCATTTCTGACAGGAGGGCCTGGCAAGAGTGTTAAAGTACGTCATTAGAATGCACTACACACTCAGGTGGGAGAGAGCCTAGCAGTTTTCGACAGGGGGGCCTAGGGCCTAGGAGTGTTAGGCTACCTAATTAGAATGCACTATAGCCAGACGGGATGTAGCAGTTTTTGACAGGGGGCCTGGTAGGAGTGTTACCAAATTAGAACACACTAGGCCTAGGCCTAGGCCTAGACAGATAGGATGTAGGCCTAGCAGTTTCACTGCTAAATAACTAGGGCCTACTGGTGGAAGGATGTGACGTAGCCTACTGCGTACACAACCGTTACTGGTAGGGCCTACCCAGTTCTTGACTTTGGTCCCTTTCTTGCCCCTTACGATGGGCAGAGCTGCCCTGTAGTACTAGTGGGATCATGTAAATTAGTCAGACATTTGGTCTATAGCGATGAAAATTGTAAGCTTGAATGACGGAGTGCTTTACGGGTGATCATACATCCACTGAATGAATAGGCCTATTGGTCTAGGCCTAGGCCGAGGCCGAGGCAAGGATCGTATTGCCCTCAACAAACAATGAACTAGGCCTAGGCCTCGGCCTAGCCTAGCCTAGCCTAGGCGTACTATTGAACCCCAGTTAACAAACACCTAGGCCTAGGCCTAGGCCTTGGGAGTCAGTACGCCCAGAGACGAGCAAGATAAGATAACGTTTAATCCGTTGTTAGTTCGTTAGCTAGGCCTAGCCTAGACCTACATGTGGAATACTACATACAATGGTGTCGTAATTAAATAGATAACGATAAGGATTCCCCACAAACAAGCCTAGGCCTAGGCCTAGGTCTAACGCTGAGGTAGGCCCTAGCTAGGCCTAGGTTAGGAAATGGTTAGGATCTTCGTCCATCTGGGGCTTAGAATAAATAAGTCTCACCTGATGTTCCTTCACTAACTCGCTTAGGCATGGATACCTTTCACTTATCCAACGAAAAAATTTAGGTACACCCATTTTAAAATAATTTTAAGTAAAAAGACACTGATCACAAAATTTACCCTTCCGTACACTCCATTTGCAATACGCATCAATGGAACAACTAAATTAAACTTCCGGTCCGGAAGTAAATAGAAAACCAAAAACCAAGTCAAGTCAAACACTAAATAAAACCGTCGACAGTTGTTGCTGTTGCCGAAAGATGACAGCACAATAGTTATCGGCCACCCAATCAGATTCGTTTCTTGGTACGGCGGTTCAATTAAATAAAAATTAATATCGGGCCGTTCGAACGATTCCCACTCGAAAGACATTCGTTATTCGTTATGCTGGTGGTTTTATTGTCCCCTTTGTTGCTTGACGTGTTGGTTTTTCCATAAATGTTTACCCGAGTTGAAAATATTACTTGTACTTTCCAAAGGTTGCCAACTAATTAACTGTGGTTTGATTTGAATAGAACTTACTGTAGAATCTTGTCCCGCAAATAACAATCTAGCAAGCACGTGCATGTGCTGACGAGAATTCTGTTCCTATGTTTGTATTTACATTGGTTTCAGCCTCCTGATGGGCGAATTAGTATAAAATCGCGTTCTGATTGGTGAATATGGTTAGACACTTCTACAGTCCACATGGAGTCGTTTCATTCCCTCCAAATTATTGTGTCGTTGTCGCATTCCTATACAAGGTCCCAACGAGGGCCAGCATGGATAAAAATGAGAAGCCGGAAGAAAAAGACGAAACAGTGAGCAAGAGCAAACCAAACGAAATAAAAGACTTTCAGGAGAATCCTCTTTGCAGGCACCGGTCACCACGACGAGGAGGGACCCACCTCGACCGGAAAGACGACCAAGATCTTATAAGATCACGTCTTATGTCTTATGTTTGTTTGTCCTTCTTTCGCAAATGCCTTTGCGGGCAGTGGCAAGGTACCTACCTTCCTTGTCCGAGTCCACGAAGCTCCGGCGAATCAGCTTGTAGCCTCCTTAGGTCAATAGTTTAGAAATTAGACATATGCTTCAAAGTTGCCAGCAAAGTGGACTATTCTAAAAGGGAATCTCCCACCAGATTCGCAAATAGTTCGTTCCATTCAAGTTCCCATTAGGAACACGAACACCACTACACCTCCCTCCCTTCAGCCTTCCACTCACGGTCATTCAAAAACAGTCGATCATGTTCCTTGATAAAAGAACCAGTTTTTTTTATTGGCTGCCACCACAGTGGGAAAATTGAGATGAAAAAGGAGAAGGAGCAAACTAAATCAGGAAATAATTAGAAACAGCATCCATTTTTGAGAGTTTATAATATTTTGTGTTTTACTTTCATTCCAATGCAACATACACATCACAGGTAAACATTACAACAGTGGTACTTGTTCACAGAGGTACTTTTATTCCTCCCACACACAGCATACCCTCAAAATCTTTTGTGTCCAAATTACCTGAGATCCAGCAATGTTAACTATAAAAAGGCAAACAAAACAGACAATATCTATCTAGGCATACAAAATACAGTGTTGCATTATGGGTCCACTTCACAGAGCAGCTTATGCACACTATTAATGTATTGTATATTATGTACAGTATGTTGAGTTAATATTTCATGCAGTTTTATGTTTCGATGTATAGTACATTGGGTATGCTATACTATGCTGACACAATTAAATCAGTGATGATATCAGTACTATGCTTGTGGTCAGTCAGTCGATAAAATAAGGTACATATTTAAAAAAATATTTACAAGGATAAAAAATGTTTTCTCTCATTTGATGTACTTCTGACAGGGAAACGGCAGAGCCAATGGTCAACATTCCGGGAGGGGTCAAGATTGAAATGGTTGCCATTTACAGAGACAATACAAATTAAGGTTAAGATCTATAAAAGTAACCAATTTATGTTCCTTCATATTTTTTCTTTATAAGGGTTAATAACCTCAACCCATCTTTGGGAAAATTAACAAAATAATTTAACAATTTCAAGCAACAGCCATGCTGCTCATCGGTGGTCACTGTAGTCACGAACTTTATTTTAAAATTATTTTGATAATTTAATGTTCCCATGGAGACCAAAAATTGAAAAGAATAACTTTTCATCATTATAACAAGGTGCTAGTGCATACTAGCTCAATGCCATCATCAACTATTTGGAGGACCACATATTTATGAGCCAATGAGTGTACTTTAGAGAAACTCATGATTTTAAGGCAAAAACATGAAGAAATCACGATAAGAACATAAAAGGTATTATAAAACAATTCAGTTGTCACCAGACATCGTTACAAGATATTCATATCATATTCTGGTACACACAAACGTCCAGTTGATTGGCACCTCATTACGCAGATTTATTGATTAGTATGTACATTTATATGTTGCAGTTTTCTTTAACTTTATTTACATATTTACATATCTTCAATGACTGTAAGAAATGGTTCACGTGTCTATTTTATTGTCTAAAAGAAATGATTACATTTGAGTAAACTTTTTTGAAAATACTCTCCTTGTGAATTTGTTCCCAGTTTTATAAACGTAAAATATAGAATTATTATTATTTTCTTACAATTCATAGACCATTCAATAAAGTATTTGGAAATTGCCTATTCACCTATTCTCGCCTATTATCACCTATTATTATCATAGGTTTTGTGTATAACTACTTATGCATGCAGAATGTTGAGGGTAGTGCTGAAAGCCAATGCTGTACAGATACTTACAACAAGCTTTCCCCTCTTCTTTAGTTTTTCTAAGTATGGTTACAATGAGGAAAAGTACGCTGCATTATTAAATAGAAGGTTGACGTAAGTGGAGCTATTGAAAGTGTATAATTATTTAATATGGAACACAATCTCAGGGCTTGTAGTAAGGGGATTTCATTGCTACCACTAGATGACTATAATATTGAAATTATTTCCAATATATATATAGTGTATTAATCATTTCCTGGAAGTGAGGACACCCAACACATCTAGAAGATTCCTATTCTTCCAAAGTGACTCAGAATGATTCAATCTAGTCATTCAGTATCATAATTATGCCAAGTTATCAAGCCACCAAGGATTATTTTATTTTTAAGATAGACATGGGCAAATACTGATGTTCCAGTTTGAATATAATCTCAAATAATCATATGTACTAAATTTTATACTTGAAAATTTTGAATACTTACAATCATTTATCTTATTTCTATAAATGTAAAAAATATTCAGTACCCAAAATGTAATATACATACATATAATGATTTATTAAAAACAATCATCCATGATAATATTTAAATATTCAATATTATATTCAAATCTAAATACAAGTATTTCCAAATGTCTAACTAGTGATAGTGTACAAAACGAGCTTATCGAGCAAGACTTCATTATATAACACATTTAATGGGATGTTCTCTTATTAACTTCCTTTTACCACCTATAAATATGTATTTCAATTTTGATGAGGTAATTATTTCAGTAACGAAACCAAATATTGAACAGGACGAATAGTTTGCTGTCAGTATTAAATATTTTTTAATGAACCGTCATCATCATTGGATGACCCGGGGACTCAATCCAAATCCAATCCAAACAATATGAAACAAGTATCAATTTTTTGTTGGATCTGTTTAATGGTGAACAACCAAAACAATAAATTGATTTTTCAGATGTGTAAATAATTATCTATCATTTCAGCATCCATATCGTGTAGACTATATATTATTTCAAAATATTATTATGTATTACATAAATATTAAATACACAACCTGCCTTATATTATTAAATATAGTCATCATTTACTACAAAATGTCATTCATCAACTGTAAAAACATGCAACACTATCTTCTTTTAAGATGTTATGAAACATGTAAACAAAGGTATGTTGTACAATTTTCAAATATCTACCTCGTCTCTACAATTGTCGAGGTTATCGAGTGACTCGATAAACCAATAAACTCAAATTAGTCTAGCTTATGAAAGATAATGGCATCAGAAGTCTAAAAATGTGTGTTACTAAAATAAAGAGAAGTGAAATGATGATCAAATTGACACACATGAAAACAAAGAGCAACTTATCTATAATTTCCATTGAGCATAAACTGTGCCAAAATAAATCAGCAAAAGAACATTTAAGAGGTTGTTCGATTAAAACAATTTGAGTGTAGGTACAGGATTCAACAGCTTACCTTCAAGCCAGACAATGAATTTAAGAGTTGAATGTTGACACTGAAGAGACAATATAATAATAGAAAGACATTTCACTCAAAAGAGGATGGCTACTGCCAATAGACCTCTTCTTTTGAGTGATCAGGGCATCATGTTGAAACGTTTTGTCTATTTTGAATTATTTCTCTTCAGGCAGTACATATTTCTTCTTTCGAGTGATAAAATACCTCGTGTCGAAACATATCATTATTGTATTGTATCTTCATCAATGTCAACTTTCAACTCTCAAAATCGTCATCTTACTCGAAGGTAGTAATCGGATTCTATCCCTAAACTCAACTACCATGTTTAGCTGAATCTAAGACTATAATTATTTCCATTTTGTCAACCGATTGGGATCAACCAACACACAACCTAACTATAAATAAGGGTTGGATGGATAGAAACGTTGATACGAAACGTTGATCAGAAAACTCTGTGTGATGACTTCAACCACTAGCTTTCTAAGCTGAACTCAAGTTATCATTGGTACCTATCCTATTGTTAATCACATTTTGCTTAACTTTCTTAAACTCTCTTTGGCCGAGACTGTGTTACCGTTGTTTGCATTCTCATCTATCTTACCTTTACGTAACTTTAATAACGTTTCTTTAGTTTGTAGTGAATGTTAGTTTAGAAAATAAAAAATGATTTTGAAATATTAAATATTAGCTGGAATATAATGGTTAATCGGATATGAAAATCAAGAGACAATTTAACTTGGTACTACTGTACATATCTTTTACGAAATGCCATACATGTGTCAGTAAATGTGTTGGTACCTTATTTCCATATTTTCTCAAAGAAAGCATCCTTCAAAAAACGGATTTAATGCTTTCGAAGTATATTAATAATTATTTCCCTTACATATTATATACACTCAACTACTTCACATCATTCAATTCAATTTTAAATAACAATATATAAGAATTTTGCAAATCCATTATTTCACAAATTCTCCGTCTCTCAGTCTTTCAGTTCTTCATTCATTGTAAAAATAACGTCACTTGTCGCACATGGAAATCACGCCGGCACCATTTGATATCTGACCTCGAGCTAAAGCCGGCCGACTGTGCAGTCGAGCGAGCTAGCTTGTCCCGTAGACAACGTGTATGCACAAACACAATATGCAACAGCTAAACGACAAAGAAAATCAATAGACAAGTCGATACTCTGAAACCTGAAAGTGTATTAGCTTAGTTATTAAAAAAATAATGAAGCCACTACATTGAAATAGATTTCTGTTTGACAGGCAGGGACACATGTTTGATTGTAAGAATACTTTGAACCACTTGGAATCAAAGAATGACTGCGCATACTTAATAATAAGCTATAAATTACTAAGTATTTTTCAATGCCACTTCTTGTTGTACGAAAATCTACAGTAAAAACTGGTTAATTCAAACTCTGTTAACTCAAAGAAGTGTTCATGATTCTATTGAATTAGAAAATAGAATACAAAGATAAAAAAACTTAAAATAAACTCTTCAGAATTATTAGTTTGATGTATTTGCAATGTTACTTTTAATTTTCTAATTCATCAACTTCCTTACTTCAGAGTTCAGTTGTTGATCCTTTACATTACGGCTGTCCTGTGGCAAATGGTGACTTACTTACCGTCATCAATCATGAAAGTGGAGATAAGATGCTGTTCCTTTAGGTCTATGCCGATGGACATTTTGTTTATCAACTACCATATAATAAAGGGGTATATCACTCATACCGGAGAACTTTTTCTATGGAACTGTTGTGTTATTATGTGCTGTGACTTGTGAACTGCAAAAGCATTGCCAATAGACTTTTTCAAGTGGTAGAATTAAGAAGTGTCTGGATATACAATCCAAGATACTTTTAATAAATCATAAATGTCTCAATGGTTTGTCTGTGTGCCACATTTATGTACATTGTTAAAATTTCACTCTTGAATTTAGATTCAAGCTATGCCGAAGGAACTCGATTAAAATACAGCCTTTGAAGCGATTTTCTCCTGTATGACATAGGTAAGTTGCAGAAGTCAACGGAGTGATTCCAAAGATTAAAGGAAGCGGTCTTTTAAAAATTGATATTTTATGTATGCACATGCACCACGAAACCATTTAAATAAAAAATTTG
This sequence comes from Isoperla grammatica, assembly GCA_945910005.1. Taxonomy (NCBI): domain Eukaryota; kingdom Metazoa; phylum Arthropoda; class Insecta; order Plecoptera; family Perlodidae; genus Isoperla; species Isoperla grammatica. Next base: position 8,597,526 of record OX246741.1, read on the forward strand.
TTCATGGGCACCCAACGATTCTTACACAGATTGCTCTACAACACTCCAAAAAAAAAAAAAAAAAAAAAAATTGAATGTCGCCTCCTAATGGAATCCAAGACTATATTATCTTTTACGTTCTGCTAATTTCAGCAAATCTTACAAAAATCTACAGTACCAACTTTACTTCAGAGAATCTTTGAGAGAGTATTGGATGGTTTGCCTACTTTAATAAATGGGAAAGGATATCAAAAAAGAATTTGTTGTCAAAAGTCCACAAGAGCTATTGAAATAATAAATTGCTCACGAAATCAAGGCTACTCACTTTTACATGAGTCTATAAAGAAATATCACAATTCAAAGTCATCCTCAGCCACTGACTCGGTCTAGTAGCATCGATATCGAGCCGCGAAAGATTTCACGTAAAAGTGTGTAACCTTTATCTAATGTTTTGTTTGCTTTTTTATTTTTTACTAAGCTAATACAATCTATGCCTTAATTCAATGAATACAAAACATTCTCATGGGTTGGTAAACTAAGGGTTATCTCTACATGAAGCTGTGGTCCAGTTACAGTAGCCCAAGTTGCTTAGTCATACTTAACAAAAATCCAGCTGTCTGGCTGATAGTGTTCAGTACTGTGTCCACAAAGATCACACAATACATTAAAGGCACTACATTAAAGGCACTACCATATTTGTACCACAGCTTGATGCAGCCAATCACGTGCTCTCGTTCTCGGCTTGCAACGGTGCTCGTTTGATTCCAGAGCCTTCTAGATACATCTCCAATGCACACAAGGCACACTACAAGGTGGTCGAGACCGTGTTCTACGTTACGATTAGAAGACACTTAGCATAAACTATTTCCTCCTTAATATATATAATAACAATATTTTAATTTAAAAGTTTTTCTTAAATACAATTGCACGTACTTAATATTTATCTTAAGTAACAAAGGTATTTCTGAACCGATCGGTCGCAGACGCTCGTTATTCTTCACGGCCCAGTCTGCCCGATGGAGCAACCACTACCGGATGGTCAACCTCCCAGCGTTGCGGAAGTGCGACGAGCTTCTAGTGCACCTTGTGATGCGTCCCCACCGGTCTACGGCTCTAGCTCTGCCGTCAGGGTATATCAAATAGTGTGAGCGTCACTCCACTGTCGTTCACTCTCCGCCCGATACGGCCACCTCCCTCCACGCGCCGGTATCGAGAGGGGGGAGGGAGGGGGAGGGCGGAGGGGAAACTGCTTCTTCTGGACAGGAATCCAGCTCCTCCAGGTCGGCAGATTCTATCGTCTCTTCTTCTAGTATTGTGCTTGTGCTAGTCGCGTCCGACACTTGATGTTGGAGGTCTTGTTGGCGGACCGAACTACAGTTGCTGTCTTCTTCGCCTGAAACCACGTCAGCATTGAGACTCTAGTCCTATCATAGCACAATTATTCACATTACCGGTATTATTTATCTATCTATCTCCAGTAGGCTACCATTAACCCAATGAACTTGTAATCAGAAAATGTTAATACAAATAATAAAAACAAATAGAATGCAATATCGATCTTTGATTGGTTATCCCTCACTCGTCGATGGTGTTCGAAGCCTACAGGGTTGGTTTAGTCACTTTAAAGTAAAGTCCCCCACTGCAAATCAGTTTAGTTACTGAGTGGGTAGACTCTAAATGTGAATTTATTTATTTTATTTTTATTTGATACATTTTTAATGTTTTTAAGACAATTTGTTGGGAAAACCCATCCATTTTAGTAAGTGACCTTGGTATAGTTTTATATTTGTGTTTGTATTTTAAACATTTAATGCGGGTCAAAAAGTTTCTGCACGTGTTACAGAATATTCATTATGCAATGAAAGATGTTCGTAAAATAAAAGCCGACTAAAAGTAAAAAGTGAAGCTTACCGCACGGCCTGAGCACAAGGTAGAGCAACAGGTCCGAGAGCGAGACGATGCCGATGACTCGTTCGTCCTCGTCCACGATCACCAGCCGATGGACCTCCGCTCGGACGATCTTCTCCATGACGGTGAAGAGCGTCTCGTCCAGACGACACTTCTGTACGCCCTCGAACCACTCGTTGCGGTGCTCGTTGGCCTGCTTCAAGGTCACGTCAAGGTCGTTGTACGTCTTCTCCGCCGCCAGGTTCTGTGCAGACACAGTAAGCAGCATTTTCAGTTGTGATTTCAAAGCATTTTGTAACATCTATTTTTTTGCCAACATTAAAAAGCTTGAGAATAAAGCTCTTCTCATTTTTGTTTTGAATTAAATTAAACTCAATTATTAAAAATAAATTAATAAATAGTATAAATATATTCATAAATAAATAAATAAATAAATAAATAAATAAATCAATCAATCAATCAATCAATAAATAAATAGATAAATAAATAAATAATTAAATAAATGAATAAATAAATAAATAAATAAATAAATAAATAAATAAATAAATAAGTAAATAAATAAATAAATAAATAAATAAATAAATAAATAAATAAATAAATAAATAAATAAATAAATAAATAAATAAATAAATAAATAAATAAATAAATAAATAAATAAATAAATAAATAAATAAATAAATAAATAAATAAATAAATAAATAAATAAATAAATAAATAAATAAATAAATAAAATAATTATATTTTTTAATTCAAATTGGAGTTTTTAGGGTCCCTTGAAATACGAATTAAAGGGGAGCTACTATAGTAAAGCTACTATAATGTTCAGAAATAAGTTCAACTCACAATGACATCAAACTTGGCGTAAATGTCGACGAGTTTCCCATCGTTGTCGATGATCGGAAGTGCCGACACTCGTCGTTCCACGAACTTCTTGAGAGCTTCGATGATGGACGTGTTCTCCGTCGCGGTTTCAATGTCCTCGTACGTTCCGATTCGAACCTCGCGAAGCGTTTTACTCATGTAGCTAGGTTTTGGTAGATCATTTATCTAAAACAAAAAGTTCAATAACATTTCAAATCGTTTTCAAACTGCAATTAAACTGGGAAATATGAAATAGAATTGGTCTCTTCAAAACTAAATTGTTTCTTTTTTTTAATAAAACAGGTCAGTGCTAGCTGAGTGGGCCAAGTGGTCGCAGAGTGTGAAGAAACGGATACTGTACGAGTACCAGTAGGCCTACACAAAAACTTACAACACATTTCCTCGTACTTGCAGCTCATTTCAAGTTACCGTAATCTAGGCGAAAATACATTTTTTTTCCTATCTCACCATTTTATTTTCTGTTTCAAAATTTAATATTAATTAATTTACCCAATACAAATAAATAATACAAACATTTTTTAAGTTTTCATGAATTTATTTTGTAGCTTGAACATAACTGCAAATTTTTTGATTGGACCTATCAGGTACCATAGAATAACTAAAAAAAATACAAGATTTTCATGAAGACTCCAGTTTTTATTTACTCACATAGAGGAAGAGAAATCTGAGTATTCGCTTGTGAGTAAGAATGTACAACACGTTCCCAGTCTCCGAGTCGATGACTGGCAGCCGATGGATCCGGTTGTGAATGAGCGTTCGGATGGCATCGTAGAGGGAGGCATCCGGACTGATGCTGACCAGGGGTTTCACAGTCGACTTGAGCACGTCTACAACAAACACCATCGCATGTTAGTAATGTGCTTGAACCTGTTTCATAGGCACAGTTTACAATAGGGAAGGATCATAATGTTTAGAATTAAAAAAAAGAAAAACGTGGTCGAATTTTTGTTGTTTTTAAGAAGAAAATCAGAATATCCATTGTGGTTTATCCAATTTCTCAAATTGGATCAAATTCAAAGCACTCCTCTGTGAAGCACTTCTCTCTGTTGTTAGGGGGGGGGGGAGTGTGCCTCAAAAAGTTCAACCCGTTTAATTACTATATAAACATTTTTATTTCAAAACATTTATTTTTGAATAATTAAATCAAATTTATCTATTTTCATTTTTTGTGTGTCAAATTCAAAATTTTTTTGTTTGTAATAAAAGTCAAATTTGAAATAAATATCAAAATTTGAATTACATTTTGGAAAGACGATTTTTTCGGATCTTTTTATAACTGGCTTTACATGGATAATTTCAAAATTGTACTCTTGAGATTAAGGGCCGGTATTTCAATGTCCAGTTAAAATCTACTTTTCAGTTAAATTGTTTTCACCATGACAACGGCCAATAGAAATACACCAAACTGGGCTTATCTGACAGTTAAATTTACTTGACACTTAAACTGGACATTGAAATTACAAAGGTAAGACAAATTATTATGAAAAAGCTGGGAATTTTTTTAATTTCACTTTGTGTTCTGTTACTTATGATACTTTTCAATTTGAATCGTAATAAAAACCATACCGTTCGCCACGTAATTTTCATGATATTTCCTCCCAATTTTTTTAGCAAAATTTTGATTAATGTAGCCCTTTTTTTGAAATTTTCTAACATTAATAGAGGCCACCACGGGCTCGCGTTACATCTCAAAGGGATGGCTTATCTAGACTAACTCACCCCTCCAGGTCTCCAGTTTATGCTCCTCCAACTGATCCATCTTGACAGACGGCGAGGTATAGTACATCCTCAGTATCTTGATGAAGTCTGTGATTGTGAGCATGCCTATGAACTGCTGCCTCGCCGAGTCCCAGAGAGGGGCCGCGCGCACCCCGTTGTAGACCAACGCGAAGAACGCCTTCTTGACAACTAGCGCCGTGTCAAACACGACAAGCTTGGCGGACGTGGGGATAAGGTCGTAGCACTTGTGGAACTTGAAGAACTTTACGAAGATTTGGCTCTCGTCCTCTTCTGCAACAATCAGACATGCAATAACAATCAGAACTCTCACAGATAATTACTAGGTCCGTGAATCCCCTGGAGGAGGTTCCGGAGTTCGGCAAGTAATGTTCAACAATCAGAACTCTCTCAGATAATTACTAGGTCCGTGAATCCCCTGGAGGAGGTTCCGGAGTTCGGCAAGTAATGTTCAACAATCAGAACTCTCTCAGATAATTACTAGGTCCGTGAATCTCCTGGAGGAGGTTCCGGAGTTCGACAAGTAATGTTCAACAATCAGAACTCTCTCAGATAATTACTAGGTCCGTGAATCCCCTGGAGGAGGTTCCGGAGTTCGGCAAGTAATGTTCAACAATCAGAACTCTCTCAGATAATTACTAGGTCCGTGAATCCCCTGGAGGAGGTTCCGGAGTTCGACAAGTAATGTTCAACAATCAGAACTCTCTCAGATAATTACTAGGTCCGTGAATCCCCTGGAGGAGGTTCCGGAGTTCGGCAAGTAATGTTCAACAATCAGAACTCTCTCAGATAATTACTAGGTCCGTGAATCCCCTGGAGGAGGTTCCGGAGTTCGGCAAGTAATGTTCAACAATCAGAACTCTCTCAGATAATTACTAGGTCCGTGAATCTCCTGGAGGAGGTTCCGGAGTTCGGCAAGTAATGTTCAACAATCAGAACTCTCTCAGATAATTACTAGGTCCGTGAATCTCCTGGAGGAGGTTCCGGAGTTCGGCAAGTAATGTTCAACAATCAGAACTCTCTCAGATAATTACTAGGTCCGTGAATCCCCTGGAGGAGGTTCCGGAGTTCGGCAAGTAATGTTCAACAATCAGAACTCTCTCAGATAATTACTAGGTCCGTGAATCCCCTGGAGGAGGTTCCGGAGTTCGGCAAGTAATGTTCAACAATCAGAACTCTCTCAGATAATTACTAGGTCCGTGAATCTCCTGGAGGAGGTTCCGGAGTTCGGCAAGTAATGTTCAACAATCAGAACTCTCTCAGATAATTACTAGGTCCGTGAATCTCCTGGAGGAGGTTCCGGAGTTCGACAAGTAATGTTCAACAATCAGAACTCTCTCAATCCCCTGGAGTTGGTTCCGGAGTTCGACAAGAACCATAATGTTTTATTTTCAGATAAAGTTAAACCACAGATAACTATTATAATGCTGACGAAATAGAAGAGTCCAATAATAGAGTCGTCCCGAAATAACCTTACAGATGCTTTGGTCTTGTAGACAATTCGTGGTCAATCAGCGATCGGTATTCGCTGGTTGGTCATGAACCAATGAACCATTCGTCTGTGACATCGGGACGACTTTACCGCCATAATTGCCTACGTATGTAGTTATGTCTAATGAAACAGGGAAAAAACGATAATTTTGGTCCGTGTATTGCCCCAAAAATACAGTAAGTCGTGATCAATGGCTATTGAGTCAAGTGACCTCTACTGAAAGGTAAACCGCCTTTTACGACTGTATGAAATACTGTTGGGAATCTATCGATTTCAGTTGAAACAGCGTGCCTGAAATGGCCGGTTAGATAAGAATGTGTAACTATGTTTTTATCCTATGTGACTGCCGGTCGTAAGAGGTCATCCCCTCCACTTTTCCACCAATAATCCCACCTTTTCTATCTTGGTTCTACTAGTTGTTCCTTTTTTCCTTACACCTCGGGGTAGAAAGAATAAGTCAAAGACAGCTCTGCCTGTCGTAAGATGCGACAAAGGGGTAGGGGATGACCGCGCGGATATATGAACAAGTGAACAACTGAACACGTGTACAACTGAACACAATCCAAGCTTTCGACTGTAAACGTATTTGTCAGTGATCACAGCAAAACTGAGTGTGAAGTGTGTTATTATTAATATATTATTCGTGGTAGCTATATTTATAATACTTGGGAATGTGTATTGTATACCTATGTAAAAGTTATTTATAGAGGGTCTGTCAAGATAGATTTTATCTCTCCGTCCATGCATAAAACAAGTTAATATGACAAGACAACGTGTTCTTAATTAACTTTGTACAAGAGGTAAATCAAATACAAAAATTAATTAACTGTCATGTGATAATGTATCACTACAATTACTCATTACAAACTGAGTAATGCAGTGTGTAAGTTCTCAGAGGAAAATAACCACACACGCAAGCATTTTATGCAGTATATTTCCGTGTAGGAAAGGAAGCCATGATGTCAAATGCCGACCGCACTTCAACACACAATACACTATTCTCGAACACTTCACGTACACAAAGATGTTGTATTGAAGACAACACGATACAGACAAAACACTATAATATAATTAGGCCTACTTCGTATCGAGTGGACGTATCTTTTCACCGTGGTGACGACTCTCGGAGTCCGGTCCAAGAACAATAGGTCCATATTATCACACGGAGATGCACTCACATCACACTCTTATCACTCACAGGACGTGTGACGCGCGTACCTATCACGGGACTTGTTTCCCCTACCCCTCCCTTCCCCTTGCTTCCCCCACCCACGCACAACTCATCGCAAATAACGGAATATCCGTCTCTGTTGGAATCTTATTGACATCGTCGATAAAGTAGATTGTTGCATTGACTGACTGCAATAATTAGTATATAAGCGGGTTTCGGTTTTGTATCAACTAAACATAAAGAATTTAAAAACTTTAAAAATTTTGCAATTGTTACTATTGTTATTTTCGTATCCTACTTATCAATTGCTGAACTAATTACAGAAATAACAAACAATCGAATAACAATTGGAATAATTGAGAGTTTTGAAAATTATTGTTGAGGTGATACAAAACCAGACCCCGCGTATGAATAATCTTTTTCAATACCGTACCTTGAAACGTTTTCAAGATATCAATAAATTAACACGTTAATTTAGCGAGTTTTAGACTACCAATATCGGATTTGATCAACACGTCGTAATACCATGGACTAAATAACTTCGTAAGTCCATGGACTAATAATAGTTAGTAACTTAGTAAGTCCATCGTAATACAGCCGTGAATTTGCCCGCAGTCGATAGAAACAAAACGCATACAACATCTCAAACCGACGTTTATGTTATAAGTCGTCGTACAACAACTTCGGTATTGCTTCCGTCACGGATGGGTGAGCGGCAGCCAACCAGCGACCGTGGCTAATACAAATATCTGCTCGGGTTGGCCGAGACCGTAAACACGTCATTGATTGATGACGAAAGCATTACCGAAGTTATTGTACGCCGACTTTATTGTTAGCGATTCATGGAAAAACACTATATTGCACCTCATGATTACAAATCACAGTAAAGCACGTGTCAAATTGCCGCACGTGTTCCCGATTTAATTCCTTTTAATTTCCAAGAAAGACGAAGTAGTTAAATTGGCATAATAAAATAATACGCGGCCAAGATCCAAGTATTGTATCCAAGTATCCATCCAAGCTATTTATCTTGGCCGTCGCCCATCATTTACTAATTGTAAACACGGCGACATTGGGTGGTGCGGCCGACGCTGGCCTCGTACTCAAATAACCCGGGTTCGAGACTACAATATGGGTACCTTCCTTCTCCTTATACATCAACAGGAGTGTTGATTTGAAACTGGTCCCACTCTGCCACCTCTTCATTTCATTTCTCACAAGACTCAATTGAGGGGGCTGTGACATCACAGGAGGACAAACAATGTGTTGCTAGGCAACTCCATTGTTGTATCTTTCTTTGATTGGTGCATGTTCAATGTTTGTCCTAAACAAAACACGGCAACACGGCTATTTCCGTACGCAGAATCAAATGGCAAGTTAAGTAGGCCTACAGGATTTGTTGCTGCGGGGTTGTTTTATTACAATGCTATTTTTCATAAGAAGAACAAACTCCATAGCAGCCATAAACAAATCACATACTTAACTCGACTTTGCATTCCGCCAGTCGGGCTATTTATAATACGTCTACAATTTTTAAGTAATTTAAATAGGTAGCTCACGATTTTTTAATTTTTTAATTTTTGAATTTGAAAGGCACTGGCATGTACACTTTCTTGTACATAAATCAAGGGTAATGCAGAAAACTTGTTGATCAGCACACGTTCGGGTTAGTCCGTGAGAATTGCTCGTTGTGTGAATTCTAACAATGACAAGATTGAAGATCAGATGATTCGAATGTGTAAAAGAACGCCAGAAATCCGTCGATGTTCGTTGTATCAGCGTAGCTACATGAAAGGGGCGGTATAACTTATAAATAATCGGATCTGAGGTCGGCATTAGATTGGGACTAGTATAACCATGAATGTTCTGACAGCAGTATAAAGCATCCAACGCCAGCCATACTGCATTGTGGGTGTTTTGTCGTTCTCAGAAGCCGTGAGTCAAACAACACGTGCTCTATAGCGGAAGTGGAAATGTCGAAACGCATCGTGGCAATGAATTGAACGACGACGAATGTACCTACACTCACCTTGACACAAAAACAACGAAAAAGAGCTATTTACCGGCGATAAGTGTTGTGTTTCCTTGTTTGTTACTATCATACATGAGACCTATACGATAGTTCGACGTTGTACTTGACAAGTGTTGGCAGTCGTTATCTGTTACCTATGAGGCTATGGGGTACTCCGTGTATGATTTGTTTGTTGACTCATATAAATTATCAAATTATATAATATATATATATATAATTATATATACATAAAAAAAAACTGGGAATGGAAAAGGCCCAATTCCCAAGCGGGTGCCAATTGACCAACAGAACGATTTTACAACATGGTTCCATCCGACATTTACAAAAATCGACTCATTTTATCGTCTAAGATGACGTTTAAGGATTATTTGATGAAGCGAGTCTTTTTTTGGACTAATAATATTAATTTTCTTTTATCAACGTTTTATCAAATGTTTTTTATCTAATGTGACTTTAAGGTGTATTTCGTATCACCATCATTTAATTCCTATTTTGTCTCAAATAGTAATTATTGTACCCGAGGAAGATAATTCGCGATCTCAGAGCTTAGATACGCTCCCTAGCGGAAAAACTCGTCCCTAAAGCCAAGGAGTACTGACGTAGCGCGCGCACCGTCTAGTTTTGTGCGGATTGGACGACATTGCACGTGCTTGTAAACAAAGTACTCTTTGCTGCCGCCATGTTAGACAGTGACGTCATGATAATTCGTCATTGAGGGTGTGTTCCAACTTGATTTTCGCCTGCTAACCACTAACCACTAACCTGCTACACACAAAACACTAACAGCTTTGGACACGCCAGTATGCTACCACAAAGTTTATTGTTATCATTCAATCATCTAATGGAAATAAATACGATAATAATACTTCCACTTACATTCAATACCTGGTTAGGTATTTTCCTAACCTAAAAGTATCAGCTGTGATGGCTGGTATCAACCATCTTGGTTTAGTGGGTTAGTCGGTGTCGTAGTGTACACTTTCGGCCACTACCCACTACCCACTAACCACTAGCCAAGTAAGAAGTATTGGTCGTCTGCTTGTGACGTCACTTCCTTTCGATTAGTATAACTAAGCTTAGTCCACTACGAAAAACGTCAACACACCCTTAGACAGCGAATAGATGTACGCGGTGACCCCCGTAAGATAATTAGTTTGCTGACGGCGCGTGGCGCAGTGTTGACAGCGGCTGTGTATAGCGAGGGCTCGTCATCACAGCACAGCTGTATTTAGATGCGCAACCTACGCAACCTCAATGTCATTACAACATACTCCACATTGCGCGCACGCGCATAGAAGGTTAGTTGTTGTTTTGTTCTTTTTATACTTTTTCTAAAAAAAAAAAGGTGTACGCCAACCTGTAAGGAAAGTTCACTTTCAAGTGCTTAGATTATATAGCCTATGTAAGCAGTTGTCTTCATAATATACTAAAAAGATTATTCGATAGTATATAGCCTACACGAGCAGCTTCCTTCATAATATACTAAACAGATTACAGTGCCATATTTGGGTTTTATGTTTGGGCAACGGTGCTAATTGCGACGGTAAAGAAAAGGTGGGAAAAGTCGCGTGCCAGAATTCAGCCGCTAGGTTCGCTATGTTAGCGAAGCGTTCCTATTTCAAGCAGCAAAGTAGGCTATGTTCTAGCGAGCCGTTCCAAAGTTCAGTATTCTAGCGTTGCTGAGCTAGCGCTTCTAGCCAAGAAGAAGACCGCTAACCTGCTAACAACCGCGAGAAATGGCGTCAGATTTGATTTTGGAGATTGTCGAGTTGCAAGTCAACTATAACGATGTCGACATGGTACTTTCCATTGACAAAGAGACGGCCAATAAAATCATTCAAGGTGAGCCAGAGAGCTCAAATATGATTCAAGCTAGGCCTGTCATATTAAAATGTAGGCGTCTAGGCCATCATAACCTCTAAACATAACCTCCAGCGGCCAGTCACATGGCCTAGGCTAGGCCTAGGGCCTAGGCCTACACTCTATGGGGGCTTATCCTAGTGCCCATACCAGCCATAACCTAGGCCTAGGATGATGATTCACTGGTCGATGATTCGGCAATAGTGCAACTATTTAAAATAACCGCTGCAGCTACCAGCACAATTTCTCGCTCGTCCATCTATCCGTTCCAATATTCTTGGTTAGCGAATCTAGCGTGACGTCATTTTTCGCTTAGCTAGCGAACCTAGCGGCTGAATTCTGGCACGCGACTGTACATAATGGTTCATGCAGTAGCGGGAAAACGCCAGCGCCATTTTCCATGTTTATATCCTTACTTTGCATTTAGTTGCTATCTGCTCATCCAAAATTTATAATATTACCCTTTCTCAAAATAAGTTAAAACGTTTCGAATTATGTCACCGACACCCGCAGATAAAAAACATAATAATATGGAAGTGAGAATGAACGCAATTTCGATAATCAGATCGAACAATCATTTGTTTTCTGGCAATATATAAAGAAAACCCACAACATTCTCAATATCAACAACACATTGGATCTACCAGACGATGATAACGACCAGAACGTTTCGTAATATGGTTTTCTTCCTGGTAACATTAGACTCAGTTTCACGTTCGTCTGCAGCTGACAAGGGTTTCGTATTTCGGTTTTGATTGATATCGGGTCCATTGTTTGAGTTCGAGCATAGGTCTAGTGGGGGGGGGGGGGGGGAGAAGGGGGAAGGGGAAGGTTTGTAACTTCATCCCCACAATAAGTTCTCGTTTGTGTTCCCTGTCATACTAATTGATTGGGGCAAGGCATCTCTATTTATGTAACTAAAAGAGGCTAATCGAGACGACGAAGAGAGGTGAGGGGTGATGTGTTTAATCTAAACGTGAGATGAAACCATGAGGAGGAGGAGGAATACAATTATGAGAGCATGTGGGAGGGCATGACGATGCGACTCATCACGACATACCTTGCATGAGGTACTCAGCTATAATGTCTCTTTCAATATTGGATATGGGAGGATATCATATTCATCTTCATTATTAAACACAATCAGCACATATGGGAGGACAACGCTGTGCAATAAACATGCAACACATCAGCTTGCACAATAATATCCGCGGACAATACTGTACACAAAACATGCAACACACCCCCATACCTTGCATCAGATATTCAGCTAACGTCTCTTTCAATATCGGATTGACAGTTTCAAACTCTTTTATCTGATCGAGTGAATACTCCTCGTCGTCTTCATCAATCGCAGACAGACGCAGTCCGACATTGTTCGAGTAATAGTGCAATCCCAACATATCGACTGCATGCGAGGTAAATAGATCGATTGTCAATAGTGTGCAGATCATTGTGGGTGTCAGAAATGAGATGGATTCTCATACATTTGAGTTCGACGGCGCTAGAGGTCTCGATCGTCACTTCCTAATATTGCTTTTCCGGTTGCGTTTTATTTATACAACACAACCAATTTCAATACAAGATCGTTTTTCTTCTTTGGATGTGTCTACATTTTTTGTATATATTCACTCGCACAGACGACAAAACTCCTCTCAATATCGGAGATCTAAATTCACAAAGCCACGAAACAGAAATTGATGCTCTCTCACGACGTTTTATATTCTGACGTTTGTTTTATGTAATTTTAAAGCACATTCCCTCTTTGCTATACACGTAGCATGTTGTACACTCACAAGAGAGCCAGCCTAATAATAGCACTAGCACAATGCGTAGCACAGACTCAAAACACACAGCTTTCAACTTGATAAAATGTTAATTCCAATAAATATTAATCTCTTGAAATATACGAATCTTCGTCGTTGAAGATAGTAATAAATCAATGAGGTATGTTCTTGTTCAAGATGGCCCGACGTGCGACGTGCGAAAATGTCAACAAAACGCGATTATTTCACACACCGCGCAATGTTTGTGTTTTGTTTCGCGTCACCGCGGTTGAACGTTGGTAACAAAACTATAGAGCTACAAGTTTGGTTGCGTTGCGTGGACGGGTCCCGCTCGCTCACGCGTATATGATTGATAGATAGGCCCCCGACTGTACGAGATGACAGAAGACTGTTGAAACGAAGGCGCTGACCGGGTCAACACAGGCGACTTTGCAACTGATTGGCTTCGAATAAAGTTGAAGCTTAGCATACGGGCGTCCTTCTGTGCTAAAATTAACTAAATCTTAGTTGCCAACATTCTATGTACACTGACTTCAGGTAACAAATGAAGACCTAGTCGACGGAATAGACATTTCGAAACTTGCGGGAATTGAATATGATTACAGAATGTTTGTTGTTGTTGGGTTTGTATTAGTGGGCCGGGTGACACTCTTGTTGCAGTAAAACTAATGCCAGAAGAAAATGGAGGCGGAACCCATTTTGCCTGAAAGAATTATACGGTACTAAAATTATGCATAGATAATGCCAACATTTGCGTCAACACCAAAGTAGGACAATGTAAATAAAACATAATAGTTTGCTGGATTTCCATTACCCAACTATATCTAGATCATTCACAACTACATCTATGAACACAGAAACCTGAAAAAGAAGATATTTGGACTTCTCGCATTTTGTCGACGATGATAACATTTATTCCTGGAAATATTTTACGTTTTTTTTTCGCGTTTAGTATAATATTTTGTTTTTGCCAATTTGTACCAGTGAACAGTCAATAATATTAGCAATTAAACGTCCCCCTTTTTGCATCGATAAGATTAATTAAATACTAAATAGAAAGTTGTGCAAGAACCCCATCACACAAACACGTTCATATATTTAGATCCGAATGTAAGATCTTCCCTTCCTCAGATGAAAGATGAGGAGGACGTGAAGAGACGAATATGCACCTAGCCCTTAAAGGTACAGTCACACAAAGAAAAAATCACTCCAATCAACCGACGAGTCCAATCTCGTTTCTCTCTATACGACAAAATATTATCCCTAGCTATATTACACAAGCAGAGCGTACACCCAACACACTGTCTTGTAATTTCCATTTCAAAACACAATCACGCAAACCTACGAGATTATTTATATACATACATCTTTTTAATTCCGTAATCGTTTCGGCCCCAAGTTTCAGTATAGTAGCCCGTCCGTTGTAAATAAGTCTTGGGGGAACGATTCGCACGCACTGCTTATGTTCGAAGGAGCTCTTGTGGCAGAAATACAGACCCATAAACGAGTGGAAACAAATACATTACCTTCATAAATGTATTATATTATTTCTGGTTGATACAGCCAGTTATTTTACACGCGATTTTGAGAGTTTTGTTTCAAAATCCCGAAATTTTCTCTTTGAAATGCACACTTGCGGATATTTCCTGCAGTTGTGAATTCAACACACGGAGATTGCAATACAAAACATAAAAACTAAATTTTAACTAGTATTTTGTAATTTTTTGGTTGAATTTATATATCTACTATTTTCTGCGTGCTACTATATACCACAAAACAATTATAATTTACTTTAAAATTAAGTCTTCTCCGCACAAAACTTACCTTCAAAGTAAGTACACGAAGCATTAGATCGCTATGCATTCACGTTCAGTCACAAACTGAACGATGAGCGGTTTGAGGAAGCTATTATTGTGCCCTGTTGTGTGCGTGACACTTTATGGACGAAGAAAAGCTCACAAAACAAACAAAGAGTATATAAGAATAGATTGGATACGAAGTGTCATTAATCATGACTGGCCTGGCATTAACGTTGCATCTGGGGGCGGAAAAACTTCGCTGAACGATTTTCTCTTTTCTCTTTACGAACAAGTAATGCCTTCGGTCTAATTCACTTACGAAACACAGGGTTGCATGCTTTCATTAATTTTTTAAACTTCGATTAGCCGATAATTGGAGATTCTCAACGAACAAACATGTCTACTAAACCGAGGTTACTTAATCGGAGCTTAACGAAGTTGGTGAATTAGGACCATAGTAGTACTACACAGCAGTGGCGTGCCGTAACTTTTCTAATGGGGGAAGCAACTACTTTTTTAAGTAATCCCTTGGCAATGGCACTTGTGAGACCCCCCCCACCTAATACATGCATGGGGGGTCTGGGGGGAAGGCCCCCCAGTCAATGCGGGTCCGGGGCGCATAGCCCCGGTTTTTTTTGGATTATCGTGATTGCCGTACGAGCCTTTTAACGAGTTTTAGGCAATTTACCATTAGAAATTTACGAACAAAAATCTGATCCATTATAAAATATCAGTGCTAAAATGCCGAGTGCATTTTTTGGTTTTTGAATTGAGATTTGGCCACTCTCAATAATTGCACATTTTTCTTGAAAAGATCGAGTGCTAAATGGGCGCTCAAATAATTCATCGATTACATAACATTCAATCATATTCATGGTTATTGAAAGTTGATAGTACAAATTCAGAAAGGAGTGCACATTCGCGCTAGACCTAGATCCTCCACATCCGCGCTAGACCTAGATCCTTGGCCCACAGCAAGCGATCCGATCGAGCCCGCAGACTCGGAAGCAAACCTTCATATTGCTTATTCGCGCGTAGATGAACAACACACCAAACATTTGTCACACACTACAATTATACTCAAATAATCAACTAATCAATGTAGAATCGCATTCTTTCTCACACTGAATGAATTTAGAAAATAAACGAAACAGTTTTACGGTTATAAAGAGGTAAAAACACGAACAACTTTCAAACCCACGTGTCTCTCGGAACAGTCTGGCTTATGGGTGCTGGGTGGATGCAAATGCAATCCGAGGCATTGCTTCCACTCGGCTTTTCTTCGTCAACCCTCGGCCACCCTCGTCGCTTGGCCCACAGCGAAGGCCTGGCGCTCGAATTCAAACTCGTAGAATATGGTACAAGGATTTTTCATTGCGCTGTCAGTTATTTCGCATAATTCGGGTAGTTAAGTTTGGTTCATTAATTCTATTTTAGTGTTACTGGTAAGCGATATTGTTAGCCAGCATTGAGGGTATACATAGGTAATTTAGTTAAAAATAAAATGGAAGCAATGCTTCCATTGCTTCCATGGACGGCACGCCACTGCTACACAGAAGAAAGTGAAATTTGGTAAGTGAAATAATACGTTAACTGTATCTATATCCTTCCTTCTATATCTATGAACACAGAAACTTGAAAATGATGATATTTGGATTGCTCGCATTTTGTCCACGATGATAGTGTTTATTCCAGGAAATATTTTACATTTTTTTTCGCGTTTAGTAAAATATTTTGTTTTTGCGAATTTGTACCAGTGAACAGTCAATAATGTTAGCTTATACGTCCCCCTTTTTGCATCGGTAAGATTAATTAAATACTAAATAGAAAGTTGTTCAAGAACCCCATCACACCATGCAGGTGTCCAATTTTTGTGTCCGCCGGTACTACTGCCCACAATTTTAATATATATTATTATAGCGTATTTGTTAATCTCACATGCACCTTATTCAACGTGGCTTTTGATAACAAACAATAATTCTTAAACTTTATATACGAGTTAACGATTATGTGGTTGACGATAAAACAGGACAATAAAGTGTGGTTTCTCACATAAATTTCGTAATATTTTCGTTGAAGTTCTTTGAACGTTGCTGTCGTAAAGATGCAGACATTTTCAATCCAAACACGACAGGGACAAACACATCATATACTTTCCGTTGCCAAAAGGGAATTAGTGAAAAACACATCACAAAAACTCAGAATCCCAATGTTCCTTAAATTTTAAGTTTGTCACAGAAAATGTATTACTACGTTTCTTGTAAAATGCAAGTGTGAAGCATCACTGGCTAAAACGAATTCATAATTTTAGCATCTGGGGGCTCAAACGAGTTGGGTACAATGCCAATTTTGACCATCAGAGGGAAACACGGCTTGAAAACGAGAAATGAATGAAATTTTTTCGGAAGTTTATTAGTTTGTTAGTTGTTTACTTGTCATAGACTCCCAAACGTGTTAGTACATTGAGAGACTACCAGATGGCGTTGCTAGCGGTGTCAAGGCTTCCCATTGGTCAACACTTATACACTATAGGGCACTAGCAACACCAAAGACAACAATGGAACAAATGAATTGAACTGATGGACAAGCAATCAGCTGTCAAAATAATAAAATTGCAACCATAGAAATAAAAACATGTGTAGCAATAGTAACTGCTCGCAATTTAAAACTTTTAATGATAGACAACGTCTAAGTGAAAGTTTTGTATGTGTATTTGTTTGTTTTTTGTTTTGTTTTCCAAAATCAGGCGAAATTATTTTTTGACAGCTTGTTGTTTGTCCATCGATTCAATTCATTTGTTTCATTGTTGTCTTTTGGTGTTGCTAGTGCCCTATTGGAACGGGGCCATGTAGCTTGATGCTTCCATGCGATGCGTGGCAATAAATATACATCTTAGCGCAATACGTCGTGTTGACTAGAAGGCAGTGAATGCACGGCCAACGAACCAAAATGGTGTATTCACGCAAGGTCCTCTTGATCTCCGCCTAGCGGAGGCTCGTCGAAGAGCCTCCGCTAGGCGGAGATCAAGAGGACCTTGTATTCACGTAATGCGCATGGGGGCCATATTTATTTTATTTATTTATTTATTTAATGTCTATCCTATTCAGTTATAAAAACTGATTTACAAAAATTAAAATTTAAAAAATTTAAAAAATTGCCAAAACGGCATATTTGTTTACAATTGACTGGAAGTTCATCGTTGTAATGTTTCAGATGAAGCTATACTGTTCTCCAATCCAACATTAGTTTGCTATTCGGTAACTATGTAGAAACCAACAAAGAAAACTCTCTTGTCCGGGCAATTTTTTTTGTGGTTTCCAAAGAATGCCACAACTTATCATTTCAGAAAAATTTGTTGGGATCTGCAAAAACTCTCATATTTCGTGTTAAGCATATTTATCTTCTATTGACAGCCAAAAAATTAATGTTAACTCATATTTTGGCCTCCATTACGGCAGTTGGCTGTGACGTCACGTGAATACCGCCAATACATACCATACATCTTCATTAACAAGGACTGATGTATTCTCACACCGGTAACTAATAGTAATGGTTGCAACGGAACATGCAATAAATTCTCAATTTCTAGTGCGACATTAATTTTCTAAAAAATATCCTCCGTTGACTTGGAGAAATTACGCGTGAAAAGGTTTATCAACAAAAAAGAAACAATAGATGCGGGGGGG
The DNA here is from genome assembly GCA_945910005.1 of Isoperla grammatica. NCBI lineage: Eukaryota > Metazoa > Arthropoda > Insecta > Plecoptera > Perlodidae > Isoperla > Isoperla grammatica. The sequence continues at coordinate 8,615,859 of OX246741.1, forward strand.
GTTAAAGTAGTGTACTATAAGGTCCACTTCGTCGTTCCCAACTGCAATTGCACTAACTCTCTTCTCATTCCAAACCATTGACTGCCTTCCCCGCGCCAGTGTTTTTACCCTGTAGGTCTTTCCGCGTGTTTTCACCCCCTTCTCGAGCACGAGACGAGCGGCCAAGAAAATGTGACTTTCAACTACTTTCCGTACAAACATTCTCAAGTTTTCTCATTTTCTTTCACGATCTTTAGTTTCGGTATTCACTACTATGTTTACATTCACTCCTTGTTTCTGTCCGAAGTAAATTTGTATTTATTGTCTAATACCCTCATCTGCAATCGGCGGAACCCAATCAAGCCAAACACAATTCTCCCAGCCGTACAATACAATATTTATTTTTAACTCACTCAAAACAAGAACTGATATCCAGAGGCGTGAAATGTACCGTGTCTCGTTATTAATATTAAGAAAGGTTCCAAGTCAACGTTTACAGACAAAAAATGATAATTCACCAAGAATCTACCGACTGTGGTAAACTGCATTGCTCCACAACTAAAATTACAAAATTAAATTTAAACCCGTCTAATGTTCAAGATGTCCTTGTACTATTACAATCTAGATAATCTCCCCCCCCCCCCCCCCCCAAATAATTTATCGGCTAGTATTCGTCGATGTCAACATCACTAAATTACGTCCAGAAAACGAATTGTTTTGGCACACGTGTATTTTGGCACACTTGTGATGCAAAGACACGAATTACGTTTAATGTATGCGACATTCAGGCATGGCTTCAAATCCTTCGAACAATAAACTATACATTTCTGTTGTCCTGGCGGTCGAAATTGATTGTGTTCTGTATATACTTGGTTCTTTTGAGATTCCTCGGGTTGTTAGTGAGAAAATTTAAGGCGGGCGTCAACATTCATTACAATCAAAATGTAGTTAACCTGTCCGTTGAGTCATTAACCAGTCTTAAATATAGAAGTTCTACGGACTTCAATGAATTTCCCATTTCGTAAATGTAGTACTGACTACTGAGTCGCTGGCTGGCAGTCCACCCACAATGCAACGCGAACACCGTAAGTACGCGTTCATTACACTTGACTTGTGTTAAAACATTAACAAAGATTAGTGTTATACGTTAATTGTTACACTATAAAAGCTATACTTGTGCTGACAAAATAGCTGAGTCTAATAATAGAGACAACATTTTCTATTTTCTTCCTAACATCTACCAGAAACAGATCAAGTAAAGCGACACATCAAAACCCCAAACACAGTGGGCGTGAGGATAGTTCACTGTACTAAGCAGAAGATGAATGAAGTATGAAAATAGCGGCATGAACTAGATTTATTTTTATTAAAATAGCGTTTGTGTAAGCGCCACATTATTGCGGTATAACATAATTTAAGGATGTGACATTACTTGAGAATATACTCATGCTCACTGTGGTACTTCTTCGTAACAAGCCATGATCTCCCTATCCCCATTGATAAAAGAGTTTGGCATGCTAATCTGAGGGTAGGACTTACCGCTCCTCCTCCCCCCCCCTGTTCCGAGGCCTCTATCTATAGCATAGATTTTGGAATGTCGTTCTTGAGAAGAGAATCATGATGGGATGGAGCAACATTATTTATACACATGCAGAGTACGTTCAATGCAAAACTTACCTAAATCGGACAAGTTGACCTTCTCCAAGAACGGATCGGCCACTGGAAGCTGCAACAAGAACCAATTAAACATTAAAACAATGGCCATGTATTAGCTCAGAGGATGTTTAGCTCTAATTGTTGAATATTTGAATCTAAAACGGCGCGCACAACGGGACAGAGTTTGTTTGCAGAGCTCAGCAGCGCCATCTCTGGACAGTTCCAGCGAAGGTGTGCCCAAGCTTAGCAGCGCCATCTCTGGACAGTTTCAGTGACATACGTCGGCGACTTTGACGAAACTTGTCCCGGAAATCTCCGCCGTCGCCCGGGTAGGGACCGGGTGGGTATGTAAATGTCGCACCCCTCTCAAGCAACCCCGCCCGAACCTGACACAACCTCCGCCCCATCTCCCCTGAGGAAGATGAGATTGGAAGTCACCCTCCGATCCATAACCTGACTCAATGTAGCACGCGGTAAACCGTCCAGCTTCCTGTATATGCACGGGGGTACGCGGCATACGTGCATGGTGATGGTGAGCATTACGACTGTCGTCTGAACCAGGCTTATCGAGACGACTTTAGCGGGGGTCCACGAATTACAAGGAGGAAGCGAAAAAGAAAGGTGTGTGTGTGGATATCCATATAGCTAAGACCCGATTCGAAGGAACCGTGGTTTACTAGTTACGAGACGGGCGGAATGCACAGTCCATGCAGTAAAGTTTGTGATTTGTTTATGGTTGCTATGAAGTTTGTTCTTATGGAAAATATCATGTAATAAAACAATTACATAGCAACAAATCCTGTACTTAACTTGACACTTGACTCTGCATACGGCCCTAACTAGACTTAGGTCGTTTTCAATCATCGGTCATTAACGGGGCCGTTAGCTGACGGTCCGTTATCTGCATAGGGTTTTTTGGGTTACAGATTACGGATCGTCAATTAAGGCCCCAAACCGGGTTAAAAAAACATAGTTATTATTATTAATATTTATAATAGCTAACTATAAATATTATTGTTGCTAATACGACAGGCACATGAAGCTACCGATATTTTAGCAAAGGCTTTCTCGTCTTACATCAATTTCCGAAATAGAGCCGCAATTCAATTATGTTGTAATTCTAGAAAATTGCAACGTTTATTTTCGAACTAATCCTGTTAAAATGCCAGCCAGGGTAGTTTTGTTTGCAGAGCCACGACCGCGTAAAGCACACATACTCGTATCGTCTTTATAGATTGCGAGTGTGATGGCGTTAATGTCAACATTGCTTCCATCCACGCTCGAGTTCTTTTCGGGAGTCATCCACGGATCTTGCTACATACAAACTATACAGTGTACCTACACGACCGTGGCTAAAATACACTCATAGATAGGTCATTTTTGATTGATTATTTGGTGCTTAACGACGTATACTCGACAGGACATGAATCAACATTCGGGGGTCGTCATAAGGGGAGTCCAGGAAGGGAGGGCAGGGCCAAGTGGGAGGAGAGAAAAAGAGTCTGCCATGACCAACACTTTTGCTCTCCTATCCACTGTAGCTCATCATTCAGTTCAATACTTTTTATGTTCATTGTTCTTGTAGAGTGTTGGTATAGTAATGGTTGGTAGAAGTCAAGTTCACCAAAAAGCACACCGGCAAAATGCAACTCAAAGAAAGTCTTTGGTATTGCTGCGAGACCATAGATGTCAGTCGTCCCCTTTCTTTTGCAAAGCACTCATCTTCTCACGTAGTACAGACAGCTCAAAAGCAAATGGACCTTCAACGCTTCAACAATCATTGTGCTTTTGATATTTCGAATAGAAACCATTTAGGATTACTTTTACTGCGAGTCATTCCCGAAACTTTACGCTTGACTTTTATTTGTAATCAAATTTATGCCGAAATTGTTTCCTTATAACAAATTTTCAATTATAAAAACATTAATTTAGCTGTTATTTTTTTCCCACTTATACCACCATGGCAGTAAACTAAAAACTCGCGTACTTTTATGACATTGGGCACGAACTACGGTGTCTTGGCTATACCGAACGTTTAAGTACACATGAACGAGGCGAGTCGTAACATTATTTATTGGTAGTAAAAAAACAAGTCATAATTAATTTTTATTGCAATGTTGAGGCTACGCTGCAATGCATTGAGACGCTTCTGGGCTATTATATCGTGGTGTGTGTACACTCGGGGAAACAAAGAGTGACCCTCTACGATAATTTTATGATGTCAAATCGTATTTTTTTTTTGCCGCTAACCAGAGATTTTATCCGAACGAAAACATCATGTCCGGCGACTGGTTGAAGAAGCATTTTGAATGTAATGTTTGTTAAAACCATGGGTACCGATCCGAGATTATTAAATCGAAGATTTGCAAAGTTTGGATACACACAGTTCAGAAACATAACGTATATTACGCATGTTGAAGTAGAGAAAAATGTAGTATAAGTGCACATCCCAAATTTTCGCAGCTCTAAATAATAAAAAACAACAAAATAGAGGCAAATTGTATTTCTCATTTTCACTACAATCAGTAGATCAAACCCACCATGGCCGGGGGACGCTTATAAGCCACACATTAGGCATACACGTGAAATAGAACACCATATAAATTACATTCGCGAACGTTGCACAGTATTAACTATAGGTTGTTTTGCTTTACTTGATATATCAAATCCTTTCTCCGCTGTCAGGTGAGTATGAGGAGATTGGGGGGGGGGGGGGGGGGGGGGAATATTTTGAATTTTAATTATAATCAAGCGACAGGGCAGGGGGAACGTAACTAAATCCCGAGGTATTTGTATTCAAGATCTTTCTTTCCGTATTTTACTTCCGGTAACGCAAACATAGGATTTCACACGATTTCAGTTCACGCCGCGTTTAAAAATACTTCCCCCCTCAACAACAGTGTCAAGATCCCCGATTCAAGTTCGATCATTTCCGTTCTAATCATTTTATTTAATCTTGGAAACAATGGCCTTGTTGGCTCGAAGTATATTTTTGACTGAATTAGGCGGACAACACCACAATGGGAAATTTGAAAAAGTTACAAAAAGAATACATACATTTTTGTTAATTTTCACATTTTGAATGACATCTAGATGCAGTGCAGGGCTAGTGCAGTCGAGCCTCACTCGACATAGAACAATATTGCCCTACCCACTAAGTGTTAAATGAATTATTCACCACTAAAATTTATGTTCCATAAACGCAAACGAACGAGAGAGAAACAGAGGAGCGAGTTCAGTCCACCCACAAACGCTATTTCTGACAACGGAGAGAATTTCAGGTCGCAAAAAGGGCGGTATGTAAAAAGTATGAATAATGAGTGAGTGAGTGAGTGCGCCGGCCGACCAGAAACAAAATACAGACATGATATTCGTAGCAAAATTGGACAAGTTCTCTCTTTTTTTCGGAGGGCACATCGATAGGTCAAGAACAAAAACTGACGGGGGTGGGGGGGGAGGGAGGGTATCGACCCCCTTCAACCGTAGGAATTATGCCTAGATATAATAACATAACATCTCACACGTTTGAGTGCAATTAAATATCACTTGGAACGCGTCCAGTCTCTTTAAAATCCACAACGTTTCACCAGAATATCGCATTAAACTCAAAATGTTGATGACAGACTGTCGATGTAATAAGAAACGCTTCGTGACCTTGCGATGGTTTTGAGAAACACAGCCCAGTGGCAACTTTCATTTGAATCCTCTTCAAACGTCTAAACTAGACCGTGCTGCGCCCAGCACCGGCAACGTAACATTAAAAATAGACTTTGTTGAAGTGAAGGCTTGCCGTGTTACAGAATGGGAGACACGGATCAGATGTTGTATTTTGTAACTATTCTAAGCCGAAATCGTTCTTGTCTTAGAGTAAAACGAGCTCCCCTTTTTACAAGACAAACATCAAAGTAATTAACTACAAGTGGCAGTTAAATTATAGTTACTTACACTTACTTGATGTAGACGTATTATACACAGATTATGCAAGCAAGCCTCTATGGAAAATAATGTAATTTAAGTAATAAATTATGTGCTTGTTTAGCAATTGTTGTATGGTTTTCTTCCCAAGCCAGTCAACAATAGAAACTAACATCTTACAAAACGTGACAGGCCAAATAATAAAACTTTAATCAAACTAATCTTAAAATCAACAGAATTCTCGAACATAAAAAAATTCTATAAACAACGCTAACATTTTACGAATTAAAACCTCTTCAAATGTGATTTTTACATATTAAACACAGACTATCCAATTGCCTTTGTACTGGGAAATTAACAACATTTACCAAATAAAATGTTAAACAAACTATAAACTTGGTACAAACACGAAACTAGCGAATGTAAAAACATGAAAATGTTACGAACCAAAACCTTCTTCAAAAGTGCTTTGGGCGAGAGTCCTCCGATGCCCTGACGGCGTTTCACATTGGTCGCAAGTTTCGTGTACCAGCTAGCGAACATCCCTTGAGCGGGTGAACTGAAGGTCGTTGGGGACTCCACCGGTGTTGGACTACGGTCTCGAACCCGGCGAAACATCATCCATCACACTACTTACTGTATCTTATTGCAAATAAGCCAACACAACTTCTCGCGGTAATTAAATAGCTTTCAGAAATCACGTCGGACATAACAATCGCTAAAAATAGAACGATTTAAAATTTAGAACGATAACATTTAAATAGCCGCACTGTCAAACTCGAGCCTCTCTCTATTAAACCGGGAACAATAAATCTGCAAATATCGCGCGCCATTTTCTCCGAAACGATAATTACTCGTTTAATCACCGAACAAAATGGAAACTAATTTGAAATTCCGTTCACTCGTTGTGAAAAACGACACAGAAGTTGAATAAAGTTGTGTAAAATACGTGAAAGTTCCGGCGGAAAAGCTCGCGAATGTCAGCGGTCTCGCGTATGGAACGTTCATCTGTCAGAAGCTTCCTAGTTCGACTACTAGAGCGCATGAGCGGCGTTTTACGACACAAAGACCAACTACAAAACATTGACCGCGAAAAGCAAGGCAACTTGTTGCTGGGAAGTGGGATGGCGTTGTGCGGAATGGACGGACACAGAATCAATATTTGGAGAATCCTCTACTACCGTACCACATGTATTATCCTTATCATACGGGGATATCATAATTTATGTGGTAACACCTCTCGCTATGAAAAATCCTGCACATGAACAACCAGCTATAAAAATTGCAACATAGTAAAACAGTTATTCCAATTATACAATTTAATTGTTTAAATGAACGATTTACTCTTGCCAGTCATTTTTAGTTAATGTCACAATTTACAAAATTTAATACAGCCGGTTTTTATGACTAGAAAACTAAATTGTTTTAAAGATATATTTATAATATTTCATTTAAGTGAATGTCTTTACTTTCTGAATGTACCTCCCCTCACAAAGTGGGGATTCCTTTGTTTGACAAAAGTTTGAATTATGAATCACCGCTCAAAGATTGTATTTGTTGTTAAAAGAGAAGAAAAATAATCTGAAACAAATCCTTCTAATATTATTGTAGGCCTATATATATTATTGTGTGACTGATTATGGTCAAACTCCACGAAAGAAAGAAAAAAAAAAACAGCTGTACACCAAAAAAGCATCCAATTTGCAATGAGGCGTTGAAGCTGTATGCATCAACACTAAAAAAGTTACGCTTATTGTATAATATTATTTTCAGTTCTTACTCTATAATAAGAAGACCTATTCCTAATTACTAATTCTCATATGCTTCGTTTCCGAAAAGTACAAAGAGAAAGAAAAGTATAAAAGCAAAAAGTACTTTTTTATCATAAGTCATAAGAAATTCTGTACACAATTTTGATTAAATACATTATAGAACCGAAATTACCCCATGTTACTATACTTACTCCAAAATCTGCACAGAACCAATACTTCACCATAGGTTCTTTAAATAATCTGTACAATACAGGTTTAAAAAAAATCTATTTCGAGGAGAGCTTCCAATCAAAGCCACATGTTTCTATTCTGTATACGACACTGAACTTGATTACACAGCGATATATTATATATATAGGCTACACCACGCGGCGAATTAATCACAGCACGGAACGAAATAGATTCCACAAGAGCGCCGCAAAAACTTAGCAAGCATAGTAACCCCCCCCCGACAAGACGAGATGCTTTCAGGGAGAGAGAACTGTCTCGCAATGATTGATCGCTTGATCAGTGAAGAATTAAGTAGGGGTGTATAGGAAATATATTATTTCCTAACTCCTATCTTGAAAAAAAAAAAAAAAAAAAAAAAAAAGCCACCCTTACATCGGCTAGATTTAAGCAACGAGGGTAATTGAGACGAGTGATGATGGTCTGGCCGCGCCTGTGTTGAACACAAAGACTGAAGGATAATCGATACGATGAACGGGTGATTGATGTGACTGAGACGAAGGAGGAAAGGTAATTATCACGTAGCCTACTCCTGTCGAACAACCAAACACATCTTAAGGTTGGTTAGAGTGCAGATGACATAGTTTGAAGACTAGTTATGTGACCACCGCCCAGCATAGCAAATATAACTGCTTATAAATAATATAATATGAAATACAGAAATATGATTTGATTGTCGGGTTGTCACGGGGTTAAGGGGTGGTCATCAGCGATGGAGGGGAGCAGCAGGGGAGCGTCGAACCAAGAAATTCTCAAGTGTATTTACACTTATGCTAATTTATCCGCTAAATTATTTTCACCATGGCAACCGCCAATCAGAAGCTCTGAAATCAAGTCAGCTGACACCCAAAATATTTAGTCGGTTTATTTATTTTTACCCATTCAAATAATTAATTAACACACTCTCGAATCTATATATATTTATTTTTTCCCACAATTTTTTTGTTTCTTCATGTTCTTTCTTATTTGCATACTTATATTTTTATTTTTTAATATGTTGAATTTCCACTTCATTTGATTCTATTTCATTTCTCAATTATTTTTTCTTGTTCTTGATTATATTTTATATAGTTCAGTAGTTTGTATTGTTTTTGTTATTTATGATTTCATTACTATTAATTGTTTGCATAGCTTAGTTTTATTTAAGGTCCTCCTTTGTAAATCAGTTTTTATAACTGAATAGGATAGACATCAAATAAATAAATAAATACTCGACATGACCGAAAAACCGGACAACACCCTCTATGTACGTGTCTTGTAAGCTACATGAGCAAGGATCAATAAATACTGATCTTTCAAAGAATAAAATATATTGAAATTATAATATTACTTTCAACATTTTGACTCACGAATAGAACAACAATGTATTTTGTATTATAAAGAACACTCGAATTAACAGGAAAATATGTAATAAAAACCATTGTATGACTTATACACAGTTTTAACATTGTTTCGATGTTATTCAACATCACGTCACGCCATATTTCGACAGCTGCTCTGCTGTCATCATCAGGCACGACAGCTATTACTATTATTTGTATTTGTATTATTGTATTTGTATTACTGAATTTCCAACACGATGAGAACAGGTAACGAATTCCAGCCCAATTTATTAGCCGTGACGCCGAGTACCGAGTATCGTTGTACAAACCACAGGACATGACACGAGGTCACCCGTGTTTTACATGATTAGTTCAGCTGAGCATTATCTCCCTAGTGTCACATCAACCGGTAACATACATGATCGCTATGGTCGTTACTCGTTGGACATGGTGCTTACATTCGTTCGTGTGTATATATCAGTGGCCCATATCATATACACTACGCGCACCTTCCGGTGTAGAATAGCCCCAGGGTGACTCTGCCAGTCGTAATTGGCGACGAAAGGAGACCCTGTCCCATCCCCCTCACTGTCCCACTGAAGATTTCTCCCTCCACAATTGGCTCTGCCCCCCTTGCTGGACTCCCCTTATGACGACCCACGCGATGTGTCATGGATCTGATTCGGACCTGTGGCATTTTTTTCATCTTCATATTTCACTAATTCATCGTCTCGATTACCTAAGTTGCAAAAATATGGGACCCAATTAGTACTACCATTATCATGCAACACTGGACAACTTAGTATTGACGTTCTACGCACATCAACACTAGATTGCCATGTAAAAGTAATGGAAACGGATCAATCATGGTCCAGTTATATTTGAATAAGTTTACATCACTTCTAGTATGCCCAGAGTAGAACGGGCACAACTTAAACTTAAATGATCGTATGTACTAAAGATATAAATATACATTTAAGTGCGAGATACTTAAATGCATAATGTAGACATAGTGTTAGGTTCCATACCTATCGACTACACACAAGTATGTTACTTAAGTACGTTACTTAAGTACTAGTTGTGAACGTCGAATGAGATCACACAGATCTCGACATTATCAAGAAAGCTCACATTGTGTTCCACAGTGCTGCCATCTGTGATCGCCTAGCAGCAACTACGCGAAGCTGACGATCTGGCTGGCTTGGCGCCAAGCAAGCACTTCCAGGTTTTCCAGGTTCGATTCCTTTTCGCACACACCACGTGGGGCGCGGTGGGCGTGGCCATTGCGTCATAACACAATCAATCTCGCACCGGACATGTCTCTCCGCCCATATTAGGCAACTAAGGGGGACGTAGTACTCCCCCCCCCCCCTCTTAGTACGATACTTGCTCTACGTCGGAATTATGGCTAGCTTATCCTGTTATAGGAGCACAATTTTTATCATTTATAGTGGGCAACTCTTTAGAAGGGTGAAACTCTACCTAATGTGCCCTTCTTCAGGTGCCTGTAACTAGGTCTATTAGGTAGGCCTACTGATAAGGAATGTCCGATACTTTCATAGAATTTATAGCAGCCTTATGCCTTAAAACACTAAATAAAAATAAATAAATAAATTCACATTAAGAGTCTACCCACTCAGTGACTAAACTGATTTGCAGTGGGGGACTTAAATTTAAAGTGACTAAACCAACCCTGTAGGCTTCGAACACCATCGACGAGTGAAACCCTTCAGTCAGGATTGCCGATGGTGGCCGGAATCGAATCAGAACTAATTGCTAATTTCATCACATGTTTACGATTTCAATTATAATATCGCGAATTCAATCATGATTCGTGTGCCAACTGTAAGGGTTACTGTAAAATTTAAAAAATGCGAATTTCCTGTCAGCACTTTTGCGTACACGTATATTTATACAAATAAATTATACTGGTACCATACTCTTTCACTGCCTTTAACTTTTGCCAATGATCGAGTACACGCCGCAACCGCTGGTCAAGCAGTCGGTGAGTGTGACCTTTACTCTCAACGATAAGCGATGAGCTCATTGTCTAAGTTATAAGCGAACAAGTAAAAAGAACGAACGTAACGAAAGTCCAATTTGAGCCACGCGGTTTCCAGTCGATCACAGGCGACGCCAGCCCAGACGTAAACAAGCATTGTTTCCATCCTTCCTTCATCGAATTTATTTATATAAAACTGATTTACAAAGGATCTTGATGATTATTGTCGTTGAACAACGTTCTCTTACTTAAAGCGTTATACATAGGATGCGATGCGAAATTGACTGCGTTTAGCCCGTCTGGGCCCGGGGAAGAATAGGCCCAGAGTGACTCTGCTAGTCGTAAGAGTCGACGAAAGAAGACCCGTCTCGGCCCGGGGTAGAAAAGGTCCAGAGTGACTCTGCTAGTCGTAAGAGGCGACGAAAGGAGACCCTGTCCCTTTCCCCCGCACTGTCCCACTGAAGTTTCTCCTCCCACTTGGCCCTGCCTCCCTTGCTGGACTCCCCTTATGACGACTCCCGCGATATAGATGGACCTGATTCGGAAGACGTCATATGACCTAAGCTGTCGAGTACGTCGTTAAACACCACCAATCATCATTATTGACTGCGTTTCGATAAAATTAGAAAATTTCAATAATCATGTCATTTTGGAAACCAAACCATTATTCAAAATAACAACCGTAATATGTCAAGTGTTTATTCTTACGTAAAAGAATGTGTGTGTGTGGCCACTTTTTCAATATTCTGTCGAGTTCCTAAGACAGTAAACACGTTAATTTTGCGCGTTTTTGATATTGATATAGTCGTCGTACAGCAACTTCGGTAATGCTTCCTTCACGGGTGGGTGAGCGGCAGCCAACCAGCTGCCGTGGCCAATTCAAATACCTGCTCGGTTTGGCCGAGACCGTAAACACGTCATTGATTGATGACGAAAGCATTACCGAAGTTCTTGTAAGACGACTTTACCACAATCTCTAAACTAAACTAAACTGAACCAATCTTTGACAATGTAGTACTATTGCAATATCTTACCCCTCTGGAATCCCGGAACAAAATGGCGGCGTGGTGGGGGTCGAGGAACGCGTCTGAGGAGCGGTGATGGTTGGTGGTCCCTAGGGACATACGGCGTCCAGGGTCCAGGGAGGCGCGTCGTAGTAGCGCGCCTGGAACAACGGGAACAATACACGTCAGAACAATACAAGACATCCCTCCATTGTGCCATACGGCGTCCAGGGTCCAGGGAGGCGCGTCGTAGTAGGGCGCCTGGAACAACGGGAACAATACACGTCAGAACAATACAAGACATCCCTCCATTGTGCCATACGGCGTCCAGGGTCCAGGGAGGCGCGTCGTAGTAGCGCGCCTGGAACAACGGGAACAATACACGTCAGAACAATACAAGACATCCCTCCATTGTGCCATACGGCGTCCAGGGTCCAGGGAGGCGCGTCGTAGTAGGGCGCCTGGAACAACGGGAACAATACACGTCAGAACAATACAAGACATCCCTCCATTGTGCCATACGGCGTCCAGGGTCCAGGGAGGCGCGTCGTAGTAGCGCGCCTGGAACAACGGGAACAACACACGTCAGAACAATACAAGACATCCCTCCATTGTGCCATACGGCGTCCAGGGTCCAGGGAGGCGCGTCGTAGTAGCGCACCTGGAACAACGGGAACAACACACGTTAGAACAATACAAGATCCCTACATTGTGCCATACGGCCTCCAGGGTCCAGGGAGGCGCGTCGTAGTAGCGCGCCTGGAACAACGGGAACAATACACGTCAGAACAATACAAGACATCCCTCCATTGTGCCATACGGCGTCCAGGGTCCAGGGAGGCGCGTCGTAGTAGCGCGCTTGGAACAACGGGAACAATACACGTCAGAACAATACAAGACATCCCTCCATTGTGCCAGAACATACTTACCGACAAAGGGCTTATTTTGTTAATAGTTTTTGGTTGGGGCTGTTGCATTTTTCAAGTGATGAATTGGGTAGTCTTTAATAGCTTGCAAGTAAAATATCAGTATTGGTAAACTTTTTACCGAAAAAATGTAACTATTTACCAATAATCCCGCTAATAATAATTAGGCGTACTATGATCTACCTTTGTAGCCTACGTAGAACGTATTTGCCACAAAAATATACATAAAATATATCATTAATTTATACCAATATTATTTATAACCTTTTTTAGTTTATAAATATCATCAATATATTTAATAAACACTATTCTCCACAATCGGCGAGGATGATTGACAAAAGAATCGTTGATATGTGGCCACCCAATAGATAATGAAGAAATACATAATGTGGTATTCGAATACAATATATTGTAAATCACAATTAAAACAATCAAAGTAAAAAAAAAAAAAACTAGACACGGACTTTCGAGCAAAGTCGGAAATGAATCTTGTCCGACGGAAATTACCGAGTCGTGCAATTGCAGCACAGAAACTTTTTTAATCATCAACGCGAAGGCGATATAATTTCCGACATTAAATTATAAAAAAAAAAGTACCACTCACATTGAACACGAGTGGCGTAATGGAGGTTTGTTACAATATCGGCAACTGAGGCAGCCAGAGTTATCTGAGATGACACAACGACCAATGGGCGAGCTGGTTTGAAAAGTAGTAATTTGTTTTCTCTACTTCGCAATGACTCCATCAATGTTAATGTATTCATTTGGAATTTTATCGCCGTACTCGTGATAAGTGTTAGAACATTACATTACATACGAGAGGAGAGGAGCGTGACTTCTTTTCTAGGAAATCGTTAGGTTCGAACAATTTTCCTTTGAATGTTTTCCAAACGCTGTAGGACTCGGAATAAGGATACAGTAATTCGTATTTCTATTTCTTATGACGTCCGGCAATCCAAAACCCTTTAGGTGCTGCAGACCTGGTTTCTTTCCCTCCACTATTAGCATCATGATACAATCCTTTAACCCAATAAAATGTACCGATTTTATTATACTTTTAATTTAGGTTGCAATATGTACCAAAATTAACCACAAAATCGAATCTTATAAATTATGTAGTATGAACTGTGTATGTGTATGTATGTGGCTCCCAAAGGCTCAGGGTCGCTATATATTTGCGGTATGAGCGAACAATTTGCAATTACAGATGTTTAAAGTATCATATTATACTTACATAGACATACTTATACATTAAAACGATCAATAGCAATGAAGCATTTACTAATTCCAAATCGTCTGGAAACTGGAACTACACGTAAACTACGTATAATATAATTTGTAAAATTTGGATCGACATCATTTGAAGTCCTTCTGTTTTTATTTCAGTTATGTATGCGCTATTATGCTATGTCTCTCATATACTTAAATACACCAGTAATGGCTAAGTATATACTGCAGTGATGTCCGATCGCAATGGCAATGCCATTATACTGGGTATTAAATTGCAAGTCAGTTGCTCACTTACAGCCTCATGCACAAAGCCACTTGCGGACGCAACTGTTGATTTGCGTCCGCAAAATGATTAAACCAGATGCACAAAAGGATTTGCCGGCGCAAATATGTGCGGGAGCTCCGTAAATTTGCGGCTCAATCGACTATCCCGCAAATAGCTAGAAGTTCATTCGGATTTCCGCAAATTTATCTGCACCAGCAAGTCTGCCATTGTTAATGAACGGTAAGTTTGCCTCGGCAAATCTTTGTGCATGAGGCTATTACTGGTTATTTATTATACGTGTACAGAGCACTACTGAAACTATTATGATACTGCCGAATTATAAGACGACGTCATGTCACCTAAATAAAAAAAAAAAAAAAAAAAATTCACATTTAGAGTCTACCCACTCAGTAACTAAACTGATTTGCAGTGGGGGACTTTAATTGAAAGTGACTGAACCAACCCTGAAGGCTTCAAACACCATCGACGACCTATGTACCTATGTAGCGGCAGCGCGCGATTCTGCAGTAATTATGCGTCGTGACCAAAACCTCTGCCCTCATCCCCAACCCACAGACAGAAGGTAAGTGGAGCTATGGGCGGTATTATGTAAATATTGCAAATAGGTATATTTTTTCTTTTGTTTTGTTTTACAAGAATGGTTAATTCAACTGGTTTTAGAACCAGGTATACTCAGTTCATAAAAGAACGCTCGCCGATATCGCTATTACATAAGTAGTGTTCTTATATTCAGTGCTATTGAACGTAAAGTGGTAACGATAACTTCCTGTTGTTATTGTCACTTCGCTTACAACTATACTCGGGAAAATTTACGCTAGTTGTTTAGAAATTATGAAAATTCGCGACTTTTGAGTATAACTATATAAGTTGTAGAGCATTACTAATTAGAAAAAGCTAACGTGCCACAACGGTACCGACATATCTTACACAGTCTAAAAGATCTACTATTGTTAGACGTTGTATCGTTTTAGTTAAATCTATAAACTAGACATAGATCTGAGAAAATTGGGTTTAGAGTTAATTTTTTGAGCAGTTGATAGGTTGTACGTGTGTACTTGACCATTTTTACTTTGTTACTAATGCTAAAAAGTGGTATTAACTATTAATACTAAAATAAATAGGTAGTTTTCGTTAATTTCAACTAAAATCAGCAAATTTGCAGTAATTGTACATAATACTTGACATTTTTAGTCCTACGTACTGAAATGAAGTGTAAACATTCAATTTTGCATACATTTGATATAATTCTTCTGTAAAACAAATAATAAGTCAACAATGTAACTGAAATTAACATTTTTATTGATTTTTTTACAAATGCTAATACGCATAAAAAACACACATCTATAGATGTTGAATGTTAGAATTTAAATGTTAGTTAATGTTGTTAAGATTGTTAAATGTGAGGGCAGATTATGATGCGCCCACATGAGCCGATGATAAATAAAAGCCATGTTCTAGAAGTAGTAAAAAAATACCACAAGTCTGCAACTAACACAATGAAATAATTTAATCCCATGGATAGTGTTGCCATGCACGCCGTGTGTTCAAGGTGTTTGATAATCACGAATAGTTACAATGAGGTTATCACACAGTAACTGTATTGTTATGTCACTTCCTCTCTACGGAGATTGGAGTTACTATAACACAGAGCACAAGGTACTTGAGTGGGTGGACGAACTATGTAATGGACTGTTTATATAGTAAAAGCCAACTTTGAGGTGTGCACACGTTCATTTATCGAGATGAACTTTCACGAAATCCAGTAATATCAACGAATAACACCTCACAATATCTGTTTGACTGAATCTAAACCCAATCTATATACATGTTTTGATCCAGTTTCTGTAGCTCTACTAATTGTTTTATCCACCTTTCATTTAAGATCTTCATTCGCGTTTTTGAGATACTAAACGTAAACCCTTCGCACTCTTCTACACATTTGAATTATTTTATTATTTATTTTTTGCGTCCTATATCGATAGCAGACTAGACTGAATAGCAACACATCATCACTAGGCCGAACTACAACATATTTGTCTACATATTTTTTTCTCAATGTCCATAAATCCCCTCCCTGTTGTTTAGTAGTGTTATTTCTAAATTTGCCAGCATATCACTGCCAATCTTTTTTTTAATGATGTAATTTCATCAATTTTTCAGCAAATCAATCATGATAAACATATACTAACATTCGAAGAGTCAATGAGGTTATCACAGTGACTGTATTGTTATGTCACTTCCTCGAATTGTTGAATCGTTGTTTACGATTGTAACCCGACAGCTCCTGGAAGCGTCCGTTTCCGGTGCCAGTGCAGTGGTCATACCACGCACGTCTCACCATTGACATCATAGCGCATCAAGATGCAAATAACTGCAACAACAACAACAACAACAACAACAACAACAACCTGGACACGATCCAACCCGGTTCATTCAGTCACAACCGACCGATCACGCCACACGTTGCTGTCATTAAGATCATCTTGTTGCTCGACAACCAATGTTGTGCAACACAAGTAAGTAGCTTATAGCTTGTACGACGTCTTCCTCGAGATAAAATAATGAGCTGTACCCGGAGAAGACTCTAAGCCAATTATGTTTGTGACCTTCGATACGAAAATGTAGATCACCACAATAAAATCAAACCAAACACTTCCAGAAAGTATCCTAGAGAGGACTAGACCACCTCTTCGAATGTTAGTATATGTTTATCATGATTGATTAAATTAAATCAATTACAAAAAAAGATTGCCAGTAATAAGTTGGCAAATTTAGAAATAACAACACAACTAAATAACACAATTTTGAGTAACCACAAGAAAAACGTTTGTATTTGTTGCCATAACTTTGTAAGAAGAATAGGATATTGTTTACATCATGAAACAGTGAAACAATCACCGAACTTACTATAATTATTATTAAGTTATCATGGGTTTCTATAAAATGTCGAATTTTGCACTTGTTAGTGGTGCTATCTCGAGGTAACTAAGCGTAGGTAATATAAGAAGAAAATGCTCTGGACGACAACTAAATCATATAAACGTAGATACATCGTCTCCTCTTTCAAAGTATTCTCATTATCTTTCTTTCCCGCCATCAGAAACACTCTAGATTTCATGCTTCGTCGTTGTTGTTGTTGCAAACTTTCTCCGTATCACCGTCATACCGAGAATGCAAGCTAAGTCTGCATTCTTTAGTCGCCAATCTTCTCACACAGAGTAACGTGGTATTGCCTTACATCCGCGCCCACGCCCAGCATTCCCTTGTTTACCCGGCGTGCAATGCGCAGTTTACCGCTAAACATATACATCGCCGCTAAACATATCGTCCACAATGAAAGAAAACGAAAATTGGCGCGATTCGACAACATTTGATATTTCTCAGTGACAAAAACAATTGAGGGTAAATAAATTCGTAACAAATTACAATCAATAAGTTAATAGCAAAAAAAGATATTCATTCTTGTGTGACTTCAGCCATAGAAGTTGCAGTAATTCGGACATTTTAGCACTCGGACATCCGAGTATTAGAAAAATTTGAAGAATTCGGTATTTTGAGCTTTCAAACACCGGAGCATTCGAACATATGTGACTGTGAGCATATTTTTCGGACATTTGAGCATTCGGAGCGTACCCAAAATAATAGCAATAAAAAATGTTCTTATATATAATGAACAAGATTAGATTTTATGTCTGTAATTTTTTTAACATCTCTTTTCTTTTATAAACACAATCATCAAGAATTTAATTTTCAAATCAGACAAAAACAATTTACACACTACTAGAATTAAAGTTTGTCTTGGGCGAAACTCAAAAGTCGATGGCGAATGAATCAATTCGTCGAAAACAGTTTCATCTATCAAAATGTCATCAAGTATTTATTTGTTTTCGTCGATCTTTTGCATTCTGACTACGCAAAGATCAATCAATTACATAAATAATAGTGTTTACCTGCCAAGAATTGATTTCCAGTGGGATACGTACGCGGTTCGGAAATGTTATCTGCAACCGCCAAGTTAGAAGTCAATCCGCAGTCCGCACCCATAACCCGCGATTTTTTTAAAAAACCTAATCCCGCAAGATCAACACTGCACCCGTTCCACAATTCATGATCATGTTTTTGTTGCTTCAAATTAGAATCAGTTACAAATTAATGAGCCTGCACTACTTTATTAAGATCAACTCCGTTTTTACTAGTAGGGTACGGTTTTCAACATAACATTCAGCATTTTCAAAAATTTTGAAATTTTTTTCAGAATTCATTTAGGACCACAGCTAATCACGGCACTCTAGATCAATTCTGAAAATCATCTATTATTTCCGATTGTCATCAAGCCGCGCGCGATCCGTAACCGCAACTTAAAACGTATACTTTACCCGCAAACCGCAAACGTCATCCGGATATCCCTGTATGTATCTACCTTACGGCATGAGGAATATTATAACGTCATAGACCGCGTACCGTTGAGTGAGTAATATAGGGTAGAACTAGAGGCCCCAAGCCATAGGCAGTTTGTCTACCGCCTTTTAGTGCCCAAAATACTTCAGTCGGATAGTAGAAGTTCGCCAAGCGACGCGATGAAGGAGCCTGATTGCGGCTACTTCACCGAAGATATACGATGACAGCCGAAAACTCCCGTCATCGCGTCGCTTGGCGAACTTCTACTACCCGACTAAAGTATGTTGGGCAGCATAAAGCGGTAGACAAACTGCCGATTACGTTGTGTCTCAACCCTATATTACTCACTCAACGCCCATACTAATGGGACGAAATGTATTCTAATTGCCACTCGCCACGGCGATATTGTTTTGCCAACTCGATCCATGTTCAATGCCATTCAGCAGTCGAACCTGTCTCGAACCGAACTAGTTCGACCTAATCGATCGAGTAAGTACGATATTAGTCTGGTATGGTGGCTAGACACAATGAAAACAATACCACGTGCTTCAGTTTATCTACACATTAATACGAACATCACACTTCGATTAGCAGACAGACATCGCAAGACATGTGGATTGTTAATCGTCTATTAACTACTAGTCTAATTACGTATTGTTTCTTACTGGGCAGATACGAAATTAAAAAGTGGATGAAATTTTTAGTTTTTTAACACTAAAAGGCATCGAAAAGATTCCATTATTGTATTTCTTGTTTTAAGTTTTTTTTTTAGCTATACGTACAGACGATATTCAATTATTTAGCTAGTTTTGTCACATTATCAATCAGTTGACTGATTTGAAATAATTCTCCTTAGGGAAATATGTTCTTTTTCTGCCTGTCTTTATATTTCTACATATCCAACGACAATGCATATTCTGCACATTATTATGACCACGTTCACATCTATCTAAATATTACTAAAAGGGTATTCGACGTGGTTTAAATGCCATTTTCAAAATTGACTAAATCACTGACAACAATGCGCAACAATGAAAAATGCACCTTGACGTAACATTTAAAAACTAGGCTAGTTTATATTTATTGATGATTTAGAAGGGATCGTGATTAACCCTAACTAAGGAAGGGTCCTAGACCAATAGACTTTATTCAGAATTCATCCAGGACCCTTAGATAGAGCTAATCACGGCTCTCTAGTCTCCAACGACAACAATGCACAACAGTAAAAAATGCAACATAAAGCCTGTATTACACGGTCAAACTTTTTCATCCAACTCCTTGAATTCAAGGACAAAAGCGCATCAAAAACAGTCAGTATGTAGTCAAATACAACAATAGGAATTATTTATTGATGCGCTTTTGTTCTTGAATTCAAGGAGTTGGATGAAAAAGTTTGACCGTGTAATACAGGCTTAAGGAAGGGTCCTAGATCAATAGACTTTATTCAGAATTCATCCAATCACGGCTTTCTAGATCTTCAATGACAACAACGCACAACAGTGAAAAATTCACCTTAACATAACTATCAAGAACCCTTAGATAGAGCAAATCACGGCTGACTAGATCAATTCTGAAAATCATCCATTTTGAAAAGGGTTCCTGGTTACTTCGGTGTAGGCCCGCGCTATCACGTTTGTTTGCTATGTTCTATGTGACCCACTGATGCAACATCGGGCCTGGCTCGTAACCAACAGCAGTGAAGCAGTGACGCAACAGTGGGGACAGGGTCTAGTGTACAGTGCACGGGAGCAACTATCATTATATATCTCTATGATAATCTGGCAACTGCCATTGAATCACTGGGGTCACTCATCACTATACGAGATGCGACGGGATGCGTTTAGTATCTCGTGTAGTGTTGGGCAACACCACATATGCGAGGAGCGTTGTCGAGTTGATTTTAAAACGAGTTACTATTAATTATTAATAAAACTCACAAAGGTTATGGGTTTTTTTAAACTCAAAGGCAAGAGGCAATCTCACTAGAAATACCTAAAATCTTGAGAAGGCGCACACCAGATCGGAAAAATAATAACGAGCAAGGTGTGGAGGTTTCGTAAGAACGCTGCAAGGTGTGGAGGTTTCGTAAGAACGCTAAACACGACATTTGTGTTCATTGATCACATGTCGATCGATACTCTATTATAGCGGTCTCAAGATATTACTAAAAAAAACGCACGTTCAGAAGCAGTATTAAAAAAAAACTATTCTATTCTGTATGTCTGTATTAAAAAAGTTTACTCTCAATCCCTAGGCTAAATATCGAACTTCGAATTAGTCAATTAGGCAACATTAAAAAACATATTCCCCTCTAACAGTTGGTAATAGACAAAGGATCCACACTTGGGAAGAAGAGCAACACTTAAAACTACCCTGCACCTTGTAATGGAAGGAAGTATGTTCACCGGGAAGAAGAGCAACACTTAAAACTACCCTGCACCTTGTAATGGAAGGAAGTATCAAGAAGTATGGTCACCTTCTCTCACGATGTTGTCGTAGATGGTGTACGTGGTCTGTATGTCCGCGTCGACCGAGCGTCGCACCCCCTCGTCCATGGACTTGGACCTCGACCGGAAGCTGTCGTCACTGTACCCGGGCACTTGCAGGAAGTAGCTGTGCTTGCGTCCCCCGGGCGCGGGACTGCGAGGACGAACAGCCTCCTGACGATGAATCGACTCGTCAGAACCCCGAAACGAGTTCTGCACTTTACGTCCGAACTGTTTCAACAGGTCCTGGAGGTGATGCCGACTCCCGTGATGTTTGTTGGGATCGCGGGGAGGGAGGTCGCCATTACGATGGGAGTGACCGCCCGTCTTGTGGTCGCCGTCGTCGTGGTTCACCTCATGGCTCTTGGGGTCGGAGTTCTTGCGCGGTACCTCCTGGTTCTTGTGCGTCAGATGAGCGAGATGTTGTATTTTCAAGTGTAGGTCTTGGATCTTGTGCGGTAGAATGTGGATCCTGTGCGAAAAGTCGTTGACTTTCTTAGTCATGTCCTTGTCGTCGTTGTGGCTGTGGCCGTTGTGGTCGTCGTGATGCGTCGTTATGATCTTGATGTTGTGCTCGTTGGGGATGCTCGCGCGCTTATGGAAGAGCTCCCGGTCCGCGGAGGAGGAACTCCCGAAGTGCTCATGAGGGAGACTGGCGCGATAGTGCTTGCGGAGGGGATGCGGGATAGGGATACTCGGGGGATGAGCGGGAAGGTCTGTACAATCGGGAGGATCCACTTCGAAGCTGGACGGGGGTCTTTCAAAGTCACTCGGACTCGCCATCGTAACACGTCTTTTTCTTTCTCACTCAATCAACTCATTCACATAAACTACTTTTGATATCACAACGATTTTCACATCAAGTGCGTCAAACTTTAAAACTGTCTTCACCTTACTTAGTCACTAATATTGATTGCAGGTAAGCTCGTAAAATGTTCAGTAATATTGCTGCCAGAGTTGTCACAAGTTAAAATGTCACTTCGTTCACGTTAAAACACACAAATATCACAAACGGTTAAATCTCTCGCCAACACATTTTGTGAAACTATGTCGCTCGACGAGGGTTGTCAACTGGATAAAATGTTTTGTTGTTGCAGTTATGGTAAGTTATTCGTTGCATGTCACCAGCCATGCGCATACTATATAGCCAGACACTCACGGTACGCGAGCCTAAAAAAGAATGGACAGACAAGACAGCCGGTGAGCGGGAGACTGAATCAAGCAACAGGTTACTCGTCGTTACGCGCAGGCGCAACAATGCCTGCTGACGTCACGTCATGCGCCTTACGTTATTTTATCATTCGAAACAAGTTTGCGTACAATCTTACTTTGTAATACATACAAAACCTATAGTGTGATTGGTTAGTCACAGCCAGTATATATTGTGATTGAACAAAGGTATTGAATACAAATTGTTACGTTAATTAATTACTAAATAACTAGCCTACTATTATTTCCACATGATGTATTCGCTATATTGACCGAAGAATGTGAAAGTAACGATTCTGTCGCTATTTTTGACTATTAATAACTTCAATATTTATATTTTATGAAATTCTAAAGAAGTTCCCAAAAGAAAACAAGTATGTTACATTTTAAGATTTTAAAGATAAAAGAACGTAATATAAATGAATATATTATACATCATGTATACATGCTGATATAAATGTACGTGAATGAATTGTTGCGTTAATTAATGTAAAATTAATGATTGTTGTCTCCACTCCCTAACACTTGTAATATTGATATTTGATTTTACTGAAATTTGCGACAGTAAACAAGTATATCTTATATAAAAACATACATGGGCCAATTACGCCCGGTATATTATAGTTGGCAATGGATATGTCAAAGGTAATGGTTGTGGTTGTTCATGTTGTCTCCACTCTTGCAATTAATATGGATATACGTGGGGACTAAGTACGTAAAGCACTCCAAACTCTACAGTCTACCACTTACAGGAGCTCTGAGCCATTAGCCATTAGGCTTTGTTACGCCATATTGTATTACTAAACTAAGTTTGAACGGTCGGTCGATTCTAAGGCCGGGCTATTACTTCGCACTCAATCACTACGCCTTAAGCTACCTTATACGTACGTGCTACAAACTATATCGCAAAATTAGCCCCAACAAGCATTACATCTGTGGGTTATTTCGCAAAATTCATTTGTACAACAAACATGTATGTCTATCGTAAACATATGAAACAACATAAATGTATTATTTTAATGTTAGTATTTATTTGATAGGTATTGGGACTAATATAATATGATACGCAAAATGTAAACTGTTTTCACTGCAGAAATATATAGAAATAAATACATTGTATTTTGGCTATACAGTCTCGTAATTCACTTATTAAAAAAAAGCTGTTTTGTGTCGATAAAGTGGGCCACTTTTGATCATAAATAAAAGTACCTATTTCGGTACCAATAAGTTCTGAGAAAGAAACGGAAAACATACTTGTTGATTTCCGTTTATTTTATTTCAAAAATTTCAGTCGAGATTCAGCCAAAACGTTTTGACAGAGACACTCGCAAAACGAAATACATTGCGCCACATATTGTATTTCTATAATAGCAGCTTCAAGA
This sequence comes from Isoperla grammatica, assembly GCA_945910005.1. Classification (NCBI taxonomy): domain Eukaryota; kingdom Metazoa; phylum Arthropoda; class Insecta; order Plecoptera; family Perlodidae; genus Isoperla; species Isoperla grammatica. The sequence continues at coordinate 8,639,654 of OX246741.1, forward strand.
TAATGAAAGCATTTCTCCAGGCGTCGGCTTGGCCGATCGGCCTGGCCGCGTGGCAAAAGCCGCGCGGCTAAAGCCGAATGGCTTGACCGTCTCCACTGCGTTCGGCAGTACTAGAGAAAATGTATGACGACGAGACTTACTCATAGCCTCAGTAGCATCTATAATTGTTGCAGCAAATAAAAAACGCCGTAAACCACGCTTTTGGGTCACCCGAGTTTCCGCAGTAGGGACAGATACAGTGCAAGTGATCTAATAAATGTCTGATATTGATCTGTTAATCCTCAAATATAGGTGCAATGGGGTTTATATACACTTTTTTAGAACGTCAAGTTGTGATTTCCAATATTTATTGGATTCAATTGGTCCCAAAATCGGTAAACAGAATACAAACTTCAACTTCAGGTGTACTACAACTGCATGTGTGCATGTGTAATCCCTTTGTCACTCAGTCAGCGTCCAATTGCCAGTCAATGACAGTGCATGCACTGGGGGTGGCAGTTGGACCCATGATAGACAATGTTGGGTTTATATTTTAAGTTGCGCGCGTTCAAATCAACCCCTTCCACCATACCACCCTGATTGGTTCCTTGAGCTCGACGAGGCATTCGGCACGATTTCCTTTGATATTTACCGACATTAGTCGGGAAACGATTCGGCCTGCCGATCGGCTTTTTAGGCCGCTCGGCCTGGCCGACGGACACGTCTCCACTGCGTCGGCAAAAGCCGCGCGGCCAGGCCGAGCGGCTTTTGCCGACGCAGTGGAGACGCGCCTTTATGCTTACATCAGGCGACAAACTAACGAATACAGCAGCAAGATGCAAGATACTTATAAATGTTGTGTAAAATCAACAATTTGCCTTTCGATCGAGACAACCTTGAATTGTAAACCGTCCAAACTAGATTTCCGGCGATGGGAATTGAACCAGCAAACTCCCGGAACTAATTTACGGAACGAGTTATAGACTCTGCGTTATTAGTGTTGAAAATCTAATTACCATAGTTGTTCACATTGTTAGACCTTCAAGAACCGACATGCATGCTCCAAGGCGTAGACACATGTTTGGAAATTAAAGCTATTTGCTTTGAACAATCAGTATCACTTTGCAGTAGCATAGCATAGATGAGTTCAACAAACATCATTCGCCTGGACTAATTTATGTAAAAAATTTGTACTCACGCCATTCGCTTCACTACATTACGTATTTCGCGAGCGAATTTAAAAAGAAAATACTTAAATTTTGTTTTTTGGAACAATATAAATATGAATTGATCGGTGAGTTCTGAAAATGACGATACAAATTATACCACTCCACAATAACATAATATATACGTAGGCCTACTTAAAATTTCACAACATCAGTTTTACACCTCCCGTTACTGGGACTCAATTATAATGTGAAACAATTTTAAGACATTTTCCTGCACCATATTTCCTATAATGCAACGTTAATTAATTTATTCTGCGAACGATCTTGGTCATGATCATCATTATACCGTAACCGCGTTGCGTGAACCTATGAACGCATCTTATTTCACGCTATTTTACTCGATCTAAGTAACGCAGATCCAACTTTTCACAGTCTAGACTTACTTCACTAACAACAAGTCGCAAGGCACTCACTCACTCACTCACTCACTATAATAAACCTTCCAACTGTGATCCCAGCACACAATAAACACACTACCTTCGCAACGACACACGAGAAACATGACATTTATCGTTGTAATTCCTTGAGATTACAAGTCACAAGGTACAGTTTTATCAGTAGTACATAATTGTTTAATTAGAGATAGCGAGACGGGCCTTTAGTCGGTAGCACCAAAGATGTACACCACAAGACAGTTTTAAATATTCGTTGATAAGATATCATTACTAATCGAGAAATTGCACTTAAAGATTCTATAGTAAATAACGTTTAACACCTTCTAGAGTATGATAAGTAATTTCTACACCATTCATGCACAAATGCGGGTTTTGAATATAGCATTTATAATTTTTCCCAGTTGAATCTTTCTAGTAAAGCTACCTAATAATGCATACGTTTTAAAGTGATGACGCAAACAGTGGCGGAGGCACTCATTTAAACCTGAATGATTTAAAGCTCTTAATTTATGTGATGCGCAGCAGTGGCGTAACACCCATCATATTCATCTACCTCGCTAGATTGCACAAGAGCTTTATTAAAGACATAAGCAGCGGCCGCTTATTGCTGTAACGCGTTGCTACACCCACAAGATTCGCCTATTTCACGACTTTCCATATTAAAATATCGTTCAAAGTTTTTTTTTTTTTAAATAAAGTTTAAATAAATACGGAAATTACCCCATTTCCTCAAACGTTTGGGCTGGGAAAATGTGCAAATCGAAAACAAAATCGGACGATGGTGTGATTAACGAAAGGGGGTGGACGGTTTCAGCGGAAAGAGAAGGAAATGGGTTGGCTCATCCCCCCCTCCCAAGACTCGGGTGTTTTAAAAATGCCCAAGGCATGGCAGTTTTGAAACACACGTTTTAGATCTGAATTTACCAAACTTTGTAAATCTCCAATTTGATAATCCCGAAATTGTTCGTCACTCTTTACAGATTTGTCATTTTGTTGCCTTTTTGGCTAATAACTTGTTTCGACAGGTTCATTCATTACTTTATTATTTCGACAAGACCTCGCCAGGGGATTTCGGGGACCTTGTTTTTCTACGTCAGTCGAGAATGCCCGCAGCATCATCCTTGCCCGCAGTATGGTGTCGATGCATCTCGCACTCTGCACATCGAGTACTCAGACCGCTAATAATAGGACGGCAGGCGAGACAGGAGGAATTCGAAGGTATTTTAGTTTTGTTTAGCTTCTCGATGATCAAGAGCACATACCACGTGTACCATCTCTAAACAAGTGATGTAAGCACAAGGGGAGAATCTCAAATGACAAAGGGCGTACCTATTTTGTATATTTTCATATCAATCATAACTCCCTCATAATTTCCTCTTCGGGGAATCTATCATCTATTGTGAATAAATATTTTCCGCCTTCCTCTACTATTTTTAACATTCACTTGTCCTTGAATTAAATACTATTATATATAATCTTTGGAATTTTAAATTTAATCAAAATATTCATCTTTTCAATGTAGTAAAGTAATATATTTTAAATCATGTTTTGTTATGTCAACTTTGTGTTGTTATGTTCTTCCATGCTGTTTAGCTGTTATATTGTCCCGCTGAGTAAATCACGTTATCACTGAACCTTGTCAAGATAAAACAATTATATATTGACTTATTGAATATCTTGAGAAGAAACAGGGGATAGTTCAATTACTAGGTTTTAATTAAATACACTACTGTACCGCTGTACGTAAATGGACAAATCAATTGAATTGAACGTGGGGAAGAAGGAGCGGACAACGAGAATATAAGTCGGAGATGTTGATGGTAGCAAGCCAAGAGATTGACCGTAAAGACCTTGAGTTAGACTGCAAGGACAACCGAACTAAAGGGGCGTCAACATTATCAATCGCTTTTACGAACAACAAGTGTATGCGAGCAGTATTTTACTAGATATTTGACTCGTATTAATGGATGGTAACTAACAGTAGCAAAACATGACATCAAATTATGACTGGATTACACAATATTAACGTTTTTGAAATATTTTATGAGAGATTTTAAACAAAACAGCCCCCCCCCCCCACCTTTCATACAATAAAAAACGTAAATATAAATTTAAATATCCGGAAGTGACTACTACAATAGAAGAAATGTGTTTTTCTAGATATTGATTTATAAGTTTAATGAGTGATAAAATTAAAAGAATAATAATTTGAAAAAAGTAAAATAATAAATTGGTTACGTAAACATGGAACTCTGAGACGGCGGCCGAGTGAGATGAGTGTTGAAAGTAAGACCGACAGCTGATATAGCTCGGGACATTGATCGACTCAGACATTTGAGGTCATTAAAACAGCTGGATGTGGCTTTGCTTGACCGATAAGTACCGATAGCATTGCAATCACACTGTAACCTCTACAACGTAACGTGCATTATGCGTGTTGCATGCATACATACGCCTCCACCCTCCACTACAGTGATTTGTACGACACACGTGCGTTTGTCCCAGATATTGCGTACTAACACAACCAACATAGCTATGGAAATTAGAAAACTTTTTGCAATGCGCATTCTTGAATTGTTGTAACTGTTGTTTTTCTTAGCTTTGAGAACTTTACGCCAGAAAGTTCGTAGATACAGACGCGCTCGCTTATCAACGCGTCACACAGAGCGTTTTCCTAATATTTTTCAATACACGGGTAATAAAAGTTTCCAATGACTGGAACTCGAACCCAGGACCTCCGTCAAAGCGGCATTGGACACGTGATGGATGAAACATCACCATGGCGACCTCTCATCCCCTAGCGGAGGCTAGTCGAACTCTCCGGTACCTGGGCCAGATGCATAGTCGTCGAGTCAAGTACAGAACAATTGCTTAATGATTGCTGTAGAATTGTTTCATAACATGCTATTTTCAAAAGAAAAACAAACACCGTGACATACCTCATGGACATACGTTGCCCGGCCTATCTTTACTGTAATAAAAACTACCTTAAGTTGCAGAAGTAGGCCTACTACTTGATCGACTCTCTACCTACCACTATGCTTTAGTCGTCGTACAACAACTTCGGTATTGCTTCCGTCACGGGTGGGTGAGCGGCAGCCAACCAGCGACCGTGGCTCATTCAGATACCTGCTCCGGTTGGCCGAGACCGCAAACACGTCATTGGTTGATGACGAAAGCATTACCGAAGTTATTGTACGACGACTTTGCCCACAGCCCATAATAGCCATAAGAACTGCGCGCGCATGTGTTGCAGCAAGAAAATTGGTCGAGTTTCACTCCTGGATGAATTCATTATCCCGGGCATGGTCAATACACTGGTGTCTACATAACATAATACTTCTCTTCATTCATCCGCATGAAAAACCTTCTTATCGTTCCAAGTTCAAGGTCAAACAAACCTATCGATCGATAACGTCACTCGACTCATCGAAGTCTTGAAATAACCTGTTTGTGAAGCTGTGTTTTCTTAGCGACTATGTACAGTGTGTTTCATCTTAACCTTGCACTGCCGTTCTTGCACGTTGCATAAACGTACCCCAGTATCCGGCGAGTGCAGTGGTGGCTCATAAACTATACCTGTCAAGATGCATCACCTAATGAAATGTTAATTACCTAATGAACACATTAAAAATGCACAGAATCAACATTTTATAACATTTTGGAAATTATTTTTGTTCGTGAATAATTGATTCTCTGGATGTTGTTAGGCCTACTGGAAATAGTTCGATAGGTGACATTTTGACAAGTCTATGCCGACATTACACGATTCAACACTTTCGTCAAACTTATTGAATTCAAGAACAAAAGCGAATCAAAAACAGTGGTAAAAAACTGCAACAATATAGCTTTTATTAATTGATGCTTTTTTGTCCTTGAATTCAATAAGTTTGACGAAAGTATTGAACCGTGTAATGTGGGTATAATTGTTGAGCCACCACTGCTCTCACCGCGCGGCCGGATGGTGGAGGTAGACCCTAGTGTGCAAGGGGGTTTAGTGCAAAAAGGTACTGCAAAGTTTTGGTGAAATACACTGTAGTCGATTCCAACCAAAAACTATTATGATCTCATACAGAGATGAATTATACACACAAGGTCCGAACAACACGTCAGCGTATGATGACGTCATAGTGTCTCGTAAACGCCGAGAAACTGAAACCGAAATAACCGAGACGCGCATACAAGCCTGTGAAACAGCTGACGGCACTTACGGATTTAAATATTTATGCTTTCCATCGAGTTGGTGAGAGGTGAGCAGAACGTTATAAACAGTGGTTAATTGAGGACGGTGAGGATTCAAGAGCGAAAGCAGGTCGTAAAAATCGATTGAAATAGTAATAATTTATGAATAATATTAATAATATATCTATGCATATCATGATTAAATTAAATTATCCTATTTTTTTTTAAATCTATATGACGAACTGACGAAGAATTTCAAGAAATGCGTACATGTTTATTCACCATCCTCATTCATTAATAACAATATTATTTCGAGAACTAATCAGCTCTCTTCAACTCTTGAAGATAAATTAATACATTTTGTCTTTCTACCGCTTACAAAAATTGTATTACAAAGTGTTTACATCACGTTCAAGCTTCAATTTATATTCTTGTTTGATGACTTGTATGTTTGTTTCAACATGCTTCCAAGCATAGACTTATTTATCTGTTTCGGTAATTATGACAGTAAATTATTTATTGCTACGAGTCACACATCTGAAAAGAGAAATATAGATGATTACTTTATTTTACCATACTTAGTTCCCCTACGTAACTATCTCATGCTTACGGAACAGCTGAGTCCATTAGAACAACTTAATTTTATACTTAATTAGTTCCTACCATTTAAAACAGATATATTAGAGATAATTAAAGCTTGGGCCTATAGACAGTAGACATTTCTAAACGGGGTGACAAATTTTTTATACTTTAACTTTGAGCAGTGTAATACAAAATTGGCGGGGGTGGGGGGGGGGGGGGGGGGGGGGGAGGGGGGGGGGCGTTCTACGTACATCCGAAAGTGTTATACGTTTAAACATACAGAAGAATCTTTCAGGCATTATATAATAACACTGGATATTGTCATTCAACGGTTCTAACACGAATAATAAAATCCAACCTATTATTTCCCTCGGGCGTATCGATATTTGTGACACGTGTCAGCGTCGTCTCTGACATGTCTGTTGACGACATGTGACAGGTTGCTGACGTAGACGCCCGGCCTCGTGTCGTGGCCCATACAGTCAGTGACAGATAAGATGCCTTGCATTGTGACCGTCGATGAGAAAAAATTATCACAAGTGTAAATAAAACAATATCGCTTTTCTGAAACTATCTTATCACTTCAATGACGGTACCTTATCACGTAGTTAAATTAATACAAGACTGATGAAAATACACAAAATAGTATGTTTTAGTATGTTGTTATGCCTTCGAAGTACCTATGTATAGCTTTTTAAGCTTATCGCTGACTATGAAAAAAAATCTTTGTCTAGATTTAGATTAGATGTTTCTTTTTCCTTCATCATGTCAGTAATCTACAATCTACAACTATAGTTTTCATCACAAAACATGACACCAATCTCGATTTTACTAGTCGAGATTGGTAGCTTGCTAGTTCCAGTGGCGTAACTAGGAATTATTTCGGGGGGGGGGGTTATTAGGGAAAAGTGAGATGAGGGGACTGAAAGGGGTCTGGGGCGAAGCCCCAGCCGCCGGAGGCCATTTCGCCGAAGGCGAACATTTGTTTCACTTCTATAATTATTTCGTGCCTTTTGGACTCAAAGAATACTACTCGAACCACTACACATTTGTTTGTATTATATTGAGGTTACAGTGTTACTAAATAAGAATTGCATCGAAATTGTGTTTTTAATGTTTTATGGTTGTTCAATATAATAATAATAATCTCAACATAATGTGAAACATTGTGGTCACAAGTCACATACGTTATTAAAATTTTAATTCACAGACCATGAAATTATAATATTAGATTCATGCATTTTTATTTATAGGTACCCTCACTTTTACTGGTTCGAGCGAAAGGTGTATTAGTTGTTGATGAACACATAAATAATATAATTGAATTATTGAAAGAAATTATATTATATCTTATCTAAGTGAAGTGGTATGATAAATATAATGACAATTTTGTTTGTTGCGATTGTTATACACGGATGTGGTTTAAGGATCTTACAATATAGTATTAAGTAATTGTAGTAGTAAAATCATTCTCGATGTAGTTTCGGGGGGGGTTTAAACCCCCTAAACCCCCCCTTAGTTACGCCACTGGCTAGTTCAGCTATCCCACCCATGGCAAATGTGTAAGCTTACATGTCACCTACTATACCTTTCAACTGTACGAGCATTATTTTTAAATACATTCACAGAATACCGTAAAACGATCCATACAGCCATAAAATAAGTAACGTCAACCATAAAATAAGTAACGTCGTCGCCATCTTTACTTCATAACAGCTTAATTTGTGTTGCAACTTTTATCTACAATTTACAATCTGAAATGTACTGCATATTAAAGCCAAAGAAGTAAAATTTGTCATTATGGTTGCAATTCTATTAGGCCTACAAAGAAAAATCTTTCCCCTGACATACAAATAAGTAACGTACGTAAGTACTTACACTTTTTAAGTATCATCGTTTCAATAGAAAGGACATCGCTTTTATTATGATTAGCCAGATTTCTTTTCGGCAAATTCATCCGTTATCAACATAAATAACTACATTGAGATATGAAACTAACTGTGCATAAGACAATTTATTAAAATGTCTTGCGACTTTTCGCAGACGCACATTTTGGATGTTCATACGCAGAAACATTACTAGCCAACAATTTCGTCTATGAAATTGAAGTAGCCTATATTTTTTTAATCATGCACCCATGTTTTGAAAGAACATAAGTTTATTGGCAGAATACCAACGGGAGTTCGTTATAAACACAGTTTTCTATTCAATATTTATGTACTTACATAACAGCCTTTCAAGGTCCGAGGTGTTTGTTTATACGTACAAACAACCTCAAGACAAGAGGAATCGTAATAAGTGTCATTATATCAATGGAAAACATTGATAATAGTAATGATAAGAAAATATAAACAATTCAGAAAATTACAAAACCATTTGTTTACTGTATAATCACTGGGAAATATCGAATAATAGTACTCCTACATCTGCTCAACAGGAATAAACCCATTTGAGTGCAACCGCGGTTTGCGGCCCCATTACCTCAATGATTAAACTTGACAACAGAACAGCCCATTTACATTGCAGGAACGAGAATTGGATTGAGATTAGAGTTGAAATAGAATTGAACTCAATTCCCAACTTGGCGTTTACATGTAACAGGATTTAATCCTTGTGTGGGTTATTTCAGGGAACTTACTGGATCCGGGGTTTCCAATCTCGACTATGTTCGATTTTGTTTACATGAAAATTTATGAATCTCGATCTCGACTCGCTCCCACACTTTGTTGGATCAGATTTAACCAATCCGATTCTGGTCAGGAATTAAGTGTTTATATGAGAGGAGTGAACTGGGATGGGATCCCAAATCCAACTCAATCCCGGCAGTTTAAATCCACCATGTAAACGAGGTTAATGACGGAAACTTTTCCAAAGACTGGAGCAAAAGCAAAGCAGTTTTTTGTTTTTAGAGCATTGCAATAACATTATGCAGTTCGTATGTAACTACACTATACGAGTATTAGGAAAGACTGCAGTTAGATATCATTAAGAAAACCCTAGGTCACCTAAAACGGCTGCAGTAATGAGCGTTATAGCCGGGGAGTAAATGGGTTAAACGGCTTTTTAACAAGAAACGAGCTGCAGTATGAAGCCATCCTTTATGTCTAATAAAGATTTAATCTAGACGAAAGAGTGTACTTTACGTTTCTAAATTCAAGTCTGTGCATTCTTGTAAAAACATACTTCGTGTTTTTTTCAGGTTTACATCTTACTTTATTCGTTTAGAGAAATGTGAGTTCATACTAAAGTAGACTACTTGCAATGAAGATTATAATAATAAGAAAGAGAGTTAAATTCGCAAGGGATAAAGTATTTTGGCAAAGTTTTGACAATCTTAAAGCGATTTGAACAGATAGAAATCGAGTGTTCCATATTTTAGGTGGCCACCACATTTGCATGCTGCGGCTACGTTACGCAACGTACGTGACTACCTCAACGTAAGCCATGGCCACCAGGGGCGCACAATCGATTGGGCGTGTCCGAAAACTAAAACGTCATAATCGCCACACAGTGTACTCGTTAGTCAACGTCAATTGACCACGACGCCTAACTAAGTCGCTAGTCCTCCACTGAAAATAATTGTCCCGAAAATAATTTTAAACGGCTGCTTGAAAACCGAAGGAATTTTAAATGTGATTTATTGTCAATGAACACAGCCCATTTTTGCAATTTGCATACGTAATAATTTGTTTGCTATTAGCATAACCTTGCCATGGCTGAAAGTGACATGACTTTTTACGTAGAATGATTCGAAATATGAACTTTTTGCTTTTAAATCTGAATGCTGTCAGTGTCTGAATAAGATGTCAATAAACAATGGATGTGTACGGCGGGACAAGTAGGTTGGTAATGGTAAGGAGAAATTTGTGCGACATTTCAAGCTTAAAATGATCGATTCTCTGACCTTTACTTTCGCTGACATTTCCAGATTTTTGGAATGACTAAAAACCTGGAGTATCTACCTACCCACCTCTGAATACGATTTCAGTTGTATCTCTAGTTGGCTCGCTAGTTTGCAGCTTGCAAAGAAGTGTTGTAACTCTTTCCAGACCATATACACGAAGTCACCCAAGCCGTCTTGAATCAGTGCCATAGTATAAGTTAGGAACAAGATTAAGGTGTATTTTTATAAACAACGAAAATGTGTGCTAGATGGTTCCAGATTCTTTTTTTTTGCGTTTTCGTAGCAGCTATGCATCCAAATAAATTTGCTTTGAATAGGCTCATACGAGAACACCAAACATATTTGAAAGGATATAATGCAAATATTGCATCTCCAATTTATATTTACAATACACATTAATAAAACATGTATTTGAATAATTCATTATTATATCATTATATGATGAAAGTCGAACTCCTGCAACGTCAATAAATAGAATACGTATTGCATTTTACCTAGAGTAATATAATTGCCAGGAATATTTTACGTGTATCTGTACATATACCGTAAATCAAATGCAGCCAAACAAAACTATTTTTAAAACAGATGGTATTGAAGAATAACAAATATATTTTCAGAGATAACCACACGATCTGCCAATACAATAAACACACACACACAGAAATACGTGTGTTACAAACGTGGTTATTTGAGGTGAAATCGAATTAGTAGTATCTGTTAAAGACACGAAAAGTGGCCATGTGTACTCACTATAAGAAATAAAAAGTATCACAATGCCAGGTACCACGTGTCACACAATCAACTAATAAGTCAAGTTTAATGTAAAAAGCATCTTAAATATCATACATTTTAAAATGTGCGCAACACTTGTTATCAAATCAACAGGTTCCGAACCTCTGCCAAAATATTATACGTCACAATAAGTGATGTTGACAATCGTGCGCGTTACTCAATTGACTCTAATAATCGTCAGGATTCTGATCTATGCACGTCCGCAGTCGACGTTTGTGAGACGTCTAATACAGACACAGATCTCAATACTTCACTGCATGAGACGTTTGTAATATGATTCAATCATTTATGTTGCGGCACGATTACAACCAGAGTACGAATGATCAGTTTACCAACGGGACTAAATGGTAAATAACGAGATCAGAAGTAAACTAACTTACCACGGAGTGACATTTTTGGTGAGCATTGCCGTCCTACTGCTACCTACTGCTACCTATACTGCTACCTACTGCTACCTATACTGCTGGCATACTTATTATATAAATAAGGGATTTGTACAAAAAATTGGGAAGTGAATTTTGAACAAGAAGACAATGAAAACCAAACATTTATTTTCTTATATTTGCCAGAGAATGGGAATGAATTTAAAGCTTCGCTTTCAATTGAAAAAATGGGTTGGTTTAGTGAAATTGCAGTATGCAAAACATCGGTCATATTGTTTTGAAAGAGCCGAACAAGAGAACGCTTAGGTACTACGGAAATCATAACAAAAACAGTGGCACCGGATACGCTGTTGTTGCAGTCAATGAAAGTAAGTACATAATCAAAAAGCTAGTTTCACTACTTAAAAACTTGATAACTTTGTGAACCAGTTGAGTTGTCATTTCACTAGGCAACTACTTCTTACTGCAAATCTTATTCTAGTTGTGAAAGGTTAGTCTCCATTATTACTATTTTATAACCGCGCAAAATTTTATTTTTTTTATTTTAGTAATATCTTAATAACATACAATAACATTTTAAAAATGGTTACTAACCAACCAAACACAACAATTAACAAAATTTCAAATATCGCAATCATCACGATTGTCATTAGGAAACCAATTTGTTATTTACTCTTTAATTAGATTCCAAAATAACACGCGTACGGATTCAATATTTGACATTTTTAATCCAATGCTTAGTTATTCTGTTATGTTTGCAACCACATTTTCAATATTGTATACTAACGTGGTTTTCATAGGAGACTAAAGAAAGAGAAAGCAACCCAGAGCAACGGAGGAAATACAAGAAAGAGCCGACGAATCCCCCCCCCCCTCGCCCGTTATCGCAGCCCTAGTACGCCCGGACCACGGTCAACCACGTCGCGACGCCACGCCCTGCGCACAGGGTAGGGAGGCAATATTCCTGAAAGTTGTCCCGCTAACATAACTCACCACTGATTGGCTAACTGAGTAGCAACCAAGTGATAACTACGTAGATATAGCCTTCGGGAGGTCGCCGGTTCGATTCCGGCCACCGGCAGTCCTGACTGAAGGTTTTTTCCGAGATTTTCCTCAGTCGTAAAGGCGAATGCAGGGATTGAGTCCTACTAATAGTCCTCGGACATTCCTCCCCAGCTATCCAAACACCCTAATAACCTAGTTAGTCACCTGAAGAGAAGAGGGGCACATCAGGTACAGCTGGTGTGCACCCTATAACAAGGAACCCTACGAAAAATTCTTATTACCAGTTTACGTGAGTTGTGTCACCGTGACAACTTCAGGAATAGCCCGCCCAGGTGGCGTCGCGAGCGTCTACGTGCTCCTCCTCACGACCCAGCCCCCCCCCCCCCCCCGTCCGTGTCCACGACTCTTATCCAGACTGTTCTCATACATAACAAGGAGCCAACACTCACGGTGTGTGTTCACGCGAGCCCTGTTCGATCATGGTGCGAGAGCTCAACATGTTGAATGCATCCAGGGACGGCGCTATTCTGTAACTTTCTATCTATCCTATATCCTGCAATGAATGAATTCTGCATGATTTCGATCAATATTACATTACTTTCTATACAGAATTCGTTACGCGATATACAATAACGAAGTTACCGAATAGGGTCCCCCTCACTGGTGTCGAATTGGAAATCTTTCTTGGGGAGGGGTGAGGGTCTAAATAAATGTATGATTAAGTTAAACCACAGATAAGGGCCCGTTGTCTGTGGTTAAACTATACAAACAGCAACTTTCATTGCAACCGGGGGGGGGGGGGGGGGGGGGGGGGTGACACTGATCGCGATGAAAAGCGCATTTTCATTTAACTTAGTTGGTAAGCTCGTCTATATATCTAAATAAATAAGAAGTAACATAAGCATGATTAATATTACTACGATTAGGAGTAGGGCACCTTTGTAAATCCAGGCCCTGCAAATGAAGCTAAATTTTCTTATAAGACAACGCGCGTTGCGTGTCTGGGAGTAATATTGCTAAGGGCGCTAGCTAGAGGAGAAGATTGTTGTTGTAGGGTGGAGAGAGGAAGAAACGGTGAAGTAGCGTGGGCACGAACACTCGTTCTGTGGCAAAGATCGAAGATGTACAAAACAAAAAGGGGGAACAGAGTTTCAATAAACGTAACTAAACTCCTTGCATTCACACATAACTCAACATATATCATCATTGATGCTGCAACGCCGAACATGTAATGAATAACGCCTTAGGTAGAAATAGTTACTTTCTGATTTCGCCTCAGGTGTATTCATGAGCACTGGTTGCAAAACGTTTACTTGTAGGGTCGTATTTCTCTTTTTACTTTTGAAATTATGACAGTTGAGATGTTTTGCAGTCAACTAAGAATCTCTATAGAGAACTGTGACAAAAATACGTTGACGACAAAGTGCCCTAGTAATACATAAGCTTGTTAATCGCATAATGGTGTTTTCCAATGGGCTGCACTGAATGGCAATGGCGCATGTTAAATACGCACTCATTGCGGTCTAGGGCAGCCATTAGAAAACGGCAAATTAGTTGTTACGAATGCAGATAAATTATTTCATCAAACATGTCTACATAAATAAGGAAATAAAAAAGACTGTCTCAATGATTGATAATTATAGTTAAGTAACTATTATTAAAAATATAAAAGTGGATGTGTTTTAAAAGTAATGTCGAATTCTTCCCAAAACAAGCTTTGCCATGTAACTTTGTCATTCGACCCGACTTTATACAAATTACACGAAATTGGCTGCCTCGCATGCGGGTCTTCTGCCCACCACACAGTTGCATAACCGTCAGTGTCACTAAAAACAGAGCTAATGAACGTTTTGAACGACCAGGGACAGTTTAAAACGAGCTATTCTCGGCTTCCATGAATTTCTCTCCGGAACTGTTTTGTAGGACCAGCATAAAGAGCGAAGTGGCGTGTTTAATTGAATTCCACTCACAAACTGGCGATTGAGTTCCGAGAACTCGGATCGGATACGAGATGCAAGTGACTATATCAACTGTAGGAACTCCACCTCTATCAGAGTTTTGCTTTAGTAGCTTCAAGCTTGGCTTACACGTGGGTGTGATGAAGTATAGGTTATCATATATCTAACTAACTAAGAATGACATGTCCAAGAGCTGCATATTTCCATGACTTGCTGCCTACTTGCAATTCATGGCGTCACAACTCACAAGGCAGAGTAAAAAGTTCTAAAATTCTAGTTTGCTGGGCAATGAAGAAAAATACGATTTTAGCAAACGAAAGTGCACACTCATTTGCTTGTCTTGCTTGCTAAAAAGAATGCCAGCCGAACTGCATTGTGAACTGGACCAGTGCATGATTTAAAACGTCAAAAGATGCAGAATAACCATGCAAACAATTAAAAACAGCAAACTGAGCAAGTAAGAAAATTAGCAACTAGCAAGTAAGCAGATAAGTGAGCTAGCTCTTTTAGCTTTTGGACAAACCGTAAGCTGCTTGTAGTAATAATCAAAAAAAGAAAGCATACACATGCTGGGGGCAAGTTTCGCTACGTGTAACTATGTGCACAAAATAGTAATTTCTGAACCCGCTCTGGGCCCGTGGTATAGCTCTGCCTGTCATGATCCCACTATATAAAACATCACACTAAAATAACCTCGTAAAATAAAGTATACGTAGTGTTTGAATAGTTGTCAAGCGCTATATCTATACCAAAATGTAAACACCATGAAATAGGTATTCAATCACACACACCACTCACAACACACACAAGCTCTTTGGTCAAAGACATGTTGATACAAGTCAAACTCATTAATCATCCGCCGAGTCTATCGTAACGAACCCTCTCTGATACGGGGGGGGGGGAGTCGTGGCTTGTTTGTTGGGCTGACGGTTTAGATCAGAGCTTTCCACGATTCGACTATAAATGAGTAATTAGCTGTAGCTCCCGTCGAGTCAACCTCAGAGTCTACTAATGAGACTCGAACTGTGGCGCTCCACAGGGGGTGTTATTAGAAGGGGGGTGGGTGACCTGTCTGGAAAAGCTCCCCAGCCGCAGAAGGCAACAAAATAGTTCAGGATTTGTAAGGGTACTGGTCGATGTGGATGTCTGTGCGCTTTCGTGTCATAGGTAGTGAAAATGGATGAAAAGTCTCGGGAAACAAGATAAATCTTTATGACTGTGTGGGAGAGTAACGATACATTCAGACTAATGTGAATTCAGCCTAAATCAACAAAAGTTTCAAGGGAGGGGGGGGGGGGGAGAGGTAGTCCTATCACTGACTTATAATAAATAGTAAGTCTATGGTCCTCTCTTTGGAAACATCTGAACTAGCTGGCATTTAAAAATTTAATATTCTTTGTCATTTTCAATTATTAAAAGTTGTTCTTTATTTAAATATTTCATAGTTTTCACGTTCAATGAGCATAAATCGAGTACTATTCAGCTTTGTCGCTAATGCTTCCTTGTATAATGTAGAATGTCTATATTGTTCATTGTTCAATTCGTAATAATTGAATAGGGTATATAGCCAATGAAAGGAGACCGGCAGCAAAACTCGCTGACCTTCAATTACTACACCGTAATAGTCTTAGTAGCAACTGAAGCTCATGTTTAAACAAATAACGTAGTCATCGGTTGACATCATTTTAGAATAAAATTTGAATTTTTAAATCGCGATAGAACA
The DNA here is from genome assembly GCA_945910005.1 of Isoperla grammatica. NCBI lineage: Eukaryota > Metazoa > Arthropoda > Insecta > Plecoptera > Perlodidae > Isoperla > Isoperla grammatica. The sequence continues at coordinate 8,655,786 of OX246741.1, forward strand.
AAACGTCGTGGCAACCTCGCGCCAGCATTTACACCGTCGGTATAAATTAATCTTCTGTTTACTTCGCAACATACATAAAATTTATTAATGTGACGTGACGCAATGGGTCATCAGAGGGATATGGTTGCATGCAAGCAGCGCTATCATTAGAACGCGTAGAAATGCCAAATTCAACGTGTACGGCCGCCCACATAGATTTAGGCTACGTTACGTTACGACTTCACTTACAACGGAGGTGGGACTGAATGAAGAAAACTGCTTTCAAATAACTGATCATGCAGCATTCCCGCACGAATAAAACTAACATAAATTGACTTGTAAGATGTGGTTTGGAATAATAATTATTATAATTATGATGTTATTGCACCCTTTTCTATGAGCTGCTTAGGCACAACGTAGCGATTGACACCAGCCTGGAGCAAATTTGATTTTCTCAAAAACATACGTAACATAAGCTGTTAAACTTATAAGAGAGTGGAACGAATGATGATGATATTTGGGGTTTTACGTCCCATATTTTTGCAACGAGGCTAATCGAGACGGTGAGTGGGTGATTATGAGGATGAAAAAACGCCACATGACATCCATGCCCAAGCCAGGATTCGAACCTGGAACGCAGAGACTGCGGTTTACTAGACCAACGCCTAATCGACCTCGGCCAACTGCGCCGGCTTGGAACGAAATAATGGTATTTTTATCATCTAATGTTCAGAAACATTTTTAAACATGTTTTCTTTCGTGCTATACAATATCAAAGTAATGTTTCACAAAAACAAATGTTTAAATGTATTTGAACATGTGATACGATCATAGTTTACTTTAGTTAGATATTTACTTCAGTTGGCGCCTTCAATACGTGTTACATTTAACGTATAATATACATGTACACATGTGTTAAACATACGTTAACGGGGGAAATAATACGTCCTATTTGCATCGCAGTTTGGGACGTAATTAGAACAGAACTATTAAAAATATGTATTTTTCCTACAGTAACCCAAGCACAAGGCATCCGTCCGCAACTATCATTTTCTCGCATGTGGCGTTTTGAGATGACAAAATAATCTGTCATACCTAAATTTATCGTCTAGTAAATTTGGAGTCCGCCCGGAGGCAATTTGGCAGTCAAGTAGAAATCGTCGTGTAATGAAAACAAATAATCTACGACGGCGTTTTGGTCGGTTGCATCATTGGGTTTGAAATATAGACCCAATGGTTGCATGGCTCGAGGATTCTCCAGCTTTGCACCACAGCCTTCTCGAACGTCGGTTCAATCCGTCGAGAAGGCTGTGATTTGCACATAGAACCAATGATAGTAGACTAGAACACCAGTCCCCCAACCTTCCACTCAGTAGCAAGCGTAGCGATTTGAAGCCATTTTGAAATGGGCAATTTACATGCTAATTTGGACCTTTTAGTACTGCTAGCGCTGCCAATGGCAGAAAGTCACATTAGAAACTCCTATTCCCGCCTGTGTTATTTGCCCATTTCAAGATGGCATCAAATTGACACGCTTGTGGCTGCTAGGCTGCGCATCTAGCCTAGGAATATCATTGCATAGAACGTAGGAAGCCGAGCCTTGTAAAATGTCTATGACTAGCAAGGAGTGGCTAACTATAACGCGAACATAAGTAGGACTCTACACGACTTTTTTCAAAGTAGGAAAACGATCACTCACATTCATTCATATCCGTCCATATATTCTTTGCAGAGTATGTTAATCAGAAGCAGCCGCAACGCTTTCTATATTTAGCGACATCAGATTTATACCCACATTATCCACATTCTTGTGTGAGATCACGTGATCTAACTTAAACCATCATGGTCCATCATGGCGCAAAAAGAGGGAGGGACGCGGGGATGGGATTCATTCACCGGCTGTTTCGGTTTTGTTTGCGGATGGAAAATTTAAAAAACAAGAAAAACTGGAATACAAGGTGAATAGTTGCATGTTTTCATTTCATGATGAATGAGTTGTATTCAACTTTGTGAGTGTGGTAAATTTCCAAGGAGGTTGGCGATGCAATCATAGGATTCAATTATGTAAAGAAATTTAGCAATTCGCAGTGACATATTTTCATGATTGGGGATACGCGAATAATGATTTTCATCAAAAACACTAAGAGAAAGCGCACAAGACGACTCAACTTCGCATAGTTCCTATCTAGCACGTGCGTTGTGTACGCGTATGCTAACTAACATACCACTTCCTCACTCGGCCGCCAGTCACACATGAGTCCGAGACGTTGTCGTATCTGCCCACGTGCAGTGCCTACAACAGCTCGGGGCAGATCGAGCCACACAAACAAACGAACAGGTATTTTACTCGTGACCTTGAGTGCATCAACGACAAACCGGGTGAGCGAGTAGAACATACGACAACGTGTTCGTACCTTCCTTCATATTGTCCCACGTCACCGCTTCATACATGGTATTGTTCAGGGAACAGTTTCTGAGCTGAACGACGACGAATACATGGGTATTGTTCGGAGAACAGTTCCTGAGCTGAACGACGACGAATAGGCCTACATGGGTATTGTTCCGGGACGAATACATGGGTATTGTTCGGAGAACAGTTCCTGAGCTGAACGACGACGAATACATGGGTATTGTTCCGGGAAGAGTTCCTGAGCTGAACGACGACGAATACATGGGTGGGAACAGTTTCTGAGCTGAACGACTACGAATACATGGGAATTGTTCCGGGAACATATCCTGAGCTGAACGAAGACGAATACATGGGTATACATTAGGGGAACATTTCCTGAGCTGCACGACGACATGGACAAATAACGACTTTTCTATTACATAAGACATATTATAATAAAGACGCTTCTTTCCAGAGACCAATTTGTGATCGAGTGAGGTAGTAATGGGGGGGGGGGGGGGGGCGGCCTCCAGCATTTGGAACTTGAGGGTCCCATTAAAAATAAGTGAATCTGTACCACTTATATGCAAAAACCGATTTTCAGTGGGGTACGTTAAATCATTGGCATGTGCTTTGTTACGTTTTGCTTCGAATTATTATGAAGTCAAGAAAGAAAAAAAAACAACCTGTACCGGGAATACAACCTCGGATCTTCTGCTATTCATCAGAAATTAACCCACAAAACCCCACAAATAATATCACTATTACTATAAATTTCATTCTATACTAGTCCCAACGTAGCAATTGTCCCACGCCGACCTCAGCTCCGGATCTACTCTCGTAACAACGAAAATCCATAGATTCCTGTCGTTCGTAAAACCAAGCCTCATTACTCATTACTCATTAGTCACGCCTGCTGTGTTAGGAACTTCCAGGTAACCAACCGAAGGTCGTAAATGATCTCTAATGTATCTATTTTAAGTAGGCGGTAGGAATTAGCGACGTAGAAACTTAAGTTGGTACCAATGGACTCAGCTACTTCGTACGTAAGCATTAGAATTTAGAATACTTATACGTTGGGGCAGTTTTAGCTTCGTAATTAGCGCTTCTTGATACGAAAAGAACTATACATTTACCTCTTTCTTGTTTAGATAGCGACTGTAATGGGTTAACACAATTCAGACAAGGATCCAGTCAAACAAGAGAACAGAACACGAGTGTATGAGTGGACAACAAGACCATTATTGCATCCGGTTCACCTCGCCTCGACACTTGCAAGTATTGTAACTTATCATCAAGGTTGATCGTGTGTCATGAAGTGAAGTCTCGTGATTTCTACACTGAACTATTTGGCAAACTTCGCGAATAGCGACGCGCTCGACTGAGTCGAGTAGGCTGTCGCCCACATGACTGTCACGGTGACGTCGTGAGTGCAGGTGTCCTTAGGTGTCGGTCCGTAAGAAGGGGGGAGGGGGGGGGGGGGGGGGGTCGCGTGATAATTCACTGCTTAAAAAAAAAAATACATGTGTATTTATTTTCTATACCTAGAAAAGAGGTCATACTAATGATGACGTCATAAAGTCAATGGGCAACTGATTTGGGCAACTGATTTACGTAGGCTATATTATTTAAGACGTCATATGACCTTCAAGTACGTCGTTAAAACACAAAATAATAATAATAAAATGTATATTATTATTTTTCCTTGGTACTGAAAATTTGATATTTAACATTTTTGTACAAACATTTATACATTGAAGACTACATGGGGGTACACTACATGCCCGATCATGTGTAACCGACCGAGGACATGAGTTCGATACCCACATGAGAAGTAAGATTTTCGCATTTGGCAAACTCATCTAAAATGTTATTAAAAACTGTCCGAGAGTTTCGATCATAACACGTTATTTATAACGTGCGGTTTAATCTGTATTCTAATTTTAATCTCGTGACATTGACAATCAATTCAGTCGAGATGGTGAAAGCCGGTTTCTATCCAAACCAAAGTGCGAAATAGTTCAGAGTATTTTTTTGTGCGACGACGATGTTGAAGACAAGGGCCTCTGCAAAGGGGGTTCTTTTTATTAACCACTCGAGTGAGTGAAAACACATCATACGGTGCCCTTCAATAACGCAACTTCGCGTCACCGACGCAACTCTACACAAAAGCCCGAAACTTAAAAAAAAAAAAAAAAAAAAAAAAAAAAAAGACGGAACAACGCATTATTTAAAAATAAACCACGAGTCATCCTGTCTGATATTGACCAATGCTTCGCTGGCATCGTGTCAATGAACGCCACATAATATTGTAAACAATAACAATAGACCGGCACTCCTCAGATGCATACAAGCTTTTCAAGGTTCGATTCCCATTACCGGTATTTTTCTACATTTCTTCTGGCATACGTTTTCGTTGAAACCTAAAAACCCCAATCAGATAAGATTCCTATGAAGTTAACCTGATGAGGGTCTCATTCTTTTCTCATATACTATTTTTCTTTGACTTATAAATAATAACAGTACAATGTGACTGATTACACACAACAACTTCGGTAATGCTTTCGTCATCAATCAATGACGTGTTTACGGTCTCGGCCAACCCGAGCAGGTATTTGGATTACCCATGGCCGCTGGTTGGCTGCCGCTCACCCACCCGTGACGGAAGCATTACCGAAGATGTTGTACGACGACTATTTTTTTTATATCAACACAACACGTTTTGTTAAAATGCAAATTGACAACGGAGACGCACCCACCCGTAATGCGCAGAAAGTTGACATCCTCGTTTCAAGATGTCGACGGGGCAGAAATACTGTTTGTCAGCAAGAATGGAAATGTCGACGCACACACACTCAGCAGTGAAGTATATTACGCATTTGTATATAAATAGGCGCGTGCCATTGCAAGAAGTGGAGCGAAACTAACCTAGGGCAACATTTGAATAATATAAAACCTTTTAAATACATAACATAGACCTAGGTTAGTAACACATTCGTCAACTAATAGTCATATATGTATGTAACTCGTACGGTAACGTAAAACAGAGTACAAATCCAAACGTGTCTCCTTTGTACATTATGGATGCAACTTGCCAATCACGTGATCTGGTGGCACTTGTGTTCGATTCCCAGTCACGGGTGAAATTACAACGTTATTTAAAAAAACTTGTTCACCCTTAATTTCCAAAACTAATCTCTCTCATCATAATATTAAAACGTAATATACCTTGTTGCAGTTATAAAAGTACATAGGCTACCTTACATAAAATTAGGTTGTAGCGGGGGGGGGGGGGGGGGAGGCGGGGCGCGCAACACTCTAAAAAATGATATGCTAAGTTTGGCGGGCTTCAACTGATTTTATTCTCATACAATTTATTCTTTATTTATTCTTTTATTATTTATTTTATTTATTTATTAATTTATTCTTTAACAATTGATTAATTGATTGGCGGTTAATCGAATTATATGTTTTCTCACATAGATCAATTATTAACCAAATTTAGGTCAATAAATGTTGGGAACTCTGGATGATAATGGGTTACGGAGAGAGAGGCTCCAATTTTCTGTCGCGCCGTAAGTTATATCGTAAATTAGGCTAGTGTATTATTTACGATTCTAGTTTCAATGTACACAAGTTCTAGGACCTTGTAAGGTCATTCATTCCCAGGAGTAGGGACCGAGAACAATGATTCTCCCGGAAGAATAGGCCACTAACTTGGCAACATTGCCTCTAGGATGTGGATGTGCATTGTATGCACACACTCAGGTAAAACTGCATTGGGACCGTTCAAACCCGGCAAAAAAAAAAAAAAAAAAAAAAACGATAGGCCTTATTAACTTTATTTCTTATTGACCTACACATTTTCTAATTCTAGGCCAACACAAATAGGTCTATAAGTGAAAAGTACGTAACGACTTATGCGGCGTATCACTACTCTAGCCACAAACAATATAGAGTGGAGACAACAATGCAACTTTTGACGCAACACTTTAGATAAATTATTGCAAGACGTCCATCCTGGAATAGGTTACCAGCTAGTTAATCTTCCATTTTACCAACTTTCCTAGCTGAAAATAGGCTAGGACTAGGAGAAGTATCAACCTTACGTAATAAAATAACCTGTATATCACAACGGCACACGCACACGACACAACAATTAACTTAAAACTGATTTAAATAAAGCACCGGTAGATAATGAACTAGTACGAACGAACCACACCACACAGTCACATGTCTAGTTCGACGACCAATTCACATAACCGACCACGAGTTTCCCTCACTGCAGCACAACAAACCTGTGTTTACTGTTTACGTGCCGATCGCATAGTACACGCCTACGAGGGGAGGAGAGGGAAGTGTGCGCACGAAGTTTCCAGGACCCACGAGACGCGCGCTCTTGTATGGCATGGTGGCGCCATCTACTAGCAGTCGGCGTAACTACACACACATTCGGCGGGGATTTTAAAGCGGAATGAAATGCCATTTAATCGTTGTTCACTACGGGTACGGTCCGAAACCTGCTGAGAATGCTTTGAAGGTAGCGTTAAGAAAGCACTCTCGAGCATATCGAGCACGACTAGTTTCGGACCACCTCCAGCACGAAATGCGCGCGAAATTGATAGCTTTTAGGTTAGGGTCGGATTCATATTTTGTATGCGAATGGTTATAAGATAATAAATTACACTGACCATTGTTAATTCTGGTTGCCTGTTCTTGTGGCACTCTAACAACAATATTTTCCCCGGTAGTCGGATCAAACAGAGTTATAACTTCGGCTATCTCTTCAAATGACGCCATTCCGTTTCAAAACGCCGCCCTTTTAAACCAAATGCTCAAGATGCTCGCACGAAAACCTCGGGCATCTAGAGCGTGCTTGAAACGCTCAAGATTTGAGTTTCGGACCTCTAGGCATATCATTTTCAACAGGTAACGGACCAGCCCAAGCACGCTAAAAGTGTTTTCAACAGGTTTCGGACCGTACCCTACGAAACAAGTGAACTCTGTGGTTGATTTGTGAGAACCTTCTTCTAGCTACGGCACCTTTGATTAAAGACTCGACAAGTTCGGTAAAATGTTTACATGATGCGATTGAATTCATTCTACTTTTATTATTTAATTTGTATTTAAGAGCGCTAGAGGATAAAAACCATTGGCGGCATTGTGAAATTTTTGTCTTATTTACCTCTTTCATAAAAGTCTCTCACACCAAGAAGTACGATAGTGTCAGGGGAGTCAGGACCGCCCAGAATTAGTTTCCAACTTAACAAGTGCGAATCACTAACGTTTTTCCCGATTATCTAGTACAACCCAATTGCGTTAAGTTTTTTGACGGAAACCTGCTTGCACGTTTTCTTGTACTTTACCGTAAAAAAACTTATCGAAACCAAATTGTACTAGATAATCGGAAAAATTGTTAGTGGTTCGTGCTTGTTAAGTTGAGAACGAAAAAGTAACTATCTGACTTCTTTGGGTACCGCGACTTTACAATTTGTTTTCAATGTTTATTGTTCAATGTTCTTTTTTCTATAGTAGTTAGTTTTATATGTGTTGTGTTTTATAATAATATGAGTTACTCTTACTAGTAAACACTATCGAGGTGTCTCTGTGTCATGCTTGTTGTCCTAGCGGGGTCCATCCACGCCTGGAAGTGTTTTCTAACCGTAGTTCAGTTTGCTAGTGAGATGGTCCGCATTGAGGGGAGATGGGTTGGATGACATAATTGATTCAAGTAGCCAACAGCTCGGAAGTGCGTTGTTAGATACGATACGATACGTACAAGTCGATTGACGACGGTGCCAACTCGCAACTCGTATTCAGAGACGCATATTCATTGAGTTTAGAAGATGAAGAACTGTTCAGGAAACTGTTACATAGCATTTATCGAGTAATAAAACTGTGTTGTTAAGGGCCGCGATGAGTATATCGATCTTGTACCTACACGTGGGCTGTGTATTATATTACATTGTGAGTTAGTGATTATGTATACGTGTACTTTCACAATTTATTATAGATTCAATACCGTGATATCACTCGTACTAAACTAGCATCAAGTTTAAATGGTTTCCGTGTGTTTAGTTTGTTCAATAGTTGTTGTGGTTATGGTCGTTTGTTTTTTATAACACAGACGAATACTCTTCAGTCACAGATAACGGATTGTAGGTGTGTAGGTGGATTGTATATGGTTTAACGGTTTATCTGATTGTCACCACACAACTTCAACAATGGAATTAGTATATTTTAATACGGTATACGATAATTGTTTTTATTTATTGGTAATTCATTTTGTTAACGTTATAACTATTGTGGAATGGATAACACTGCCTTCATTTGTGAAGCATTCTGGAACTGAATTGACAAAACAGGCTAGACAGTAAATGAACGAACAAATCAATTTGTATATAGTTAAAAATATCGAATTAAATAAGTAAGATTACAAATATGGTTCAAATGTAGAAGGACATGTTTATATATTATAAAACACCGACTTCAACGATTTATTATGATTTAACCTCCTAACGAGGTATACATCCATTAGTCATGATTACTGGTGACTTGGATCGAACCCACATCCTCCGTTTTTAGAGACAGACTACGGTCCGTCAATCCCATGGCGGAGGTTTGGTAAACCTGTTCGACGAGCCTCCGCCAGGGGCTTTATGGCTCACTTCAAGCATTAACGTTTGTCGCCCCGTTTGGCCCCGGGATAGAATAGGCCCACGGTAGCCCTACCTGTCGTACGAGAGGACAAAGGAGCCGACGTCACATGATTCAATATTCTTGATTCGTCTCTTGTACAGACATAAACAAAAACGTCTCAGTCGGATTAACGACACGACGCGGTGTTACACAATGATAAATGACTAAGATAATTAGGACTATCTGACGTCACGCCGTAATCAACAGGTCAAACATATACAATAGCAACTATATACGAAGTAATCATTCTTCGGATGGTGTTTGATTCAGGAACACACAACACTAATAACTATCGTATGCAAACCAATAGCACCTTCACAGCTTGAGCGGCCGACAATTATGTTGAATTAGGCCCTACCTTGCGTCGTTATTCTCTAATACATTATGATTCACTAAAACGTTCCACAAATACGTGGATAATTCAATAATTAGTTTGGTTGAATAATTAAAGAAATTTGGATGTTGAAAAATAGAAAGAAGACTTCCAGAATAAATAGTCGGCGTGAGATACAAACAAAGAGATTAGAGGGAACACAAGGTCGGTGATATCCAGTGACGTCTACACTCTATATATTTTATCGTTGTCACAATTCCGAAATATATTCCAGGCTACACCATCAATGATATTAATGTGTAACTTCCGTCAAATTAGCCCACATTATTATTGCTTATAGTCCGTGTAATTGCGCTGGCTTAGTACTATGAAGGCCATCAGCTATTTCATTTGACAGTGAGATGTGGCAGGTGTCCCAGGACGAAATAGGTATATTAGGTTCATGTGCCTATGCCTAGACATCATGCTGTACCTACAGCAGGCCTTCCCAATGCTGGCGGGACCTCCTAAAGAAGTTTTGGTATTTCACTGTGAGCGAATTAACAATGGTTCAAAAGATAACATCCACGCAATACGCTCTTGCGTATGTATAAGAAGTGCATTAAATAGTGGTGGTCTGCCTATCGGTAAGACTGTGACATTAAATAGGGTTGGCCACGGTCTAATAATAGTAGACCGTGGAGTTGGCAGTTTCATAAAGTGTGGACCACTTGTTTTCTTCGATGTCATCATAATATTACGGAGATGATTTTCAAAATTGATCTAAGACACTTTGACCACAATTACAAATGCAATGCACCTAGACATAACATTTTAAAACTAGTTGTTAATTGTTATTGTTGTACATTGTTGTCATTGACTATGTAGAAGAGCGTCTAAGGGTCAATTCTGAACGGTTCAAATTCACACGACAAATCTATAATCAATTCTGCTAAGTATATCTATGTCCGACCTGTAAAACGAATGTAATAATCTGAGTGTTGTGCTTACTTTGTGCCGCTACTTGTTGCTGGTGATGAGCAGCAGCTCTCTGAAAGAAGAAGAAGAACATTAGTAAAACACAGAAATAAGGTCGTGTGAAAATGTGCGTGATACACATGAAGTAGAAAGTGTTGCTAATAGTTTCGTTGGACACATTGAAGAATGACAACCCTGCAGACACTATGCATTTAATTTCTGTATTCACATTTGATTCTTAGATAATAAAGAGTGTGAATATCCTGTAGATTGGTACATAAAGAAGGCCAGCAAAACTGGGCTGAACAAAATACAGAATACAGAAATGATAATGCAATTAAATAAGGTTTCAGTTTAAAATACAGAATAAATGAATAGTAGTAGCCTTAGGTAATATTATATTGAAGGTAGGAAGTCAAGTAGTGGATCTAGGAGAGATTGGACTGAACAGATTGGAATGATGCTGAGACCCATTTGAAGAACTCATAATACGGACAGTTACTACGAGTGGGGAATGTCGTATCAGACCTCAGGGTATACGGCAGTGGCGCACCCAGAAACTCATAATGGGGACTGGGGAGAGTCGTAGGGGTTGAAGTGAATAATAAGTAACTAACATTCGTAAAAACGAAATTCTGGATTCAAGAAGTTTAAAAAATATTATTTTTGACAGACCACCTTTGATTTGATTAGAAATCCCGAACAATGCGAGGTAGCTCTGTTCGCTACTACTAAAAGAATGCTCGCTATAAAATTAAGGAAAAACACGAAATAGTCCGAGGCGTAGAAAGAAAGTATTGTGATTGTGTAACATAAAAATAACAATTTCAACCAAGTTTGTCGATCAGAAGCTCGAAAAGAGTAAACGCAAATAAAACGCTAGATGCGAAAAGAGAACACACCATTGTTTAGCATACACTGACTTCTAGTTTATCGACGTCTGGCATTTCAACTGATAGCGTCGGATAGTATTGTCTCGAAATAGATGTTTATGGGCGTGATCTGTTTTGTAAGTCCGTCAGCACAGCACGAGCCACGCACGTGACAAGCACATTAATTATACTGGCAATCACTTCGATCCACTACAATCTCGTATCACTTCACCGATAACTATTGATGATGAACGATAAGGTATCGCACACAGGTATTTGAAAGGAAGTTCACTATCCTCAGTAATTTGGATTACGAGTGTTCGATATAATTCAGCTTGATTAACGTGAGAATTCCAGATTTTTGTGTTCGTATCTTGAAAATAACAATATAATAAATTAGAAGTATGCGTGGCTAGATATTATCAAAATATTATCAAGAATAATATGAAATAAGTTAATTATTACGTTAGGATAAAATTAGACAATTTGAGATATTATTGAAATTGTCAAATTTTATCGAAACACAATCAATTTTGCCTCTTTTGTTTTTAGAAAATCTTCTGATAGATCTTGATAGTATAAACAGAAAATAATTCCCACTGTTTGACAAACTTTTTTGAACGGTAAAATGACAAAATTGCTTAAATAAGTATGACCTATATCCATGCACGCTCACTAAATTGTGGTTTTACACATTGCTTTACTTATACTAAACTCATACTTTACTCATATTATTTTACTCATATCATATTAAAAATCAAGCAAAGTTACCGAAAATTAACAATAAACCTGTTAAAATATCAATTACTAAAGAACTTGCTGCTATATGCGACGATAATTATTTGTGATAGCTTGGTTGTGTATGGATAAGTTTAAGCGGGAAGTGGCCAAGCGCGCACCTAATTCACGTCAAGAGACATTAATAGCTATTGTTTTCCTCGTATAGCATAATTTGTGGTTGTGATAAGAGCTGAGTAAAGTCAACAACAAACAAGGCCAAGAAGAAGAAGAAAGGAACATTTATATACAACCCAATGTAAACAGATGCACGCTTGTGTGAGACGGCCGCTCAAACAAAGGGAGGAGGAAGCAAAAGATTGGAAACTGCTGGCAATGGCTTTAGTACTTTTAAAACACAAATTATGGCTCTATATTTTTTTAAATAATTAATTTTGGTAATTGTGCTAAGGCTTAGCAGCTAAGCAAACTCAAAATTGGTTCTCCAGTAACATACAAAGCGTTTTGACTTTTTATCATTTGGTTGGTACTCAAATTTTCAATTATTTGAATGATAATTTCTTTTCTTCTTGATTATATATCAATTTAATTTTAGAAATTGGTCCGAGTACTTAAGCTATTGCATAGTTTGCCGTGATGCAAACCAACCTTAAAAATTGGTATTTTCACGATTTGCCATTGAAATATTGTACAGTACCAATAACAAAAAAAATTTCATCAATAACTCAATTTAGAAAGAATTTAATACAAAATCTTTGAAAGTTTTTAACTGTACTGTACATTGCATCATTATTTGATTTTTATTGACTGATTTCTAAATCGAGAGAGACACCTTCGAATTCGATAGTAGACTGTACCTATACCAACTGTAGGCCTACGAGTGCACATTGTCTCTTAACTGTAGTGTACAAGTCATATGACGTAGTCTCCTAGGATGGCGCAACAAGAGAGCATCTTATGGCAGCGATAAGACGACAGACAGACAGACTGACAGACAGCTCAGACAGAAGACAGACAGACAGACAATTAAGGTGCCGACAGGAGGTATCATCACAGCCTGCTGGATGGGTCGTGCTGATTGACCTATCCAGAAGCCTGTGCCGGATGCACAGATACTAAATTTAACACCAACGTAACTGGTCTCATGACGATCTCAGATCCTTGTCTACTGCCCCTGTATGCACTCTGTTCCAATAAAACTCAACAAATTCCTGACGTTCTATCACACATTCGTAAAGACTGTCTTAACCGCTTTGAGAGTGCACAACCCTCATTGGTCACGCACGCTGTGTTAACAATTTACAGTTATCCAACCTAAGGGCGTAAAATATCCCTATAATGCAGCTGTTATACTTGTCGTACAACAACTTCGGTAATGCTTCCGTCACGGGTGGGTGAGCGGCAACCAACCAGCGACCGTGGCTAATTCAGATACCTGCTCGGGTTGGCCATGACCATAAACACGTCATTGATTGATGACGAAAGCATTACCGAAGTTATTGTAAGAAGACTCTAGGAGTAGAAACTATAGCGGGTTCTAATCTCCCCCCTGAAAGTTTAATTCCTAGCTTTATGGGTTGTATATTATATATTATTGAGGTTTATAGTTCCAACTTAGTTTACTTTGTGTGTGTTGCAATGTTCCATGCTCGAGGCATGTGAATGGCACACATGAGTAGGTACACGAGTAATGTACCAAAGGTAAATACTATGTGGGTATATTCACTTCTCGCCGCCGTCACAGGTGTTTATTTGAATGGCCGCCTACCTTATCACCTCTAAGCCCGTCATATTATCGTAATTAAAGACGGAGCGCGACTTGTTATGTCGTTCAATGTGCTTTTCCTAAGAGATGTTACACGGAAAGGTGGCCGACCTGTTGCATATTAAAACGTTACACGCTTTATTTGCCAAGTTCAACGCTTCAAAAGTTCGGCACGAGTTATTTTAATTTCTGAATCGTACTTGAATCCATCAATATGATATATAAGAATGCTCATGTAAGGGCAGATCATAAGCAAGTGACCCTGGTTCAAAAGGGGATGGTGGATGGTTGGAGGGAACCCTTTCGGGAGGGCAAACTTTCTGGACACGCACAAGAAACCATATTACACAAACTGTACATCCCTGCATAAACACTTGCTTGAGATAACTACGTTTTGCAAGAGTAGGGCCTACATTTATAATTGCCATAACAATACATACGGAAAGTTCATCCTATGACGGAGAACTTTGTAGGGCTATGGTAACTTTATACTCTGTACATCCCTGCTTAAACACTTGCTTGAGATATACCTACGTGTTGCAAGAGTAAATTTATAATTACCATAACAATATATACGGAATGTTCATCCCATGACGAAGAACTTTGTAGGAACTTTGTACTTTGTACATCCCTGGATAAATACTTCCATGAGATACCTACGTTTTGCAAGAGGAACTTAATACCCGACGCTTCAAGGCTCTTCGCATCCAGGGATCGACTCCTGGGCTTCCCATACAGGGCATTCTCCTTCTTGGAGCCCTTCATCCACCGGAAGTAGCTCGCCATGCTGACGTCACAGGAGGGTTGCGCGCGGTCACCACACACCCGTCATACCGACCCAACACCTGATCGACGCAAAACGGTGCTAACTAACAACGCCGGTTCACTATTTAACGACTTGTTGCTCCTCGACAATCGACCGTCACGCCGAACTAGCGCGGATGCACTGGTTATAGTTATAGCGACATCACCGCACTCGAATAACCGACAGACTCGAACTCCTACGAGAGATCGAGTGAGCGCAAAACTTCAATGACGTGTCTCGAACACACAAACACAAACACACAATCCCTCGTTCCTTCCAAACGTTCACGGTCTATTTTATAGATAACATAAACACTATTGTATATTATTATTTTTATCAGAACAATTAAACCAAACTATTGTGTTCGCTATCGTTGATCCTTGTCGCGCGCCAACGTACGATCGTACTCGCGAAGATTGTTATCAGTTGTACGACTGGTGTACACGGGAGTTGGTCCTCGACTGAGGAGCAGAGCTGTTGGATTCCAATACGAGCACCGTCGTACGTAGCCGCACCGAACATTCCTATTATGTTACTAATGAACTGGTGAACTATATTCGCGTTAAGCTTACATACACATGTGTTTACTTATGCAGATACTGATAAGTATATAATAAACTACTAATTGATATACGACACTTGGTTGTCGCAACACACAAGGAGGCGAGAAGGATATAGACCAGGCTGTATATTAGACACTGGTAATAGAATAGTCACGTGACCGATCTTATGTCCACAAGGCACAAGATTAATTTGACATAATGTTTCAATAAATTAGGTCGGTAGAACGATGAATCACACGCAAATGAATGAATTTTAAAACATCCTCCGTGTATATTCATTAGTATACACGACGTGGGAAAAAAATGAAATTAACGTCACCCCGATTTCTATGGTAGGATATATTCAAATTTAAACACGGTGGATTTTCCAGTATTGCAAATCACTTATAAAAAAAAAATGTTCACTGTCATTGTCATATTGTTATATTGATGGTCTTCGTTTTTGTTCCAAGTCGTGCATTATTGTAGTTCCTTTGTATTGCATCACTCGATTAGTGACGTCACAATTAGTTATCTGTGGTGACGTTTAAGATAGAACGACACAGGTGAATTATTTATAGGGGGGGGGGGGGGGGCACATCTTTTTATTGCGATTATAATCACAATCGACCGATGTGTTCACTTTTTTCTAAATCTAAAACCTATTGTTTATTTATGACAAAAAATTAGTCTTTCGAAACTGTTAAACATAAAAATAGATACAAATTATTAATTTACTATTTTTTACAACAAGTACTTTTTACAAAATATCCTCGGTGCAATTCAGTATAAACATAAATTAATTAAAAATGTAAACGATACTGAATGTTATTCATTTACCGACGTATGTGACTGTAAGTGCTGAAGGAAGAAGGGTATGACGCTTTGTTAAAAAGATGCAAAACTATCAACGATGGTCAACAATGACTTGTAGTTTCGCATAGTACAATACTTTCATGTCGGTATATTGCGGACTGTATAAATATTAATACTGCTCTTGAATTATAATAAGAAGGTTATGAGGAAATACGAATTCATTGTACTACTAACCGTTATCTATTTTTCACACATGACAATGCTTATAATACAACTTGTCAATCAGACTGTACAGATTTAGGACGATTAAAATTGATTAGACTGAAACACCTTGAGAAAATATACAAATGTAGATGAAGGTTCGAAATTTTACTGTTTTATAAATATTTATAATTGACCTTGGTAATTTGTTTTATTTTTAATTGTTTATTTTAATACTGCGCTCGGGGTCAATAATCATTGTAACCTATATGTCGAACACTGTTTTGTTCATTACACTATCATATTTCGCAATCACAAAACATTTTTTTTTACTGTCCGATTCAAATTGATTAGATCGAATCAAAAACTAAGAGGAAGCACACACAAAAAAATCTATTGTCCTCAATCACCTATTGTTTTCACCTGTCACAATACGTATTCCCCTGTCAAGCAACCTTACAGATTTAACCCGAAGCATATTGATAACAAGAACACCACATCCTATAATACATATCGCCCCAAGGTCATCTACCTTAGTTCGACCTCTGTTCTGATTCGACCTCGCCCCTTGTACACTTAATGTAAACACACATTGTGAGTTGAGTTGAGTCACTCAAATTAGAATAATGTCGGCGCTAAATTCAATTGATAAGCTCAGCAATAATCAACGAAAAGTCTTCCCACAATCACCCGCCAATAGTTATCGCCTTTAGCCACAACGACCGGCCAAGCAACTGCATGACTACTACGTCTATACGACACTGACAATTGGCACAACTTGCAACAACAACAAACAAACAATCCGTACTCTATCTGTGCCAACTTTTGTCGCTATTCATTTATGTGTGTGATGAAATAATTAAGACCGGGACAATTTTCATGACCTCGCCGGTACCAAACTTGGAACATTATCCGCTCAGTTCGTAAACTGTTCATTTATCTGCGCACAAATTGAGCCCCATATGAGCCAATGCCAGCACTAATTAGTAGATGTATGTACGGACGGCTATAGCCGTGTTAGTTCTGCCAGTAACTGGTGATAGCCAATATAACACAATAGTTCGTCATCACTCATCAGTCATCATAGGAATTAGATCTGGAGTGTCACGTGGTTTTGTTGTTGTTTCACACGGAGGTCAAATACAATTGTTGTCCTAGTGTCAATAAGGTCGATTAGTGAGGATTTGATCTCACTATAACTATACTCGCCGAGAGAGAAACAGTGTCCTATCGTTCAGCACATTCGGGATTCGATCCCACGACCTACGTAACACGTTGAGAGAGAAACAGCTCATGTCCCATCCTACGTCACACCCGGGATTCGATCCCACGACCTACACACTACGTCACACGTTCAGAGAAAACCCGATCACCTTCTATCACTCAGCATGTATGTACACGGGATTCGAACCCACTAACACGTATATACGAGAGAGGTCGCACAATTCCCGACTCGACGCAAACTAGACTATAGCGAATCAACAACAACAACAGCGGCGATGATGTGTGACGCACGCACGCGTTTGTTTACACATAGTGTCCGGCCGCTGTCGCTCGCTGATCATGTATGGATTCACGCGAGGTTTGCGTCGCACTGACTGCTGGACGACTAAATTGACACCACACGATGATACTCGGTCGGTAGCAGACCCTGTAGGCTTGTGTTGTCCTCCCTCTGTCCGCCGCAGAGTACAGACTACGGACAACACCCACTTGTGGCTTATCACTGTGAGGGGGGGGGGGGGGGGAGGGGGGCATACACGCTCGCTCGTTACTATCTGATGATACTATCGTGATTATTATGTGTTGTTGCAAAACTATACCGACACATCATGCAAAACACTTCTTTGCCATAATATAAAATTCTGGCATACATTCAATTTATAAGTGGTGGAGGTGGGAGGGGGGAGGGGGGAGGGGGGGATAGTACAATGCTCCATAATAGATGCTCGTAGCATCTGATCATGCTCTGATGTCAATTTTATTAAAAACAAAACACATCTTTGCCATAACAACTTTTCTGTAACTAGAAGTTTTGGTCGGGGGGGGGGGGGGGGGGGGAATAGTACAGAAGAAACTACACTATGCGAATGTCACGGTAGCTAAGTATACTTCCAAACCTTGCTTGCAATCTTCGCCGAATAATATTTATCGTTACCAGAAATAAACAACTCGTATTGAAAATAAATACATAAATAACATATTGTTATTATATCGGTACTAGAAACATGATTATACCACGAGGTTGTATCTGCTTCATATTCTGTATCTGTCCCTGGGCCAACATCAGACATCAGTCCCCCCCCTGGTCCTGTGGAATCACTTGCGCAACTATTTCGGACTAGGGCGAACAAGAGGAGCCGTAGCTACGTCATTACTTGGAGGCTGACATTGGCCAATTAACGACGTCAATTGTTCTAACCACCCAGGATGTAAGTTCGACTACCGACACAGGCAATTCTGACTGAAGGTTTCCTCAATCGTGCTTGAATTAATAGTCTTTGGGAACCCCTTACCAATGATGCCCCTGCCCCTAATTAAAACGGAAACATAGTAGAACAAGTAAAACGTTATAAGACCTAGTAATTGGACTGTACACTGTTCCTTGTCACATAAAAAAACAATTTAATACGCAATATTTCGAACCCTGATCAGAGCTTTTCAACAGGCGTTGAGTGTGTTTTCGCCTGTTGAAGAGCTCTGATCAGGGTTCGAAATATTGCGTTTTAAATTGTGTACAGTCCAATAACTAGGTCTTATAATGATGGCCCTGTTAGTAATTAGTGATGTGAAGTGGATGGGGAATACACCAACCACATTAGTATATATAGATGAGTGCCTTCAACATACATATAACTACGTAAACCCAACTTGATTGAGTGAAGTGCGTGAATATTTGTATTGAAGCTGTTATACAAGCTTTCGAACCCTCCAATCTGCTCTAACCAACGGTAGCTAGTGTTTTTAGAGGAGAGTTGTCACCCATCTTCTCCTGACCTAGCCCGAGGTTGCTTACTGTCAATATTGTAAGGTAGGTATTAATACCATACATGCATCAGTGTGCGGCTGTAAAGTGACATAAGAGCTGTGATGCTCGACGATAAAGTATTCATAGTGACAGAGTTAATGAGTGAAGAGGATGCGAAACGATTATGCAAACATCAAGAGTATTCATGCTTTACAGTTTACAGCTGGTGCCTATTTACTCTCCCCCCCCCCCCCCCCCTCCTCCCCCCGCTCCCTGCCGCTCTTCAAATAATGGGCGCCATTTTTAACTCAAGGTCGAGCAGCTACGAAGCTGTCAACAACCTTCCTACGCGCGAAGCTAACTAGGACGCCGACATGGGAATGTCAGTAAACGCTGACGACATCAAGAGTGCTGACACAATCATAACTATTGAGGAGCCCGTTCTGAGGATTTTTTGTTACCGATAGAGTTGGTTGGTAGACGCGCGCGACTAATTCGGGCGGTCGTCGGTTCGATTCCGGCCACCGACAATCCTGACTGAAGTTTTTTTCGAGGTTTTCCACAGTCACAATGCGAATGCTGGGGATATTATTATTTATTTATTTGTTTATTTATTTATTTGGTTCCCAGCGAGTTTCCTCGTTGTAGGGAATTTACAGTTTGCAATACATGGAAGTGGAAGGGCATTATATTAATTTAATTATTTTAATTGTTCTGTATCACATGAAAAAATAGGGTAAAAAATGGAAAATACAATTCATATTAAACATAAGTAGATTTGCTCTAATATAACGTGTCCTGAATGACTTTATTAAAGGCGGGATTAAGGCCAGTAGGACCTTCTCTTCCATCCAATCTTGGGACAGATATTCAAAGTGATAAGAGAGACGGTTATAATGATGTATTGGTCAAAAGAATAAAGAATTATACTAAACTATCAAAGTCTTGAAATATCACATCAAACGTGCATACATTTGTCTAAGCTGAAAGTTGTGCGCCTTACCATACTTTTTATTGTTACATTTATGTGCAGAATATTTTGTACAAGTGTGTAGGTCCTTTATCAAGAAAGAAGAAAAACAATTGATATTGAGGCTAATTAATTAATGAGTGGTGTGTCATTGTTTACTGCAACGATTTACTTTCTTGGAAGACGATAACTGCTGCACAATGATGATAGTATTAGTTGTTAACATTAAGTTAGGAGTTAAGATATGCCAGAATCAATAGTAAGTTGTTTCTATGAATGCACACATCATGAAGCATAATAACAGCCAATTTCACACACTTCTACTAAGAATCAGTGATTACGATTTATCGAACTAACTAAGGAATCCCCATAATATTCTCTCAAGAATGACACTGTATACACTGATTGGTTGTTACTAAGAAATAACAATGGGAGATTAAGAACTTGGATATTAGTCACCTCACTTAGCCTATGATAAAAGTGTGGGAATGCTTGTACATAATTCCTGTGCCTCAAAGGGGAATCGAATTTCTGTCTTTAGCAAAATAAATCTTGGCTGCGGCCTAGTATTTCATATTCGTAAAAATACAATGGTATTCAAATTGTATTTTAATATTTTAGTACATACCTTTTTGTGATATGTTTTGTTTATCCACTTGTATGACTTATGTCTCTTAAATTTGTTTTCTGCTGTTCCGCCAAAGTATTGTAAAATTATGCTTGTTTATAAATCAAGTCTCTGGTACGCCTACACATGTGAATGCACAAGAACTTGGTTTCAATAAAAACGTTTAAGCTACATGTATCAAGGTTGAATCTAACTACGCAAGTGTGATGTCCTAGTTCCCTTTCACAACAACCAGATGGGACCACACTTTAGAATCTGCATTAGCTGGTTGTCAATCTAAGGTTTGACATGGAGTTCTTCATTGTAAGCTACGTGTATCGATAAATGAGCAGGACAAGTTCGAAACCCATTGTGCTATAATGAAAACAAGTAAGAAGTTGACTAAATATTTATCCGAAGTTTATAAAACCGGGCCTAAATCATCCCCCAAAAATGAAATTTCCAACACAACCATCAATCAGTGGCTTTGATAAGTTGACGGCGGGCTAAATACTTAGTCGTAAATTATAAAGTTAATTTTGTGCATTCGATAAGACACTCTCAATGGTGAAAGCACTACAAAAATTGGATGAGCAGGTGTCTTTTATTATGAAGGATAATAAAGAATTGTCTTAGGAATAAGTAAACGGTGACTTTAGAGCCGTCCTAGCAACGAAGCACTCAATAAATTCAAATTTGTTCCGAATTGGCCTTTTTGATTCTGACATTTGTGCGCAGGTGTTCGCACTGTCCAATCACTGATTCATACGTTTCGTATTTGAAATATCGATCTTTGATTGGTTATCGCTCACTCGTCGATGGTGTTTGGAGCCTACAGGGTTAGTTTATTCACTTTAAATTAAAGTCCCTCACTGAAAATCAGATTCGTTACTGAGTGGGTAGACTCTAAATGCGAATTTATTTATTTATTTTACTTATAAGAAAACAGCATTAAATTACCTTATACTCTGAAGTGAATGCATACTTTGACCCGGCACCCCCACCACTTTGCAAACAACATCTAATGGAGTAATGGTTTAAACAACCCGGCGCCTCCACCAATATATGCTTTAGTGACGTCATCGAGCACAGTAGTTGGCCATGAGTCTGTGATCCCTGCTACTTCCACCCTCCCTACAGGTTTCACAGCCCCCTTTGGCCCAGCCGCACGAGCATATATATCCACATCAACATTTTGACCTTCTTCTCTTTGTCTTCTTCTTTTCTTATACCCACAATTGACATCTCATGTCATCGTGTATTTTGGACATGACCTGCTTGCCAAGCACCTACATAGGGTTGGGGTTTTCGAATCCAGCATATGTAGGATGTGTGGGGTCGGAGAACAAGACAGGAGGCATCTCTTTGAATGTACATATCTAAAGGATGAAAGGGACAAAATGCCGGGTGGCATGGATCAGAGGGAACAGGAGTCCTATCTCAACTGGCTTACCAGAAAATACATTTTGACCTTTTTCAACCTTTAACTAACCTTTCATAAAACTTAATGGTGAAAATAAATTGAGGCTTTGTGTATATAGCATTTGAGAAGAATTGTTGAAACATGATATAGGTATTGGTAAGGAACGTTCAACAAAGATAGGATAAGGACTGTGCCGTTTATTGACCACTAATTCAATATTTTGTGTACAATGTGCATTGTCAAAACCTCATGAACCTCTTCAACCACTGTACAACCCCTGATAAGAGGAGATTAACTATAATTTTCTGTTGTTATGAGCCTGCAAGAATTTTGTTTATAAGCATATTACTGACAGCAATGTTTCTGGCTTGTTTTCATTTGATTTTGTATCACAATTCCATTTAGATAAATTAGTGAATTTAGCTTGGACAAGTTTTTACAGTGCCAGTCTATAAGGCCATGTCATAAGGAGTTAAATGGGAATTTGTTTAGTTTGTTGTTACTGGCTACTGCAAGTAGATCCCTTGTACGGTAGGTACTAAGGGTGAACAATGCAGGGAGGACAGAGGTGACTGGATGGCACAGCTTCATATGGGAAATAGCAAGTAATAAATTAATGCCATAGCAACAAAGTGTTGCTTAAAATCAAGGTGAAGACTGTGCATCCAGGCTTTGACTAGGACGCACATTCGAGGTGAATATAGAGTCTGTACAATTGATTGTTAAGGATATGTTTTCCTTACAGAAAATAGTAACCATTTATAGAAGATTCTAAACTTGACTCGACTATGCATCCGGACCTTTCAGTAATAGCCCACAATGTGGCAAGATTTATTTGTAAATTAAAGGTATACCTCTCAATTAGCTAAAACATTCTGTGAGTCCAGCCTTATAGTATTTTCCACCTTGGAAAGCAGAGTGCAAATAGCCACATCAAGATACTCAGCACTGCGGGGGTGGACCGTTTATTGGCCTAACTTCGTGTTTAATTTTCCACCTGTCAATCAGACCCAAGGTCCACTAGATCGCTTGTAGCGCGTGCGCAGCGCGCGCAAAGTAAGGTCATCTAACCTATTTCCATAATGTTAAAAATCACATGTTATTCAAATGGGAGAATCATTCAGAAAAACAAATGAATTGATCTGTCAAAACAAATTATGGGCCAAAAAGGCAAAATAACAAGCTGTAATGAGATTTTGTCTTCACATTCTATAAATATATATATATATATATATTTTGTTAATACTTTACGCGTAAGTTCACATTATTGGTGAGGATTATTTAAATAATAATGCGATTTTTGTAGTTGGATCCAAAATGGCGATTTTGGATCTCATTCAATGACCTTACTTTGTGCTTCGCAATTACTCCGCTAGGAGTAAATCCAGTAGACCTTGAATCAGACCTAATCCCCTGATCTTGCCATCTCTTTGTATTTACATTTTTGAAGTAAACATTCTTGTATCGTAAAAGCTCAAACTTGTTAGTTTGGTTGGTTAGCCACCCTGTTCGCTAACAATGAGGCAGACAATGGTGGCGACAAGCAGTAACTCATCCCTTCCAGTCGTCAACTGCTAGTGACGTTTTGACACCTCTCGTGACAACTCAATGGCTTTGAGAGCGCTGTTTACCGCTCCTCTTTCCAAGGTGGAAAATACTTTAGTTGTTACGAGGAGTATTATACTAAGTACTCACCGCCTTTCGCTTGTCCTCCGCTGACAATGCGCTGTGGGACCGGTGTCTGAACATGTCCATCACCTTGGAAACGGGACCCTTGCCGGAACTCTCGGAACCGGCCCGAGGTCGACCGGAAGACGATTGGCTGGCCTGTTCCGGCACGTGGTTGTGGTTGTAGTTGTGGTGGTTGTGGTGGTTGTGGTGGTTGGATTCACTGGGGGATGCGTTACGGCTGCTGGACGAGGGGGATGAGGACATCAGCGAATGCTGCACACAGACAAACACAATTATATATTAATTGTACAATTTAGACATTTTCTTGGCTGTGAATCATTTTCATTAATATGGGAGACCGTATGACAGCAGCGCTGTGAGCATTTCTGTTCACACAAATGTCAGTATGCCCCTCACTTGAGTAAATACAGATGGCTGTGGGACGGCTTAACCTTACCCGCGTGCGAAGAGTGTGGTAGACTGTGTTATTCCATCAACCATTGTACTAGGTTCCACTTGTTTTTTGGATTCTTCAGCTGATTTTTATTTTAATTACATAACACTCATTAATAATTAAGTTTTAAGTGCTAAAGTATGTCAATAATAAAAATTACTGTAAATTATATACTAGGCATATAAGATTTGGAGCACTTAACTGAAGCATGGGCTAGATATAATAGGCAAACTGAACGTCATCGCTCACAGCGCACTCTACCTGTCATACGGTCTCCCATACCATATTCAAAATTGATCTAGGACCCTTAGATAGTGGTTATCATGGTCCTCTAAATCTTTAATGCCAACAATGCACAGTAATTAAAACTAGTTTTAAAATGTTATGTTAAGGTGCATTTTTCATTGTTGTGAATTGTTGTCAATGAAGATCTAGAGGGCCGTGATTAGCTCTATCTAAGGGTCCTAGATCAATTCTGAAAAAGGTCTATTAGCACAAGAGTAGTAATACTGCAGTATAAGGAATGCATACAGTAGTGAAACTCGACCAATCTTCTTGCTGCAAACACATGCGTGCACAGATGATTTACTTAGATTTAGATTTTCTCAATTCATTTTCTTTGTTCTTGCTTTTTTATTAACTACAAGAGTTTGTTTTGTTAATCTTGCTTGTTATGGTTTTTCACAATAATTTGTATTCATAGTTCTGTTTTCGTATTTATTGTATGTAAATCGTGTATTTTATGACTGAATATGGTAAATAAATAAATAACATATTTTGATATAGTAGGTTTAATTTTTGCTTGTAACAAGTTCAAATTTTTTGGAATACTTAAAAACATTTTAGAAGTGTTTTAGTATACTTCTTTCACCAATCATTCATTACCTTATGTTAGCTCTCAATTTATGATTGTGTTCTCCCCCTATTTGTTTATGGTGGTGGTGCCGGGTTTTCATAAAAATTGCACTTACACATACCGAACTACACTACACTACACAGTATTTATAAACTGGGTGGTATAAGATGTGTCAATCTATAGGACTCGTTTGACGTTTGGATGGTGGCAATAAGGCACAATTCCTTTTGCTTGACAATCTCGACCGGACATTACAGATGTGAGGGATGTGTTGCTGAAGGCAGAACGTTTGGAAAAAGAATGAAATGGCCCGAGGGCAGAATGAATTTAAAGTGATATTAGTATTAAATTAATAGGAGAGGTTGGAATTAATCTTCATATGTCCTTTGTATCAAATGAAATGTGATCAACAAAATGTGTGTGTATAAATGTGACTGCGTAAATAAAAGAAATGAATTTATTGCATTTTATGTGAATATTGTCATTCCAGTAAGAAAGAAAAACACAATTTAATGACGTGGTACATCTCTGAAGGTTGATAATTTATCCGCCATTATTTCTCTATAATATTTCCACAATAATGTTCACGTTACGAGTTGCCACGGTTCAACCAACAAAAAGTTCCGTTCATAGACCCAAGAGGAAAATTACTCTGTTCTCTCATGGGAAATGTGAGCTTTAGTAGTGAAAATGGTGTGTTCGTACGAGCGCATCATAAAGTTGGTCTCATTGGCATCATAACGCTGAATTTTAGTGCTTTCTTACGTTCGCTCCACTTCCCTAGAGGCGATTCCCCATAAAACAGTTGACAACAGTCCTAGCTGCTCCTCACAATTTACTTTATTTCCACTGAACATTGAGAGAGTTGCATGGTTCATTTTTAAAAACAACTATTTTGTTCAAGGAAAATATTAATTCCTCACTACAGTAGAATGTAAGTATATGATACAACGGCTTAGGTACCTTTGCGGAAGATAACAAATTTTAAAAGCTAAGAGCCGTGGTCAATGTCAAAACGCCTCATTCTTTTTTGTATTGTGTCATCAATGTGAGATTTCAGCTCTCAAATTCGTCATCTTACACGAAGGTAAACTGTTGGGTCCTATCCCTACATTATACTAATCCAGCCATTTGCCAATATATCAACATAACCTAATCTCTCACTATTGTTTTTTAATGTTATGTTCAAAGCTGCTAGTCGCTAGCAACTATATTTATACATGTACAAAACTACAAACCTATATACACTTGATGAAACACAGAATTTTTTAGGTGTGCCACACTTCAGAGTGACATTGACGCCCTGCCCAATGATATGGGCAGGTCAGAAAAAGAAGCCATTTTATATTGGATAGAGAAGAAGAAGAATAGTTGAGGAAGCCCCACTCTCTGCATAGGGGAAAAAAAGAATTTCGTTCATTCATTTCTGTATAACCAGAGAGGTAATTTCAGAATTTCATAAAACTACATTCAAAATGTCTTTTTTACTAGAAAACGTGTTAATTTTTTGTAAATCTACTTCCCCCCCCCTAAATTCTCGTATCCCTTGGGAAGGAATTTCGTTTTTCACCAAAAAAAGATTTTAAAACCTTCTCGACCATAAAATATATACCTGCATGGCACTTTTCATATGCGAAATAATCGTTCCGGGCTTTTTCGACCTTGACGCGTCCGACTTTGAGCGCGGCCTGAAGGCGTCGAACAACGCCGGCTTCCTCGACGGCGAAGACACTTGCGAGGCGGCCGGCGACGCTGGCGCATTCTGTATCAGGTTGATGTCGTCACCAGACTTGCGACGCTGCTTCGAGTCTTGCGCGTTGTTACCCGCCGAGCCACCGTGACCCACGTGCAGGTGCTGTTCTTGCTGTTGCTGCTGTTGCTGGCGCTGTCGTGACTGCGATATACTCCATGTACCTGGAACAACCATAGGTCTCGTCTTAATACATAAATTATGCAAAATACAGCTGTCAGAAGTAAAAATTTGCTCTAGAACTAGTTCTAAATTAAAATGTAGTAAATAATGACGGGACTATAATTTATTTCATATTGCTTGAGGGTGCCTATCATATCAAATCTTAAATACTATGAACTCAGTTGAAACTTGATAGGAAGTACGAGTGAGCTATCTCCAAAAATGTATTCTATAATAGACTCCTAAGTTATGAAAGATTATGCTTCAATGTTATAATATTCTATAGAATTCAAATTCTTGGACAAACGATGAACTGTCGTATTTAATTTAGTGATTAGATCATTGGCCAAACAGTAGTAATAAAAATAAAACAATCACCTGTATGATCGACTTAATTAGCATGTAAAATGAGGTAAAACATCTAAACACTGCTTGTAAGTTGTATTGCTCAAGTTGTCCACTTGAAAGATAAAGCGATGACAGGTAGTAGATATAAGCTGATGCTGATGGTGAAATCTAATCTGTCACCAGACAAGTTGACCTGATTTGGCTCGAAGATATTGCTTTCTTTAATCTTGGATAAGAAGTAGATATTATGTTTAAATGGTTGGATTAAAATATTGTTTAGCCATTTTTATCTGTTTAATCTCACAAATTTCTATTTTTGAGTGTCAGTATCTGAAGATACTATCTAAAAATAAATCATATTCATAATAATTTGAGAACAAAATGATTCATTGAAAGAAATGAAAATAAATACTCGAGTGAAAACCAGAATTTAAAAAATCCAACTACAACTTGTATTATTGAACCGAGGCAAGTAGCAATTCCCAGTCGGTAATGGATTTTGTAAGTTTTGGGTTTCACTCAAAATTATTCATGATAATAAAACTACTTAATTAGTTTAATAATTAAACACAAATTTAATTAAAAAATGCAATAACATTCGTTGTTAAGAGTCGAGAGATACTGTTAATGATTTAGTACTAACAGTAATAATAATAACGACTGATAAGAAAATGCAGAAGAGGGAGAAGATTTCTGAATTTTCACAAGAACGCATAAAGCTAAGAATAATGATTGCAATGGTCTGTAACTTTCAAAATAAGTTAACTTTCCATGTGTACTAATTATCTGTACACATGTGATGTTACACAGAAAACGAGCTACGGGATTTACTTTTTATCGTTATCTGTAAATATTCTCTTCATAAGCAGCTTCCAAAGCTTCTGTGTATACAAGAGAACTTTCATACAAGAATAAGTGGAGGCGCCATTTAAAGTTTAACCCTTTTAAACTAGATCCAGGACGCGCGGCAGCAATTTATCTCAGCCATTCATCAAAACTGAAATGTTTGCTTTGGAAAATGGGCAAACATAAACTAAGTCTATGTAAATCGACTCTTCTTCTTAATGCAGCCACCAATTAAAAGTTGAAGAGAACTTCGCGAAGATGATAGCGCACACTTCATTAGGGGATAACTCTACTCGTAGCATGAGACAGAGTCGGCGGGAGGCCAACCCCCAATGAACTGCGGCCGGAGTAAAAATTTATGAGGAAAACTACATTTCCTGTGGATTTTTTTTAGGAACGAATAAAGAACATATATCAACTTCATTTAAATATGCACATTTATAAAACTTAGATAGATGAATTTACTTCGATATAAAAAGTGCTTAGGAGATCTAGGACGTCTCAAGTGAGTTTTTATTGTATCCAAAGCTGTATAATCATGTATATTCAACAATATCACACTTTACAGTAGGCCTATAGATAGCAGTAACTCTATTCAAAGAATGTTTTAGAATAATGTTAAGATATCACCGGTCATAAATACAATTTCGAATTCTCAAAGCCCGCTTGAAAATTGGTGAATACAAAAAAATCTTTTATGTCAAAGACATGTGGGATTCATCTAGTAAACTCTCCCAACTTAGAGTTGATCTGGAAAGTTGCAGAGAAATTTCAAATGTTTTCCTAAATTATTTACAAAAAAAATTATTTAAACAAATGTGGTGAGGAATTGAGGGGGGTAAGGGGGGGGGTTCTTACCCGCTCTGGGGCGCCCTCCACCTTCATTGCTCGACGCCATGTTGCCATCGGCGTCGTCAGTTACACTAATCACCGGTAGGGGTTGAGAACCCAATTCCTGGAACACACAAAAAGAACTTACATTAGCACTAATCGTTTCAAACTATAAATCTGTATTATAGCACTAATTATTTTAAACTGTACATCGCATTATGTTGACACATATTTGAATTAAACCGGCATTACCACAAACCGTTTCAAAATCTCCCCAGCGCATTCTATTGACCTATATTTGAACTAATGTGAACATTACATTACCTTAAATATACAATAATGGTTATTTCAAATTACATCGTTCTGGAGTTCAAATACAGATAATAAAGAAACAAGAAACTATAGCAGCAATGACGACTTCACCGTTTTGTGCTGTAAAACTCGAAACGTGTAACTAACCCAACAAACTGTATTATTATTATTAAACACACGAATAAAACATACAAAGATACGAATGGTGCTTTCGGGAGACCTTTTCTCGTACATCGTCGTACATCGTGGACTATACTTGTCCCGAAACAACCTTACAGATGCTTCCGTCATTGATGAGTGATTCGTGGCCAACCGGCGAACCCCATTTTCGAATGCCGATCGCTGATTGGCTTTTACGAACCACTCGTCTATGAAGAACGCATCGGTTAAGTTGTTTCGGGGCAAGTATATTAATTGACGGTTCAAGCAAAAATTCACAGTCACATGAGCCTTGCTATTGTTATATTGTATATTCCAAACATAATTTATGAAGACAATAGTACATTTTGTCACGGAATAAAATACTTTTACAAGTTTCAAAGTATTTCACATTAAATACAGAACCCAATTGTATTTACACACTGCAGACGAAGTAGATCTAGCATGAGTTTACAGCCTACTGTATAATTAATTCAAGCCTACAATGTACATGCATGTAATGTTTAACTTGTTAAGTGGCGAAACAGTTGTTCGTTTCCGCATTTGCATCAACTATTAAGTGTCAAATTACTTGATAACGCTACAAAACGGGAACAATTGCTGCATGATTGTGTATGACATCGGACGTGGCAGTACGTCATAGTCAGACGTAGTCAAGGTCATAGTCAGACATAGCCAAGGTCATAGTCAGACATAGTGTCATAGTCAGACATAGTGTCATAGTCAGACATAGTCAGTGTCATAGTCAGACATAGTCAAGGTCATAGTCAGACATACTGTCATAGTCAGACATAGTCAAGGTCATAGTCAGACATAGTCAAGGTCATAGTAAGACATAGTGTCATAGTCAGACATAGTCAGTGTCATAGTCAGACATAGTGAAGGTCATAGTCAGACATAGTGCCATAGTCAGACATAGTCAAGGTCATAGTCAGACATAGTGTCATAGTCAGACATAGTCAGTGTCATATTCACACATAGTCAAGGTCATAGTCAGACATAGTGTGTCATAGTCAGACATAGTCAGTGTCATAGTCAGACATAGTCAGTGTCATAGCCATAGTGTGTGTCATAGTCAGACATAGTCAAGGTCATAGTCAGACATAGTGTAATAGTCAGACACAGTCAGTGGCAATGACAATATTGCCCCAGTCCCGCGTAGCCAATGTATTCAAGTAGACTTCCGGTGTTTGCTTAATGGATATGGCCTATAATCAATCAATCAATCAATCAATCACCGACCGGCCGGAAACAAACGTAATTTACCACCGACAGAAATTACGTACGTGACGAGTGTTTTAAGTGCGTACTTGAAATGTGCACTCAAATTTAGCGTCCAGGTTTATTTAGTACTCTGGTTATATTTATAGTATTTAAACCTAACCAACAATAGAGGACTCAAAACTAACATAGATAGCGCTGCTAAGCAACCTCCTTTCAGCGCCATTGATGAATAATAACAATAAAACAACAATGAACTAAACAATCCTAATAGAAGTTTAATTTCTTGCCACCAGAATGCATCTAGTCTATTTTGAGTGCTCTTAATAAAAGTGGAATACAAATAAGCAACTACAGAAATATAAATAATAATGAAGGAGGTAGGTATACAGTGCCGAGATAATATGGAATGGAAGCTTCCCTCCTAGATTTGTGGTGTTCAAATTACAGCTTAGTGCAATCTAGATTTCTGATCATACATTTTCAGAATGTACATTTATTCTAGATCAAAAACGCGTTTGTAGTTTAACAAAATCGCAAAATTATATAATCAACAGGGTTGTCGATACTATAATGTGCAAAATCTAATCTTTTACAGAACTTACAATGAAACCGACTCATGTACTGTTTCGTTGTTGATATTTGGTGCCTATTCATACACTGCTTAGCAATATGTACAATGCAAGAAATCTATACAATGAGCTATAAGATACTTTGAAAGACTGAGTACTCAGTTTGATACTATTATAAATCCATGTTTGATGCTCGAGTGGGCAGTAAGGGTATTCATGGGAGATCTGGTACAAGTATCCTACTCCTACTTCTTTTACCAGTCTATATTTAGAGTGTCGACTAAAAATATAAACAATAAAAAAATAAACTTAAAAAAAAATAAGCTAAAAATATATAACAATAAGATTTAAAAAATAGGCGAAGTCGTAAAGTTCATTATTACAAGTACAATCCATCAAGATAGGTTTGCCAAATAAGACAAGCCAAAAGAAATTTCACAACAGGTTTCTAGTAGTTATCTAATCTTACATTTTAATTTTTTTCATTGTGGTATCTCGGATCAATCGGTAATAAAAAACAGTTGTACCAATATTAGGTCGTTTCATCAAGGAAATACGGTTTATAGACATTTTGCACGACGAGAAAGGCACATCCATGTGACGTGCACGATAACTGACAGCCAATGAATGATTGATGGATTACGTCATCAATCACATTGAATTCAACGCAGCAACACACGTGGGATATATTAGCCGCCCTAGGCAGCCGGCCCACGCAGCAATCGAGACTAGTGCTAATAGATCGTATAGTGATTATAATCTAGGTGCTAATAGTTTCTGTAAACGAGAAGCGCGTCGATTTGTATTAAAACGTTTTGATGTAGGTAGAGAAATGCATTCAAGCAAGAAGCAACGTTCAATTTTGAACACCACTGGCAAAAAAAAAAAAAAACAGATTAAACTTTTCAAAGGTACATTCAAGTAAACCATTACTGCAAGTACATTTATATCGACCCTTAAGTAATAAAAGTTAAGCAAACCATATTTGAATATGGTATATTATGTAGAAAGTAAAAGACACAGTAGGACCATGGCTGTATATTCGACTAATACAGTACCTATACGATACATACTTTTAAAAGATTATACTCAAATTTCATAGAAGTTTTATCATTTGAAAACATACTCAACAGGGTGGTAGCTTTGTAGAATAGGTTGTTTAAAAAATCAAATAGAACAAGATTGGTTAATGTTTCACCTTGAACCAATTAAATCCCAAGCATCTCATGACCAGCTGATCGTCGAGCCAATCACGCCACCAATAGCACAACTCCCTCCTTGATAAGAGATCTTCTCAAGATAATAAAAACCACTGCCACGTAGATACCCAACCCTTATACAAGGTCTACTAGATCTCCGCCTAGCGGAGGCTCGTCGAACCTCCGCTAGGCGGAGATCTAGTAGACCTTGTCCTTATATAGGCTTCTTGCAAGTCAGCACAACAATGTAGCAAATGAATTGAACTGGTGGACAACCCGCAGATTATCAACAAAATAACATTGCCGATATATGAGAGAAAAAGTTGTAACCATGGCGACTGCCACCAGTTCAAGTTTCTGACGTCTCACCTGCAAGAAGCCTATAGTACGACAACAGCTCACGAGCAGCGCTGTTGTGGTAGCCGGCTATTGGTTGAAACCGTGCAGACGCAGCGCCCCGGGTGTTCCGTTGTGTTACTAGAGTCTACCCCTACCAGTAAAGTACGACAACAGCTCACGAGCAGCGCTGTTGTGGTAACCGGCTATTGGTTGAAACCGTGCAGACGCAGCGCCCCGGGTATCTCGTTGTGTTACTAGAGTCTACCCCCACCAGTATAGTACCACAACAGCTCACGAGCAGCGCTGTTGTGGTAACCGGCTATTGGTTGAAACCGTGCAGACGCAGCGCCCCGGGTGTCCCGTTGTGTTACTAGAGTCTACCCCCACCAGTATAGTACGACAACAGCTCACGAGGAGCGCTGTTGTGGTGAACCGTGCAGACGCAGCGCCCCGGGTGTCACGATATGTTACTACAGACCGCAGTATGGTGAGAGTGCAGGCAACTGTCAGTACCTACACCACCTGTCTACTAGTCTGTCTCAGAGGAAGCCGTAAGAACGTATACTGCATCCACCACGCGACAGTTCTTATTCGATTAGCTTTTATTGGATCAAATGGAGTCTCGACTTCATTAAAAAAACGTTGATGTGATTATCTAGATTATTTACAGAATAACATGGGCTTAAACCCATTTTTGGAAATCAGTTCTGTAATTGAGGGATATACAATAAACACAAATGTATTTGTTGTTGAATATGTACTCATACAACGTCGAAAAGATTCTGTTCTAATAGGAGTATTACTTCATGCTCTCTTGAGAGGATGCTTGCACTCTAGTTGGATGGGTTCCATAGACCAATACATTATCGTGTCATGTGCCAGAACACTAATAAAACACATTGTTCTGAGCATAATAACGAAATGTGATTCTGAACGGTAATATACTATTACTAAAACCGATTGTCATCTTTCAGAAATGGCTTACAATATTGTGGCGTGACATGTATCGCTGTATTTTTAGATCACACAGTTTCTGTGAAATCTTGTTTCGATTTTCACTGTACAGTTTTCATTTGATCACTTAATGTCGATATCTTATTCAATTTTAAAACTAATCAGTTTTAGTTTTAGGGGCTAAAAATACCAATACAACGGAACAGAATACGGTTACTTATTTAATTTAAGATAAGCCTATGCAAATTCAAACAACTATGTTATAGTTGTCCCAAGACTACCTTACACATGCTTTCGTGACAGGCGACTGGTTCGTAGCCAATCAGCGATCGGTATTGGCCCGGATGTGTCTCGGGCGGTTCGCTGGTTGGCTACGACTGCCCCGTATGTGACGAAACCAGGTGTAGAGTAATCTTGGGTCCACTATACACGAATCAGTGTTAAATCTTTCACTCGAACCTGTTGTTTTCATTGTTCGCGTTGTATATAAAAATACCCCAGGTTTGCCAACTGCGGCGTGACACAATTCCTAGTAGGAGTCATTGTCCCGGGCATCGTTCGGTTTGAATGGCAAAGTGGCGTCGCGACGCTCGCCATGACGACGCCTGATTGCATGTTCGCCCGCCTTACAGGCCATCGTGACGTCACGGCGTCGCGACGCGGGGCCAAGAATGACAACCACGCGCCCTGCATGACAACGATGTCAGCCCAAGGAATGTTCTGGGATGAATATTGTAATGAATCCGTCGAGATATAAACGAAATGAAAATAGTTTCGGGTCATGAAAATATTAAACACGCCTTCTCCTTTCCGTTATAAAAAAATTGCTTGGGTAAAGCTCCGATCGAAACAATTCACGTGCATTGCAATTTTAGTTTACACATTTCAAACATATCTGACAGATTTATTGTTGCCAACTTCGAAAAGAAAGCCGGATTTGGCAAGGTTGGGGATTTAAAATGACACGAAAATACTCGGATTTGGTTGTAAATATTTAGTACCGTGTATTCAATTTGTATTCATCATACCGTCGCAGCCCCCTACTCCATTAGCAAAACTATACTATACTGGCCACGCCGTAAGAAGCGAGGTGTCCCCTAAAATTCTGAGAAGAAACGGTCGCTCCACACGGTCTATTACAACGGTATTCACCGCTGTATTTCCCGATACCTGTATTGTTATTGTCCACTGCACTGACTGCATCTACCGTGAATGGAATGCGACCCCACCACGTCTGACAACAGGCGGGCTATATTGTCACTACAATACTTTAATAGGCAAGAGAACGGGATGCAACTAGATTTAGGTTAGTAGTTGTCACACGCAATTCCCTATTACATAATCCGTGACGACAACACCTTGCCATGTTAATTTGACGCGACTATATTTGTGATACCTTAATTTATGAACGAGTGGCATGGACAGTTAATTCCATAATGCCCGGAACTAGTCGTAAACATACCTCATGCGAACCTCCACGATCTCTAGCGAGTCGTCTTGTCACAGGTTGTAACAGCTCAACTATGACCACACGGCCACAGAGAAGGTGGTTTCTCACCACAAACACTAATAAGCTACTGACTGACTCCTGACCCTTTTCTCAGCATTATTCTTACAAAGGTATAAAAATCATATTGTGACGCAAATTGGCGATTGCATTTCATGAATATATTCGCACTTCCCCTCCTTTGACCTCCCTCCTCTCTTCTTCCTCACCTCTTGACCTTCCCCTTGTGTCTTCTTCGTCGTAGTCTTTGTCATAAACACACTCATTACCATTCTCTAACCATTGTGATGCCAAGAAGATTGTTGACAATGTTTATATTGACTGGGACTCGAACTCAGAAACTTCAGTTGGGACAACAATACACTGTTTATATATTAGTATTTATTTTATTGGGAACCGGGGTAGAATAGGTCCAGAGTAGCTCAGCCTGTCGTACGAGGCGACTAAAAGACCGACGTCGTGACTTAACGGTTGTCAACATCATTAAACACTCAATAATAAATACATAACCAACCAGGTGGTTGACATTTTGAAGAACTGAATTTCTATACATAATGCAAAATGTGACCTGAATGTAAGTATCAATAATTACAGAGTTTATAGAGCACATGATGTAAATGCAGTGACTTTGGAGAGAGACGTAATGCAAATTGGCCAACACTCAATATGAAGAACTATGAACGTTCGAAATGGTTTCATTACTACAATATTATATTGTTGTAACTGATTTTAATAAAATACTATTATAGTTAGTTACCGCTTTATAAAAATGAGGTTCTTTATTGTTAATTTGTAATGAATGACATAATTCTATATACAAACGTGGAACAGTTGTACTTGCAGTTAAAGGTATTTGTGCATAGGAAGATCTCTATATGCTTGCTGTAAGATATTGATAGTATAGCAAACGAGTGTTCAACAGTTATAAATTATAAAACACGAACCACGTGAAGCAATCAAATTCAACACGACAAGAAAAGAAAGGCGAAAAGAAGATGGATTGAGATGTTTAAGAATTCAGTATGAAAACTTTCGGTCCTCACTGGTTTCGAATATGTCAAGGTTTGTATTGTGTATAATGTCAGAATAACATTTGAATAGTAATGTACGGACAGACGGGCTAAAGTAGGTAGAACAACACCTGCGTACAACTTAACACACAAGACGAGAAAGCCAACTGGCAACTGTATAATTCTTCTTGGATTTCTGACTTCGCGCAGACGTAGTCTTTTGTGTTGTACCTCACCGAGGTTCATCAGATATGAGTATAGGTGAGAAGGGGCGGGAGGGAGTTTGCCAGAGTCAAACTTATCACAAGTGTGAAAGTGTAACCAGTTCTACGATGGTGTAGCTCTACAGTTCCTCCATCGGGATACGCCATTAAATAGGGTAATTACAATTTACTGCACCAATGTCTGCAGTATATTCCCGCTTCAACATTTGATCTCAATTAAAGTGGTAATACACTGTTCATGTTACAGACGTTCATTTAGATTAACGAGATAATCCGCGATTAGAACTCGTATTTTATCTGGATTAGAGATTGAACTTTTTTTATACGTACTAATCACTTTATCTATCATTTCAATGATCCTATATATTTTATTATTGATATTGGTTAGTCATTCGATCATCTTAGAATAAATACATGCCAGGCTCATATTACATCAGTTTATATCCTCAATATTACACTTATCAAGATGGTGTACATTCACTGATGGTCTACGATCTTCAATAGAAATGAAAAGAATCACAATAATAATAAAATCTCGTAATTGTTCTTGTCACCGCCAACTAACAGAAAAGTTTGTTTCAACTGTATTTCTGGCATCACCTTCACATCTGCCAATCTGAATTAGACATGCGAAACATTGAAACACTGTCTGTACACCCGTGCAGAATCAGAAAGTGGCCCTATTTACCATTATACGGACAAGTGAATGGACACGGCTAGACAGTCCGACACCTATTATTAGCCCTGTCAATCTTTGTGTCTAGAGCAAGCCCACGTGGAAAGAAGACGCTTACCTTATGACTCTGTCAACTCGAAATGAGATAAATATAAATCTTGAACGGTAATGAAACTTTTCACTGTCAAAAAAACGGTTATCTTCAAGCAAATCCGTAAGTTTTTTTACATTGACACTATACATTTGTCAAGTCACACCTGCACGGTTATGTAACCGCATTGTTTTATGCAACTGCCCGTCTAGATTCAGTCATAACTTACAGCGTAGCGCGGCGGAAACTTCGCGCAAACACAGACTACATTGACTGCTAACCCAACCGCTACTGATGCGACGAGAAGACGACGAAACGAACAAAAAAGTCAACGAAAATATCTCAACTAAACGAAGGAACTAAAACGAAACGATAAACTACCAGTATAGATGGCTGTGGCTG
The DNA here is from genome assembly GCA_945910005.1 of Isoperla grammatica. Classification (NCBI taxonomy): domain Eukaryota; kingdom Metazoa; phylum Arthropoda; class Insecta; order Plecoptera; family Perlodidae; genus Isoperla; species Isoperla grammatica. Next base: position 8,693,435 of record OX246741.1, read on the forward strand.
GCCTAGTTCTAGCAGTGTCACAACGTTACAATAAATAGCGACGTTTAAGTTTACTTCCTGACGTACTAACATCCTCGAAACATCGTGGAAACCGGAGAGATGTTGGAAAGGACCCTAACGACGATAATCGAGACCCGAGTGGTACAAATCTATACCATTGCTTGAATTCGATGTCGGAATACAGCAGAAATGATGGATACGTGAACTAAGTTATAGCCAATCGCAGCAGAGACACATATTAGGGAAAAAACGATTTTTTAAAACGATTTTTAGTAGTAGTGTCTCACAAATCATCATGGCGGGAAAACAGAATTTGACGACATACTGTCACAGTCACTTATCAGTAATAGGGCTACACTAGATAGTGTAGATATTTTAAGTTTGACATAGTTTAAAAGCTCCACCCGCTAGCGTTATGTGGCCACCACCCAGCATAACAAATTATGACTGATTATAATTATACGATTTTTTATATTTTTTATAACTGCGATGAAAAATAGCACAATGTTGCCAAATTGAACCATCTAAACTAGTTGTACTACTTGGACCATCTAGTTCTCGTTCTTATGTGAGTGTGCACTCGACTAGACAATGCTGCCAACATGAATTGGGGCGGAGGCCGAGAGCAAAGCACCGTGACGCGAGTGTACACAGCATCCTAAATGTTTTCAACAGTTGTCACCGAAATACATTCTCACAGGTCGATGCGACTGTTGGCAAGACTGACGCCGGGAGGGGGGGAGGGGGGGGGGGGGGGGCACGACGACATAACAAGAAGAGCGTTGTAACCTTTCGTTACTTGGCAGAACTGACCCCGTGAGCCGTGGTCACATGTGCACTGGCGACATGCGGTATAAGCAACCCAAGACAACCTTACACATGCTTTCGTCACAGGCGAGATATTCGTAGCCAATCAGCGATCAGTATTTGCGCGCTATTATCGCGGGCGGTTCGCTGGTTGGCTACGAGTGCCTCGCCAGTGACGAAAGCATGTGTAAGGTAGTCTTGGGTTGCCTATAGCAGGTGATATCCGTTGTGACAGAAAGGGTGCGCTGTGAGAGATCATACCCAATTTACATAATAGCTCATAAATGCCATCAAACTGTAGGCTACTACAATACGCTATGTCACGTGCTACAAAACTCAAAAGGAATTTCAACAAGTATTATATAGTTGAATGCATGCACTTTCTAAAGCCAAAGTACAAATATCTTCCTCGTATATTTCAATCTATATGATATATTTATATTTTAATGCGTACTGATTCAATTCTAAATTCTATGTTTTACTTTATTATACTGTCTGTATATACTTTTATGTACCATATTAGCGAAAGCTTGAATAAAAAAACCCATCCCTATAATTAGTATCATAAACATACTTTATTTTAACACTCGAAAGTAAATATAATACGTAGGCCTATAGTGTTTAAAATTAACAATCAGCTGAAGTGTCCAAAGGACAAGATGATATGGATGAAATAGCTGCGCACTAATTTAGTACCGGATGAAGGTACCGGAACTCCCGAAAAAAAAAAACAAAAAAAAACACGATATGAGTAATTGTCATCATTTCGGGATGCGATCCATCTCCCTTCCTCCCACGCATGCACGCAGAGAATCACGTGACCAACGCACATAACAGGCACGTGCGTGCCAAGAAGACAGAGTACCTCTACGCGTCAATGGATGCGCCACTTAAACGCGGCCCCCGAAACCTCGTATGGGTCGATTTATTAGTTAATAAAACGACAAGATTGGGTAATACATCAACTGCTAAATGACCAGCCAATAGCAGACTTGGAATAATGTCCTTAGCTTCTGGAATAAAACTGTGAACACCGCGATTTTGCGTTTCAGAAACCCAATCGGCGATCGCAGGCTGCGGTAGCCAGGATGGTATAAGGTTATGGATTTGATTCTTACCACTATTAGAATAAGGTCCAGTCCTACAATGTCCCAATAACTATTTATTCGACGAATAGCTTGTTTTCTCCATGGCAACGACCAATCAAAACCCTTGAAATCCTCCAAATAGCTTCATTGCTACAAATAACTTTCTTATTAGGAGATTGTAAGACCGGCCCTAACGGAACTTTAATTTTAACTAACTATTCGTATACCTTATTTTAAAAAACGTGTCCTTCATTGGTGGTTCTATCTAATATTCCTGAAACAATCATGATGTCATCATTCGTATGTGATCGAATTCAAAATGGATGTATTGGTTTTCACCTTACACATCTAAAATAAAATAAAAGTACAATTTTCTTCAGGTAACTATACTTATAATCAAGAGCTATTTGCCGGTATATTATTGACAATACATTTGTCTAAAAAGTTAGTGTGTTTAGTATGATATTTAAACTAGCCTGGATTTGAATCTTTCATAAGAACTAAGATTTTTGTAACTGTCATTCATCCACATCTCGAATGTCATGATTGCAATAAAACTATAACAGAGACATAAAGCAAAATAATGATCAACGTCATTTCCTTGCGAGTTTAAAGTACTAAAATGTTTATAGTTTATGGTGATGTCTCAATCCATCAGTATATTTTGCCTTTAATTTAAACATAATCTCGCCATCAGATATCACATAAAATATTAAGCGGTCTACTAAATCATTTTTAGCTTCTATATTCAAATTTGTGTGCCGTAGGCAACGAAACTCTGAAATATAGTAGCGCAAAACTAAATTATTCAGATCAAACTTCCGTACTCAAAAGTTGCATTCGATCACTGAGAAAAAAACATCTTTACAAAATGTTGCTTGGATTAATGATTATAGAGCCTCCTTGGTTTGCAACGATTACTTTTACTCTTCTGCTACTTTTCCAACCAAGAATTAAAGTTTAGCTATACGTATTGTACTTGATTACAACTGTCAAACAATGGCTTCAAAAACATATTACTTTGACACACAATGACCTACTATACTTGGCTAAAAAGTACATAGCAAGCAGCAACATACGAGTTCACAGCGGTACACCACAATACAACCACAAGAAACTTTCAGGGTCAATCTGACAGCAACAGACCAAAAGCAATCTAACTTTACGCGATGGAACTCTGTGAAATAAATCCCTTGTGATGAATCTGAGTATACGCCGTCTCAATGAGACAGTACTTGGAGCTCTCCCAGAATGGTGTGTCTCACCATCTCGATATTCTTCAAACTGGGACAGATACAAATTGCCGGGGTTTCGTTTCAAATGTAAAGTTGAAGAAGATGAAGTGTTGCCTGCTAGTGCTCTGCTCGTCTCTACATTAGATGTGAAATGGTCTCTTCAAGCGGATCGAGTCAAGACCTCCCATATATCGTCTAAACTTTTCTAAACTGAAGTTTTCAAAAACTGTGATTCTTTCTAAGTACGTATATACGATTTGCATCTTTATGGTACTAGAATAATTTTGCATTTTTATCTTTAATAGATCTGCATTGGAATAATTTGGTATTGCGATGATATATTCATCTTGTCTACAAAAACAAATCCAATTCCCTGGCGAAATATACACTTTTTCTTATTTCTTTGAAACAAGATTTATCATTATAATTTTAATTAAATGTTTACAAATATAAGTATAAACTAATTTCAAGAATAATCGATTCAACAACCTATTAGTTTGAAATAGATAGCAGGCTAGAAACTGCAGCTAAATCTGGCTTGAATTCGCATAAAAAAGCAATTGCGATAGCGGAAGAAAAAATACTACGAGAGAAAAATAACGACTGTACATCAAAAAGTAAAGTTACAGTGTTGATGAGATACAACAAATAATTTGTACGACATTTTTACGTCATTTGAGGTGAATTTGAATTACAAATGTGTATGTGTGTTTCGGCATTATTTGATCACTAACAATAATGGATTTTGTTTACTATATTTCGGTTTTATGTATCTATTTACTAGATATAGATTCATACTTCTTCAACAATACTCCGTACACCATAAATCTCTAGTTATTTAGGTATGTAATGCATAAACAAGTTTGACTATAAATCTCATACACAACGATACAATAAGCTTAGCTATTTCAGCTCTATACGAAAGGTAAACACGCTATGATAAATGCATAATGCATAACACACGGCCAACGTCAGCGAGATAATAATGTTTTTCACTCTACTAATTCTATATTGTCAGATAAAAGTCAACAAACAGTGTCAACAAGTATAACAAACGACTGTGTACATATGGGCGACCCTTCACACATACACTTGAAGTCTTATGTTCACTGCATATTACGAGGGCGATGACAATATATACTGACACACCTTGACTATAAAAACACAGCTATTATAACCGCTGTGCTTTGTGATTAATCACATAAGAGAACGACATGAGGGTTGTAGGCGTATGGTTATAAAATATAGACATGTGTAGGTAGTATTACAAACAAAAACTGTCTCAACAAGTCCGTCGACAAAATGCCAACAGATAAACAAATTCACTATACCCGAAAATACACCTTGTTTTTTCCATTAATGATTAAAGAATAATAGATTTTAACGATTTCCATCTACTATATTTAGTTTTTCCCGCAAGAATATCTTTATTTTTATTTTCTCCTGGGATTGCACAATTTCACGGTTTGGGGTTGTAAAATAGAGGGCAGATTGATTTTAGTGAAATAGATCAATATTTAATTATTTATACGATCTGACGAGTCGACTTCAGAATGATCTCCTCTCCTAAAAAAGGGCGTGTTTTAAGTGCTACGCTAAAAAAACAATCGTAACATTTCGTGAAATTGTGTGTGTAGGATTTATATCGAGTAACCATGCACACGATTTACAGCAAAGCGTCAATAAAAGAGAGGGTGTTTTTGTACACACATCTGCATAATATCCCACGACGCTCATCACTGTGATAATATTATTAATGTCTACAGTACCGGTATGACAAAAGTACAAAAGTAAACTGACAAAACGAGTCCATTGCAACGAAAAACTTCAAACCCGACATATCAAGTTTTCGTGTAAAATCTCATCCTTCTATCTTTCCTAGTCTCTTTCTAAACCATAAAACAGTAAAGATAAAATTACCATGTTTTCAAGAGGTCCTTCAATTCATTTGCAAAGGTAATGTTTCTTCCGAATATAGAAAACATATACATAATACATCGTAGCTACGACACAGTATGTATTTGCATAGCGCTTCGTTGCAGGTCAGTTGTCGAGGGTCATATTCTAATGTCTCAGAAGGACACAGAGAGACATAACGCACTTTGAGACATGGAAACACCCCGAAGAATCGAACAACAGAACTGATAAATGGTGTCGCAAGGTTTTATGTTTCTTCGGAAAGTGTCAAAGATGCGGCGAAAACAAACTCTTCCTCATATATAAGACGCAGCTAGGCAAGGAAAAAACAAAACTTCTGGAAAAGAACTCTCAAAGTAGATATATCTATTTTGCTGACATTCGAGTGTCAAACTGATATCTCCTCTCCAGCGGCAAATACATCGTATTTCTTCTTTGATTCTTGTTTGTATGGACAACTCATTTTGTTGTATAGTGCAATTTTCCTAACCTTATGGAAGTAATGTTAACAATCACAAGCATATATTATAATTTATTCACTAAGCCCCACAACAATTGACTGGTGAACAAACACCATGATTACGCAGGGTTAAAACAACAACAACTTCGAGAAACAACGACAGAAACAGTTTTGAAAAGCTTCAGAATTTAAGCGTTCAATTCAAATCATTCCAATGAATCGTCATAGATTAGTATCGTTGCCAAAATATGTAAAATATCAATCCAAAGGTGGACAGTGAAAGAAACGTATGACATTTTAACAAACCATTGAATTTACAGCAAAAGTACTACTTAATACTAATAATAATACAAAATAAAAATAAAATAATAAAATAAAAATAAAATAATAATTGTTAATCAACACTATCATCATATCATCACTAACACTAATAGTAAATCATCAATCACTAGTAAATCATTCTGTGAGAATTAACTAATCCTTTGACACAACAATAATAACGATAAGAACGCCTCGTCTACGGCCGACTATTTATATTACTTGAACTACAAAGCAATTTATAGGATTATGTAAGTTGGTAGTCTATTTCCAACAGATGTCGCAAGGCATTGGCTGACAACTGTGTAGACTACACACACATAGGTTGATTGAAGGAAGATTGGAGCTCCGTCACCTGTCAATCAATATCATTGTGTAACTCTTATAGCTCGTGATCAGCGGTTCACGAGGAGTAGTCCCGTCTTTTCTCTACTGGTTATTCTAATACTCCACATGCTGATGAATTGTTTTACAATTGAGTTCTCAGCTTATACATAATCGTGATTGTGCTATAAGATGTATTTATAATACGTTATTAATACATCAATATAACTATAATTTAAATTAATAGGACTATATGCTATAGAACCAATATAGCGTTGTACTTATTCTCTTCTAAGCACATCTACAAAATTAGATACAGATACAAAAATTACTTCAATTGCGGATGAAAAAAGCATATTAATGAATAAGGGATAATTGGAATTGCTCACATTTATGAATTCATATTTTCTAAAAACACGCAAAATGTGTATGGATAGGATTGAGCAAATAGTATTTTGTGTCCAGTACATTAATTATTTCCCACTTACTATACGGTACACACCACTTTACCTTGATCATCAATCATGAATACATCACAATTCAACCACTATAACTATATAATATTATGACAATAACACTTTTAACTTCAATAACAATAGTGATGTTAAATGTGATCATACTTAATAAGTATAGCTATATAGATCCAATACATAAATTTATGTCCAGGTACTGTTGAGACAATGAAACAAAAGTGCTCGTGATGTGAATAGATAAAATGTACAGCCAATCACAAAACAATAATTGTTATTATGGACCCTCTTATACGTTGTATCAGTTTAAGCTTCCGCAAACTAATCACAAGCCACGCTATAGAAAAGTTCAACAAACTATCGTTTTGAAATCCGCTGTCTAATGAATATAAATTGCAGTTTAACTAGAGTTGCATTTACTGCATTGCGTGAGTGACAATGGCAGACGCCCATAAGCCGACATTAATTACTGTAATTTAGCTGGAGATAGTCTTGATGGAGTTGCAGCGACGCGATGGCATGTTTCATTATCTATTCATTATCAGTTAAGTCAGGTGCATGTCTTCATTCCGTTGAGGGTACACGAATCACATACCGATGCATCGTCTTCAGACGCTAAAGTCATGATAATTTGTATGCATGGCTTCCTCAACACATGTACAACTTTGTAAATAAATGATGAGGAAACTCATAATTTTTTTGTATAGTGAATTAATTAATATAGAACACTTCTGTGAAAGAAACTAGAGCCGTCTTCATGAAACACACTATTTATTTTATTAAAATGATTAACACAATAGCGAGGCGGCTCCACAATTTGTTTACCAATTCAATTTGTACGAAAATTGTAATTTCAATTATAGATAATGTATACACGTTTGTCAACTAATGATGCTCTAAAATGCACGTTAAAAGGCAAGTGTCTAAAATATGTGACTTCTATATTAAAAATACATATTATGTTGTACAAGTTAACTAGAAACAGCGACTCAGTATTATACGGTACTTTATTTTATTGTAATTAAGGCCAGTGGCCCAATGCCCTTTTTAGCCCGATGAGTGATGATTGTTGAATGATAATGAGGAAGGGAGGAGGGGAAGATTTTGTCTGTATCTTCTTAGTTATATCCGCGGAGGATTCAAGCTTCGGGCCGAACCATAAGGAACAAAGTGGTGAGGATTCAAAACCCGCCTCACGTTTGATTTTATGACCGTCCTCGTAACATTCGCTCTTAGTCTTGAATAACAAAACTGCATTACTTTGACTGAAGACCTAAAACTAGGAACAATTCATTTAAAGCCATTGTTTTTAATAAAAGCACATGCAAGCATTCACATCGTTAACCCTGAATATCAACTATTGAGGAACGAAGCAATGTTGGGAGGGCGATTCACGGTTTGTACATTTACAAATATTTTTCTATAAGAGCAGAATTTCATTATTTCGGAAAACGTAATAAATGAACGAACTTCAGTGAAGTCTTCTACGCATTTGTTTTTATTAAACTGCTCGTAGAAATTTCTCATGAATTTATGAGAACCTCTTGCAAATTGCGTCTATACGAAGATGTTTCAGCTACGGAACCGATAAGCCAACGATTTATGATAAGAACAATGTTGCATAAATCAAATTGAAAATATTATTAATCTCACAATTCTTTACGGTCTGCCAACGCCTGAACGTGAAACATTGCCCCGTCATGCGGCTGCGACACAAGATAAATGTCTGCTTAGGTTGGCTCTTCTAGTTATTTGGCCACGTAAGTAGTTTTACGTTACATTAAGTTTTAATAAATCTGTACGAAAATCTCATTGGCATGAAGTCACAATGATCGTGTATAGTCGAGGTTTTCAGTAATACTAACATAAGGTTGTCATTTTTATTTACGTTTAAGATATTTAAGTGTTTTTAATGCTTTTTAAAATAAACCTTTGAAATTCATCATAGCAACGAAGCATAAAATAATCAGTATATCAACGCATATATTCACAAGCACCAAATACGATAATTGACTTTACCAATACATTATAAATCTAAATGATGAGGTTTATAAATGCTATATTTAATATATACAGTACATTCATTGTAGACAATCAATATAGCTGGGGGGGGGGGGGGGGGCGGGGGATAGTAGGCTTAAGCCCCCCCCCCCCCTGAATAAACCACGTCTCACCGCATCCAATACACTTCCTTTGCACACGCTTATCCAACATTAAAGTACAAATCAAAAGGACACAAATTTTTAAAAAAGGTACACAAATCTTTCGGTGGTCACACAAACTCTTCAAGCCAAACTCCGCACCTTAATCCCGACACCGCGGTATTTTCATTCGGTAACAGTCATGTTCCGCATCAATCAGATAAAACAGTTTTCAATCACCTCTATGACGGCCAGACTAGACCGAGGCGTCGACTGGGACATGTTTTGTTTTGTTGCGAAGACATAAATCAACCGCGTGAGCACGAACAACAAGGTTGTTAAACACAGCGACCACCTGACAAACTGGCCATACGTTAAACACACCACGTGACAAACGGGCCATACGTTAAACACACCACGTGACACAAAGGCCATACGTTAAACACACCACGTGACACACAGGCCATACGTTAAACATACCACGTGACAAACGGGACATACGTTAAACACACCACGTGACACACAGGCCATACGTTAAACACACCACGTGACAAACGGGCCATACGTTAAACACACCACGTGACACACAGGCCATACGTTAAACATACCACGTGACAAACGGGCCATACGTTAAACACACCACGTGACAAACTGACATACGTTAAACACACCACGTGACAAACGGGCCATACGTTAAACACACCACGTGACACACAGGCCATACGTTAAACATACCACGTGACAAACGGGCCATACGTTAAACACACCACGTGACACACAGGCCATACGTTAAACATACCACGTGACAAACGGGCCATACGTTAAACACACCACGTGACAAACTGACCATACGTTAAACATACCACGTGACAAACGGGCCATACGTTAAACACACCACGTGACACACAGGCCATACGTTAAACACACCACGTGACAAACGGGCCATACGTTAAACACACCACGTGACACACAGGCCATACGTTAAACATACCACGTGACAAACGGGCCATACGTTAAACACACCACGTGACAAACTGACATACGTTAAACACACCACGTGACAAACGGGCCATACGTTAAACACACCACGTGACACACAGGCCATACGTTAAACATACCACGTGACAAACGGGCCATACGTTAAACACACCACGTGACAAACTGGCCATACGTTAAACACACCACGTGACAGCTGGTCATACGCTAAACACACCACGTGACAAACTGGCCATACGTTAAACATACCACGTGACAAACGGGACATACGTTAAACACACCACGTGACAAACTGGCCATACGTTAAACACACCACGTGTTAACTGGTCATACGTTAAACACACCACGTGACAAACTGGCCATACGTTAAACACCGGCAACGTGGTCACACTTATCGCAAACAAACGTGTATTGTGCATGGTAAAATTATTGGTATTATTAATATTAATGACTCTGGTAATAACTATCGTATACTTGATAAGGCGTAGCGTAATCTCGACGTGTTCAATAGGCTATTATGTTTTATTTGTTTTCAAGGCGTTAACAGGTGTTTTTTTATTCAAATGTGTGTGAGAGTTGTGTTATACGAGACTATACGAGCTGTTGGTGTAGTATATGCGTTTGTTTGTTCGTGTCCTGACAATCTCTATAGCTACATGGTTTTACTGTGATGTTTAGAAAGAACACATTTTCATTGGTTTCGAGTTAAATGTATAGAAATTATTAATGTAGGTATCATTTGTTTCAGTAGATACTTAACTTTTCCCTTCTTACAAAAATTTGTCTTTTCAACACTTGAAGGGAATTAAAAATGAAAAAGAATTACGGTTGCGTAGTAAAACGGTTATAGTTTAACATTTAAAGATGTTCTTTTCAGCATCCCTGCTTTAGAGTTTAAAAAACAACACACTGTGAGGATCATGGGGCAATAAACTTTTTAGCAACCAAAACAAAGCAATTTGTAAAAAAAAAAATAAAAAAAAAACTGGCAGCTGTCGCTACGCAGTTATAATTAAAAGTAAATTGCTCTGACCACACGAATGCTGAAACAACAAACACTAGCGAAAGTATAAGTTTCAAAGCGATATAAGATCACCAACCAGACTAACTTCTAATGTCAAACTAGTTGGCATCCAGACAAGACAGACGAAAAATCAATTAATTAAAATCAACAAGTAGAGATTTTGGAAAGTTGAGACTTGCTAACTTTGATTTATTACAAATGTTGATTCTGAAATGTGTCTACGTAACACGTTGCGAGTTCTTCTCGTAGCAAAAGCACCAGCCTGATTAAGGGGACACTTCTCTCAGCATGAGTCTCCAATCATTTACGTGTCGTTAAGGGCCTCATCTCAGACATTAAACATGTATAAGCACATGTATTAATGTAGGAATCCTGACAACATATACAAGGCAAAACTGAACATGAAATGCGAGAATTTTAGAGTAAATGTTTAGTAGAAAAACTGATGTACCTGTAATTTTTTTTATTATTGATTATTATTATTTTTTATTATTTATGAGCTCTTGAAGTGCCCTAGAATCCTGGTGGCTAAAGCCACCCCCTGACCTGACTTAAGTTGGAAACAGGAGCCAGATATATATATATATATATATATATATATATATATATATATATATATATTAATTTACAGTGTGGGAACATGGAAAAGTATGAACAGAATTTGTAGAATGAGCAGAGGAAGAAGAAAGTGAAGAGGAGGAGCCAGAGGAAGTTAACATGAGGGAAGCGTCAGGCATGGCCAGCCGGCTTCGATGTACCTAGGGGCCAGAATATGATGGTATTAATTTCCTATCCCCTACCCGACGTCATTGTTGGACACAGGGAGCAGACATATTAAAAAAATTACAATTTTTTTTGCCGATTTGTTTCGAATACAATGATGAACAATATGCACTAGTTGCGGTTAACGTTGATAGTGATCAAGTGATGATTGTAATCGAGCGATCATTCATAGTCTGCTTTGTTTACCCACGCATATCAGATCAACACCTCGGCCGATCGTTATGAAATATTACACAATCGTTTGATGTGTCTCACGTGATAACGATAGATAACTTCACGTACCAGATTATTACAGTCTTGAGTTGTTATCGACATTCAAGTTTGGAGATATTCCATTCGATAATGGTATTTGAGACGATTGTCCTTCATTTGATCTAAAATATATTGTGTTTTTTGTGTGCGTGTGGGGGGGGGGGGGGGGGGGGGTCTGTGATGAATATCAACAAACATTGATGCGTTCAGTCAAACGGATAATTCTAATATAAGACTTCGTTGATGGATAAGCAATGCCCATATTTGGAGTTTTTATGAGTCGTATACACTAGGATACACTATACAATGAACGGATGTTCAGTATTCAGTTGAATTATACACATGCGGTATTTATCTGTTACTACTACTGTTAGTAGTATAGTAGATATCAATAAGTAAATGTCATGATAATATAAGGTTCTATTAGATAGTAGATAGAGTAAGCTGTAATAATTTATAGTTACATCTTATACGTGGACTTAGAGTTAGTGAGAGTTGCCTATACTGATAAACCCTGCCTAGTGGCTGCATGGTTATACAACATTGACTAGGTATTGAAACACTAGTAATAAATCAATCAGGCGCAATGACAGCTCAGTAGCTGTAGCAGAGCTGCGGGCTATTATGTCACAATTCGAGAAACCCCTTCACGGTGTCAGGATTAGATAGATGATTCGTATAGAGAGTATTTGTCTTTAACAGGAAGATCACATTTCCCGGATTAAACTGCGCTGTTTGGATTGGACTGTTACTCAAATAAAATCAACGTTGTTGTGTTTACTCAGTCTAATGAGTTATTACTGCTTTTAATGCAAAATACTCAGAGTTCAATTCCTGCTTCGGGCTGGGTTTCTTTAAATTTGGAAATTAATTTTAAATCATTTATTCTATTACTGGTGTATACATAAACGGTAACTTTGGAGCCGTCAGCACCGAGGTACATAATAAATTGTTTAGTGTGAAAACCACTGATGTTTTAACTGAGTGGGTACACAATAAATACAAATGTGTTTGAGAACTGATATATACTCTTTGTGCCGTCGTGTCAAAAAATTGTTAGATAGGAGTAGGAGTTATTGTAACTCTTTACCGGCACGAAGAAACACCAAAAACATTCAAAAGAGGTCCTAAATCTTTTTTTGGTCTTAAATATACGGTTAAATATATGTCTTGAATATACGGATCGTGAAAGCCTTCCAACAATTTAACAATTTGTTTTGCATTATTATTATTTTGTATTTATTGATTTATTTTTAAAATTTATTTATCTATAAATTACCTTCGCGCTCCTGACTGGCCTGTGACTCCCCCCGAAGAACATCCCACCGCCGTCATAGAACGGGATCATGTCGGGAAGAGTCCTGAGCAGATTTGGACTTCTAGTCTTGGACTCAGACTCTGAGGTCACGTCCTAGATTGGTAGGCCGGCGAATCAATAGTTGCATTCGCGACTAGGCCTACACTAGTACAGGCCGACAACTTATTTTCTCTTGCACTTGCACACTTGTACTTGTAAGTAAACCTCTTTTTTTATCTTTAAATATATTTCAAAATAAAAACGCTGATTTAAAAAAAATATTTCTTTTACTTTTAATTTTTGTAAAACCAATCACCACAATGTAGAACACTCTTCTTCAAACAAACTAATAAAAAGTGCAGTGTAAACAACGTATCACATAACCGTGCAAATACACACGTTTATCTTGTACAAATCCACACGCAAATATTTCACTTGCCGATGGTTGGAATGTTACTTTTCAACGAGTTACATTCTAACAAAATAATAAAATCGCACATAACTTTCATCACACTTTACGAAATACGATGCTTAATTTTTTTCAGTCACTTTATTATCACACACACGAATAAATAATCAACCCTCTCCGTTGAACTCTTTTATATATTTTTCTTTAAATCACTTCTTTGGCACAAACGTGATCAATTTTGTATTTCCGTATTAACCACACAGAATCTAAGGGTATCCATTAGTTATATCACTTTATATTTAATATAAATAAATTTTTTTGTCGCACACAAATTTTTGATTTTCGTAAATTAATATCGACAAACACACAAAATACTAGAATATATTCAACGAGATAACTCGATCTAAGACAAGAGAATAATTCCCACTTTCACACGCCGCATTATCACCCCAAGCAACTCTCACGTGTTACTCTATCTCTGTCCACCACTCACGAGAGACCAGCCAGATAAGTTTGGTGCAGCAGCACATTTAGACGAAGCAACACCTGTAAAATCGTTTGAACAAATGCGCTAGTGTTGCGTCACCATTGTGCGCATGCGCACGCACGCGTCCTCTGATAGGATGGCCGCCGCTGATAGCGAGGGCTACAACAGCTGTGAGAGTGAGCTAGTCCACTACTAGGTAGCATCAAGGCTGAAATAGCCGACGGACCAGAGTGTGCAGGTCCGAATATAAACACGGAACGACATTTGAAGCATGTGGACCATCTACCGACACATTGCTACTTAATTAAAAGGGTTATTTTCATTTCAGCTAATGATATAAACACTTGCACTATAATTTATAGTGAATACAATACATAGTTTGTTGTACAATAATAATAATAACAACCTTTATTCGGTCTCTGCAGCCAAAGCTGTTGCCGTAAGACACAGAATAACATACAATAACTTATATCAAAACGAAAATCGAAACAAATTACAATTTATATAGAAACTAAACAAAATTACGAATATAAATGGTGCCTAAATGTTGTATGTTATTATTATTATTATGTGTTGTTTTACTAAAGGTTTTACGATGTACTACTCGATAGATAGATACACAGCCAATCAGGGACATGTCACTCATCATCACAGGCCTAATCGCTCAGACAAAACATTGCTAAATGTTGCCACGTTTCAAGGTTTCCTCGTTTTTAAACGAGATAAGTGCCAAACCAAACAAACAACACCTTTGAATGTTTCCTTCTGTGCACGTCCAAGGATCTTTCTTTTACTTGCAGTGTGTATATAGGCCTACTGTAGTAGCCTACTGGTACGAACACTACACAAAAATGTTATAATTTTTTCATCCTGAGCTGGGTACACACCAACCGTACCTGATATGCCCCCCTTCAAGTGATTATTATACCTATCTGTAAAAATATATATATAGTTGGGAAGGAATGTCCGAGGGATGTTAGCAGGACTTAATCGCATACCCGACCTTTAAAAACTAGAAAAATAATTTTTAATCGCCCGATAATCTATGTGGTTTTTTTATTCTTGCTTCCCATATCCAGAAGGTCCACGGATTGATTGATTCCTGGTTCGGGCTGGGGTTTATTACATTTTGAAATTGACTGTATAATCTATATCTGTATGGTAGTGATGTTTATGTTAACGGTCACTTTGGATTCCTAACTAACAGTAATTAGGAAGTGTGAGATTAAAGAGGCTACTAAAGAACTCTTAGTTGATTTTGGGGGAGATGATTTTGTTTGTTTTACATCCCCTCCCAAAATTAGGCTCTTAAATTTTGTTTTATTCATAAGTTCGCCTGCATGCGAGTGTATTATAGACCCATGCATTCAATAGGGTCACGTCAAATTACTCAACGGTAATCATAAGTGTTTGTGTCAATCAATAAATCAATAATCATCTTCTGAACAGTCCACTCGTGTTCATAAAGAAGCCGGCGGTTAAACTACAGTGGATTTGGAAAAGATGGACACATATAAACTAGGGATGAACATCGATAAAATAAAACCTATCGATAATCGAAAAGATGACTGCATTATCGATCGATAATATCGAACGATGATAAATTTACAAAATTGAAGTAATCTTTTACAGTTTCAGTGATATGTCGCCTAATCGAGCACATAAGGATATGGCAACATTACTTGGACACATCCGACGTGACACTGCTGAGAGTATAATCACATTTTACGAGGCCCGAGACCTAGTATTTTGGCAGTATCTTTGAGTATTTCAATACTAGAAAGGTCCGAGAAGAACGAAATAATGCTTTACGAACCTGTTTTTTTAGAAATCAGACCATTCGATAATATTTGTATTATCGATTATAGAAATTTTATTGCATATCGAATATCGAACGATAATATCGATTATCGTGTGCATCCCTAATATAAACCACACGCTCTGAGTGCCACACTGCACTAAATACAAGGAGACCAACCAAACAATGATTTACTTCAGTAGAACGGATTCAACAGGTCCCGTGTACAGTGTTAGAGCTGTACGCCGACCTATTGTGTTGTCGCGGTTGAAATTACAGATAGGTGGCAGCGGGTGGGATATTTCTTGAAATTCATATTATGCATAAATAAATATCACAAGTTATAACTTGAAATACAGTTTGATGGCAAGTTCAACTGTTTAACAATAATTAAGTAAATAACACAAAATGTGTATTTATTGTTAAATCCAGTAATTAAAATGTTTCGGTATGATTAATTGACTATATTCATAATTTATAAATCAACCCGTCCCTAGACACGATATATATTGGATGATTGAAAAACTCTGAATGATAAATCTCCAGACGACTGGTCTGTCCGTGTGAAAAAAAGAAAAATAGTTCCATTTGACTTCTCTAATCATATATTTAATTATCTCTTCATCATCTCTCATCATTTAATCTCCTCTAATTCACATGTATCTATGGTCGCGAATAAACTATCCCGATCTTCCCTAACACGTGTTAAGAGCGCTACTTATTGGCATGATGTGGCTGTGTACACCGCGAGCGCGAAAAAGAAACATCGTAACAATTGATCGTAACAATTGACGTGAAACGAAAACGGCACGAGTGCCAAAAAACTTTCATGATACACACTTTTGTTTTTATACTTTCAACAATTATTGCTTCCGTTGCGTCTGTGAACAGCAGATGTGGACTAGACCTATGGCTAGACCATCTTTTTTAATTTACTTCTCGGCTCTACAAGCTTCGCTCGACAACCACGTGGTAATGAAATGAAAAAATAAAAAAGGTACGTTTGTTCGGTCATAGATATTCTAGAAAAATAATGAGATGAAAAAAGAGAGAGAGAGAGAGAGAGAGAGAGAGAGAGAGAGAGAGAGAGAGAGAGAGAGAGAGAGAGAGAGAGAGAGAGAGAGAGAGAGAGAGAGAGAGAGAGAGAGAGAGAGAGAGAGAGAGAGAGAGAGAGAGAGAGAGGAGAGAGAGAGAGAGAGAGATAATTAAATTACCCCAACCGAGCCAAACAGCAAAGAACACGTGGTCATGTATGTAGCGAACTGTATTCTTAGGTATAAATGATCCCTATATTTAAACCGCTTTAGAACCGGCCAGGAAGTTTGTGTTTAGTTAATTCCTCCTTTGATCGCCCTGATCTATGCACGCAAGAATGATTGACGACTCGAGCTGTAACATTAACATATACGTTACGGCAAGTATCAAACTGACGTGTACATCTACACGTCTTGTTGTCTCTACTTGATAAGCGAGCTAAATCAAAGACTTGGCAGTGGGTCCACGTCTGATGTACAGGCGAGAATTGAAAGAGATTTTAAAGAGAGACAGTGGGAAGACGTTGCTTCAGCTGATGAAGCCAAGTGGATGCACCCCCTTCATAGGTGGGGATTAGGGGGCTCAGCCCCACCAGTGCACGACCCACAAGGATTTTTGTCTTTGTGTTATGTTTAGGGATGGACACGTCTTTTAGGAACACAATTTTCAAAAGTGTTTTTCACTTGTCTTTATAAATACATTCTCTTCATTACGAAGTATAAGTTTTCATTAACCTTATTTTTCTTTAGGCAACCCAAGACTACCTTACATATGCTTTCGTCACAGGCGAGGTATTCGTAGCCAATCAGCGATCGGTATTTGCCCGCGATTGTCTCAGGCGGTTCGCTGGTTGGCTACGAATACCTCGCCTGTGACGAAAGCATATGTAAGGTAGTCTTAGGTTGCCTAATATATCTTTACTTTTTGACCTTTTTGATGTTATAATGATAGTAATTTGCTCTATTTCTTTCACCTATACCCCTAACCGTATAACGTTCAGAAGTTATGCTGTGATACCAACCCTCCAGTTTCTGTAGCAAGTACTGCCAACTCTTAAATTGATTCTCGTCGCTGCATAACTGGATGTATAAAAAATTGCTGAAGGAAAATGATAATATAGGATTCCACGTACTTCTGCATTTGCAATGATTGAGTAATTTAATCATTCCAGTAGTAAATGTCATCGTCTTCACATGAATAATAAAAGATTTTCGCAAATAAACTGATTTAATACCATCATAAGTTCCATTTCGGAGCGTCTAAACATCAAAACGGGGAGCTTCCATTGTGTGGAGCATTATGAACAGTCTGGATTCTGGAAAGAGGGAATAAGGAAATTAAAAATTGCGTAATTCAGAAATTTGACTTTCAAATTATTCCCGTTAGTAAGAAAAACATGATGCGACGTGTTGACAGCGCATTCTCGTGTTTTTTCCTCTTGAGGGCGTGGACTGTTTAATAGAACACTGCCAGCATCCTGTTTGTCGTTAACTGTTTGTTTACATATTCATTATAAAAATAAATTAATGCAGATTTGTCATCAACGTCAACTAGAGCCGTGCGACACTTTGAAGAAAAACAACGTGAGAGTGCGGTCTACGCATGCGCTTGGTAATCGAAGACCTGGGTTCGAAACCCATGAAGTTGCAGCATTTTGAATTTGTTTATTTTTTAATGATACAACATGAATTGAAACACAATCCCCACTATGATCTAACAACAAATACGCGTTATTATTTAAAATATGTTCCAACTTTCGATGATGTGAAATTGCATACAAAATATTTCCTTTGAAAACATAAAAGTTTCACAGATTGTCATTTTGCCTTATTTGGACTGCAATTTGTTTTGACAGATAAATTGATTTGCTTCCCTCAATGAATGTGATTGCGAATTTAACATCCCATCCGGAAATGGGTTAGAGAACCTGGTTTTGTAGTTCGATGACACCCCAGGGGATTCAGGGGACTTTTTTTAGCATGAAAGTACAAGTTTCCGCTGCTTTGATAATAAAGAGAGTAAATTCGTGGTCGACTGCAAACGTGCACACGCTAAAAGAATTTATTTTGTTTTTCAGTCTCGCCGAATAACGTAATTCCCGTTATAGAAAAAACATCCCCAGATAAACTAATTGATGTCAACCATTGCAACAGTGGACGATTAAGTTCCAAGGACTGTTTAACTGAACTATAATTGGAACGTTTACAGTTCATAAACTAGAAACTAGATGGAGCGCGTGTCGGTTCAGGGGAGTTGCGATCGCCGCCCGCTCTACCGCTACTTTCTGTCCCCATTGGGATAACAGAGAGAAGGGAAATTCACTGTACACAATTGGGAAATTGTGTGTTTCCATTTGAATAAGTTTTTTAATAGTCGCGAGTTTTTTCACATTCATCGCAAATATTCCCACGGGAATTATACCGGCGAATGGCATAAATTACGGACAACATCCACCCGAGGGGCTCATTTACATGGGAAGCGATGCAGACGGTAAACAAACAACTGTAATGGAACAAATTCAAAATATATTTTAAAAGTGAATCATAAATACATAAACATTATACATACGTATATTATTGAATTTGTATTACAAATGGATTTAATAATCAAAATAACTACCCTGCTGATTAAAAAATGGTATATAATCCTTCACATGTAGGACTTTCCACACCACAGTGCGATATATAGGGCATATATGTGCAGTTTTGTGCAGTTTTATAACTCTTAAGTATTATATTTTTTGAGATAAAATTAAAAAATTAAACTTTCGTGCGATTTTGTTTTAACAGTACGCCACACGTTCCCGAGTAGGTAATAAATTCCATCGTAAACTATACATTAAAAAGTACAATACACACTATAGCTCTAGACCAGGACAGTGTCTCAACTTTAGCCAAAGTTATTAATCTACAAAGCGTAGAACCTTATCCCCAGGACACCCGCTAGATTGGTAACCGCCCACACAAGCTACACGCAAGTGGAAACCTTATTAAACCAATCCAACACCTTGGGGTAAAACAAAAACTGTGCTTTCATTAAAAAGTTTGTAGCTTGTCTTCTCGCCCAGCCTAAGGCAGTGGCAATTTAATTATACAGAGCAGCTACTCAATTGGCGGATATTTCATCTTTTAAAACAGGAAGTTCTCGACCTACGTAGTACATTGAAACTTTGTTGGACGTCTATAAAACCACAGGATGGTTAGCTTTTTTAATTTTATATATACGTATGAATAGATACTTGCGCAAAACTTGGATCTTTGCTAACTGTTCTCCGCTAAATTGTGTAGCTGGTTTTGATCAGAGGTTTTAAGATAGTGTTCAATGTTGGAGAATAGCCTGCTTCACACTGTATTTGTTCCTAGGGTTGAAGGGCAATGGGCAGTTCGCATTATTAAACCCTTGAGAACCCTTCAAGATTTTGTAAAAGTGATTCATATGCGGCATTTTGTTTTAAATCAACTAAAAACAATTAATTTAAAGACTTTCAAATATTGTTTTTGATACGATTGTTGTTTTTGTAATCAATTGAATAATGCAATATAAAACAGCTCGTTTATTGTGTCCACCATTGTTGTTGGTATTTTGGTTTTAACATTTTTCGCTAAATATGTTTTCTTCTGTGCCAATTGTTATCTAAATATCTTGAGCTTTTGATAGTGAACAAAAAGATAAGCACAATTGTTATAGAAATGTCCCACCCATGTGTTGATTCCTATTGACTTGTGGTCGGCATAGATTTTGGCAAGCATCGCACAAACACAATATGTTTTCCGAACGACTTTGCCAATTTCCCGCTTCCTTAGTAACCAGAACCTCTGACGTAATCTGACTCGTTGTCCTGGAGCAAAACATCATTTTACTGCCTCATTACCCCAGTTAATTAATCGTCTTCATAGACACAACACACAGCGCATGCAAGCAAGACAATGAATCTTGCTGTTTTACTGCAGTGCAATGTTGACGCACTGTCGTTGATCCCTGGGTCTCGACCATTAGTTATGTTCGCGTGGAATACACCACCGGCTTTAGTGCTTTAGTCTGTCGCGAGACTAAGAGCTTTTTAACTAGGCTAAGCACAGCCGCTCAACCGTTGTTGTGAAGCTTATGAGCGTTTTGCTCGTTGGATATAATGGTAGAAAGGGATTTTATTTTACTGTAGAGAGGGAAAAAAGCGTTTTACGCTTTTATACACGTTTGCGAGATTGCACACGTTCTATACGCTATTGTTATCTCGCATGTGCAATGTGCATAATGCATGCCCGTGATATAGAGGCTTTCATTGTTGCTAGTAGAATAGTTGTGCACCGAAGTAGACCTTTACGTTCATTTCATTATGAGTGGCCTTCAGGCACGAATGTGTCGCTTCCGCATAACTCATACACGTTTTATCAGTCCAATCTGATCAGTACAAACCTCTTGGCAATTCCTAATAATGAGAATTTACATACTTTGGTGGTTTGTTTCCTTGAAATTCTTTAACGCAGCGAACGTGACTAATGTGGCTTGTGCACACAACCAAGCGTCTTTACGAATGTGTGAAGGAACGCCCGCAATCTGTTGATTTTCGTTGAGACAGCGTGCATGAAAGGGGTAGTAGATACGGATCTGAGATCGGTATGAGATCAACAAACAAAAAAATTCACATTTAGAGTCTACCCACTCAGTAACTTAACTGATTTTCAGTGGGGGACTTTAATTTAAAGTGACTATACCAACCCTGTAGGCTTCGAACACCATCGACGAGTGAGTCAAATTACATTGTGAATTTAAAACTTCAGGTCGCTCAAAGATGGAATTTATCTTCATTTGATCCAGGAATTAAGATTTCCATCTTTGAGCGACCTGAAGTTCTAAATTTACTTTGTTGACTTTGGTTACTTTGGGACGAGTATATATCCCACTCGTATCAGCTCCAACAACCATAAATCAATGTGACGAATGTATCGGTCTAAAACGCGTGCGGCAAATCCGTTTGACACACACATTAGAATAATACATCAACATGCAAATAATTGTCGATTGCAATCAGTGCTAAGTGTGTGCTTAGTTCTCAGTACACATAAAGTGGGATAATACGCGTTGCTCGTGTCGCCTCAGTGTATGTCTACCTGCTGGGAATCCATGACCTTGACCTTTATGAAGGTGAATCATTGATGACCTTAGGGAGAAGCTATTTCAAGACTCTCTCGTGTAATTCTAAAGCTCTCAGTTATTATTAATATTGAAAAGGGTTAATTGCATTTCTTTCTTACAATGTCTACGGCTTGCTTGTAGTGTTGATGATTAATTTTGATGAATAACTCGGAACATGTGTACAGTAGTTTATATTGATTATGTATTTTATGATGATGATATCGTCATAAAGTTGTGTGTATGTATAAGGAAACTAAATATCAATCAATGTTTTACGTTTTGTCAGTGTGTATTGTGTTGCGGCCATAGAGTTTCACATAGTTTCCGATTGTTGTCCTAAGATTTTTTAAATTACATTAATATTATTAAATAATCGTTATTCTTGGATATCAACAACGATATATTTAACAAATAAGTGTTGTTTGATGTGGGGGATACTCTTTTGGCGATCCTCAGCATCCCATTATAAAACATGGTATAATTATTTATTTATGTTTTGTTTATTCTACTCAGTTATATAGAACTGATTGACAGAGAAGGACAATTTATAGAATCATTCCAATGCCCTTATTCCAAACCTGCAATGGGCGTCCTACCTCTTCCTCCTCAACACAGTAAATGTCTTATTATCCGCCTCCTTTTTGCCTTGTCCGGGTAAATCGCCTGTCTGACTGTTTCATATCCGCACAGGGTCGATAAAGGAGTTCAAGAGAGGAGCCGCCGCACCTGATTGGCCAGATTACGCACGTACGCCCGCGAGTTCTCGACACTGCAACCCGCCTTACCGCGCGACATTGCGGGCTACCTGTATCAAACACTGCAGGCGTAGATTCCCGGCTACGGTTCCCTACCGCAGACAGCCATGTGCGAATTGTAAATATAGAAGATACCTCTACGTCAAAACCCGCAGAAAAGTTGCATTTTTAATTATATCTCAAGATTGAAACACAAAATCGAAATCTGAGAAATCATAACGCTGTGGTTTGGTAAGCCCTACATGATAAATGTATCCAACATTATAATGAGTACGACTGTGATACTTATATTTCATTCAATGCGTTGCTTCACAAACTCTGAATACGATCGCTCGCTGCAAAGAATCTTGGACGGCCACCTAATATAAACATTCACAATATTCATAAACAATATACAACAATAGCGAATTATCGCATTGAATCCGAAAGTTATTAATTCTGCACATATATTTTTTCGGTATCTGTATACCCTGATGATATCTGTCTTGTGTATCCTTCTAAAATTTTGATTTTAAAGATACGAAAAGAAAACCGTAAATTATCACGAGTGGCGTACCCTCTAAAATTATTAATTTTAAACATTAAGTATAGTTGTGTGAATTGACCATAAAGTATAGTAAACTATTATTCATTTCTCTCAGCCTATCTATAATTGTCTAATAGTCCCAACATGACTCTGGTTGCATTTCTCTGCACCATTTAAAATGGCTCTGCTTTGTAATCCAGTAGGGGTAGAGTCGAACAGTAAAACATTCCTCCTCGCCATCTAGCGGAATATTATCCGAACTAAACTGAAAAAGTCCTTTACTGAATTCTCAGGAAATGTAAAACGCGCAATTTAATTCAGGTCTACTCGGAATCGCAATTATGAAATTCGTTTTCCCTGAGTTAAAATAAACGACATGCGCGATTACAGCAACAATTTGTGTAACATTTGCGACCGTCTTGAATTGAACGAGTTGGACTAAGTTCAACAACGATCATTTACTGAAAACGGAAATATTTCAAATCGAACCTGTTGAAAAATTGAATTATTATAAATGATTCTGTTCTCCATCGGGCAAGCGTCCAATATTCACCGATCAAGACAGATATTACAATTAAATTTAGCAGTGTGTTGCTCCATCAAGATCCATTGATAACTGAAGGGTTGTTGTCTATTGGCATTTTTAGTCGATGTAAATTGTTGAGCTAAAGAAAGACATAATAATTGAGGATATTCAATCAATCGAAGAAAATCACACAAACGAGTATAGAGAAACCGATTATATATATTGCAAAACTGTCTAATACAAACTTTTTACAAACTTTTATATAGCCTACACACTTTCAGCAGAACGTTGATGACAAACATGGGGACGCACATCAGACAAGGTTCAATGGTTGTCCGTATTCTGTCGCGTTTTTGTTTAAAAGTTAAAAAAAAAGCCCCGCCACATGTTTAATAAATGTTTTAGCACGCTCGTTGACGGAAAACTCCATCACAAATATTGTTAAAATTCACCCCTTTTTAAAAGCGCTAAAAGGTGGGGGATAAAATCATTTGTGTTTGCGTATGGAATTAATTCCCGTTGCTCTCTTTTAATATTCCACTTGCCATTACGCGAGGAGGCAGAAATATGGCAACGTTGAAACACCGACACTGAATTACGTTGGGAACGAAATATCAACTATAAAACTCCTACGTTTCCTGTGTTTATTACATGTCGAGTCCCAAACCATGCATCCTTGAGCAATAAAATGTCTTAATTTATTACCTCTATGCAATGCAATCTTATGCACCGTCTTATCGTAAAGATTTGTGTGCACTCGATGCGCAGTATATAGTAATTTATTGTTGGAAATCACAATAATTGTTTTTAAATTATATCTTTGTTGATGATCTAACAATGATTCGATAAAACGATTTTCTCGTTTGGTTGGTGCACGATTTGTTTGTCTGGAGGTACACTGGCAGACATAAGTAAATCGAGAGTAGGAGAGAACATGTCTTTACTCTATAACCACTCTCCTGTACTCATCCTATTACTTTTTTGGTTCAAACTAACTTTCGAATCAATCGGCAACGTAAACACACATTTATGAGAAATAACGGTCAGTAACCATATCAGAAAAAATTCGTCCAGGAAAAAGTTAGAGTAAATACATGTTCTGCCCTACCCTTGATTTACTTATGTCGCATATTGTACAAACATAACACATAAAAGTGCAGTGTTTTTTTTTTCAAAGATAGCTAACAACACAAGATTGTAATAAAATATAGATATAATCGTTTAATTGATACCTACAACAGTACGTAGTTTATTAGTAAGTATGATAAAGCAACAAGAACTCAATATTAGAAAAGAAAACTCAATTTTGCACGCAGAAGTAAGAGTTTTATTAAATGTTTATAAAATTGATGGTGGTGAAGGACATGCCCACAAAATGACAACTCTGTAGTATAGTTATAAATATTAACCATCATTTTTCACTTAGAAGAATGGATTATGGATTTTAGATGGTTTATTAGATATAAGATTATTCGCACATAGCCATCTTATGATATATAATCCAGGACCGAATGTAATTACCTCTGATAAAAATAACCCTCTAAAACCTTTCAAATTGATCAATCTATACAGAAAGCAAGAAACTCGAAGAAAACCCCCCTGCCAAACCGGATGTCCGGACAGTTTCCAATCAATCAGTGGCGGGAGATTGATTGATTGATATCGGAGCTTTATACGCGTCTCTATTGCCGTGTCCTAAGATGGGATTAAGACTGCGAGCGCGGAGGGGTGAAACCTCAATGATTTATAAGGCAATCGCCATTCTAGTATCCCAAACAAAACTGCTTTATATTAATTAAATATATTACTTTATAACGTTCTAGTTTGATCTAAACATTTGCATAACTAATGTTAATATGGAATGCAACAGTCAATTGCAAGAATAAATTTCTGTATTTAAGTTTGGTATTTTGAAGGTAGTACGGTTCAGAATTTGTTTAGACAGATCAAATGAAGGTGTTTTACTGAATTACTTTTCCCACGCCATTTAAATAAAATATGATATTAACAATGTGGGAATGAATGCGACGAGACAACTTGGGAGTTTGACGAGCCTCCGCCAGGAGATTTAAGTCCAGTCTTACAATGTCCCAATAACTACTTATTCGTCGAATAGCTTGTTTTCTCCATGGCAACGACCAATCAAAGCCCTTGAAATCCTCCAAATAGCTTAATTGCTAC
This sequence comes from Isoperla grammatica, assembly GCA_945910005.1. Classification (NCBI taxonomy): domain Eukaryota; kingdom Metazoa; phylum Arthropoda; class Insecta; order Plecoptera; family Perlodidae; genus Isoperla; species Isoperla grammatica. The sequence goes on from OX246741.1 coordinate 8,719,397, forward strand.
AAATAACTTTCTTTTTAGGAGATTGTAAGACCGGCCCTAATACAATTATGAGGGAAAAGTTTATATTATAAAAAGTGTAAATATACAAAAGAAGCCGAGAAATATACTAAGCCTGTAGTATGCACCGGTTACCATGTGTATGTAGGTACGTCTACCCAAGTGCAAAGTGTGGAGAGTGAGAGAGAGAGAGAGTCTTGTTCCTTCTTTCATGTATACTCCAGCTATCGCACCACATCCTGTCAGATACTATTATAATTATAGGGTGACGTTTCCTTCGAGTGAAAACACACTTCAGCGATCAGCGGTATCACACGAGACCATAGTTCAGAGGTCGCGGGTTCTATTCTGTCCGCCGGCAATCTTGACTGAGCGTTTCCCGAGGTTTACTTCAATCACGAAGCGAACGCTGAGATTGTGAGTAAACTAAACAGCCCGAGGGCATGTCTTCCAACTAAAAAAACTAAACAAAACTAAAAAAACATTTTACTCATTTTCATATGCGTGCAGTGTATGAGGAAGGGCTACCGCCCCCCCCCCCCCCCCCCCCCCACTCTCCGCCACCATCATCAAAAATAAATACCATATAACTGGAGTGAACAATTAAGTGATCAGAAGGAATCAGAATGAAGAAGAACTAATACATTTTTTAATAATCTACTTATTTCTAAAAATGTTTTGTCACACACAACAGAAGCAGCCATGCACAAGTCTAATATTTTCAGATCTCAACACTGAAACCATAGACTAAAATGAAACACATCTGTATTTATAGTATATCCACTCAGATATACAAGAACTGATTATCAGGGGGGGGGGGGGGGCATTTATACATGTTATTGTAAGCTTCGTTGCTATGACAGCCGCAATGTCACTCTTTACATATTGTACAATTGTCAAATTCCAAAGTTAAAAAAACTCCTGCTCGAATCGTGAATCGAACGCTGGACCTTCCGAATCGGAAGCAGGAATAAACATTACTAGACCAACGCCACAAAAATCTTTAACTTTCTGGCAAGCTATCTCGGATGGGAACCCCGACAGATGACGGTACAAATTGATTTTACCTAAAAGCCATGTCCCGTCCCATTCAATATCAACGTTGGCACCTGAGCTACAAAGTGGCCGGCCTGGTTATGTATTAATCACGTTGCACTGTGGAGACGTGTACAAAGCACCCTCCTAATGGGATGACGATATTCCTGTTGCATCATTTCTCTTGTGCAAGGGGTGGAACTGGAGTCATTGATCCATACACATCCACTCACCCCTTCTCACTTCGATCTCGCTATTCGGAACACGTTTACTCTGGCATTTTTAAATGAGCGTTATACATAATAAAGTCTTGAGCCTTGCGTGTGGCACGCACCATTGTCTGGTAGACGCTTTACTGGGCATTATAACGACGGGTGCTTTGTTATGGCCACCCCATTGCCGCGCTGCTAAATAGTGATTATTATGTTGTAACTTCAGACAGAAAACACAATTTATTGAGTTATGGAATTTTATAATTTTAAAATGTTTAAAACTGGCTGTCGGGTATTGAACCTACACTGAATTCAAAATTCTGACGGGACAGGCGATAACAAGTTTTAAATTGAATTTGGTTCGAATTTCAAAAGTGTAAAACGCCTTTTTGTGTTTTTTTCATTTCTTTAATTTTAATAAAATGTGTTTTTATAAATTCTTAAAAATATTTTAAGTGTAGTAAGATCGTATGAACCATTGTCAAAAACTTCCTTTGTATTTGTATGTTCCAAAACTTATTTTGTGTAACTGTAAGAGCGTATTTGGTATTAGAGCATACTTTTTTAAAAAATTTCAATGGATGATTATCTTAAATTGTCAATGCGATGCGTGTAGATGTGAAAACTAAAAGCATCCTATAGTTTATAATAAATATTAAATATAAATGCGCTTTACGCAAAATGGTCAAAAGGTAGTTCCCAGTCTACAATAACGATATAAATAAACCCCTTAAAAAAGATTTCTCCATCCAGATTTTAAACCCAATGCATGCATTCCACTTTACACGAGAAGGATTTTGTGGCTTCTAGTCGCCAAGGGTAACGAAATCGTATCGACTTTAAATCACGGTTCGTGAAATTTGATACCTTTGTGATTTGAAATGTATAACAAATTCAATTTCTTTCACCCACCACCTGAACCACCCACCACGCTGAAATAGATATTCCGCGATAAGCGTGCGCGCGCCCTCGCTCAAGCGAGGTAGGTTGATGATTCAAGACCCCCACAGGAAACTCAACTCTATGTCAACACGTGGGGGGGATGACGTGACGTAACAACGTTATTGCGGCGCCTTATTGATCCGGACACAAAATGTGATAACGAAGCTAAAGATGGTGAACATGTTATTTCTTATTAAAAACTACTATACCAAAGGCCAACGGCTAAGAGTATGAAACCGGAAACGTAATTTAATTGCACATTTTTCTGATTAAATGTAAGTAATGAAAATAGAGGAAGAAATTGAGGAATTAACGTGGGGGTTAATGAAAAAAGTCTATGATGTCAGCACCATTGTCCAGTATAGTGACCAACGCTAGCTTGGATTTTACTCTGTCACAATAACTAACAAGACAAAAACTGAGAAACTGACAAGAAATTCCTCTACAACAATCTAAGACCAAATAACAGGATTTTATCTTCTCGTTCAACGGTGATCAAACTAATTGTAAGCATGTTTTATTTATTAAATTATTATAATTTAATTGATTATTTTTACTAAACAAATTGGATAATTTGTCAACAGTACAGTTTCAATCACTAACGAAATATTCACTCTCAAAATGATCAGTACACACTACACAGCGAAGAAGACAGATATTATCACCCGACAGGGTATATCTTACTATCTTTGGATATTATTAACATATAAGCGTTTAGCATGTAAATACTGTAGCCACATCGTTAACGGAACGTCCACTCGCCAAGCGACGAAGCTCGAACCTAGTTTGGTGGCAGCAGTGGGAAGTCTACCGGCCGGTTAGTGTCGGCACGTGACTCGAGATTACACTCTATGCACACCGCTGTGAAGATTGTAAGTTGCATTCAAACATGCACCACAGAAGACGTTTTAAGTCTGTGGGGTCCCTTCAAGAGTCACGTGCAATGTTGAATGGCAGGGGCAACTAAATAAGTCAAGCCCACGACTAATTAATTATGTATTTAATATCTAGCATGTTCAGACATGAAACAGACTCACAAAGGACAAGATCATGTGCCCGTTATACAAGAAAAGTAAAGGGAACATAAATGATTACCATGTGTAAGAAGAAACATAAATATATCAAAATCAATATATTAGATTGAAAAAAATTACTGAGTTTTGAAAGAGACAATGTACAGTGTATTTCAATCTTTAAATTACATTTTTTAAATGATAATTTTTGTTACAATATAATGTGTAATATATATTCAGTGGCTAAAAAATCAAACACGCAACGAAAGCAAACTCCAAGTGAAGTACATTATGAACTTTTGAAGAATTCCAGTATTTCTTACAGATTGTAAAGGTTCATAAACTAAAAGTTTTCTACTAAAATCATCAAAAATAGTTTAGTGAGTTACTCAACCTAAAACAGACATTCTGTGACAGTACAATGTTCTACATCAGTTCTCCAGTCACATAATTCCTCTACCGTTCTCCCGTTCTCCCGTCTACGTCTACGTCTAATTATAATTGAATAATTCACATCTGGATTCGGCCGAGTCGGGACACAAAGTCAGCCAGGGAGGGTTTGCAAACGCCTGCAAGGAAACTCAATTAGACAAGACGAGCTTACAAACTTCTAGAGCTATTATCAATATGTGTAGCCCCCCAAAGCGCCTCTTATACCTCTTTGTTATACAAAACGTCTGTCGCGACTCCTTAGTCCTTTGTACACGAGAACTAAGCGAAACTATATTTGTTAAACAAACCGAAGTAATAGTCTTGACTCTAATAAGAAGATCGGCACTTGACACCGTTAAATCCTATTTGAGAGCAAATCTAATCGCAATCCAGAACACTCTATTCCAACAATCTTCGACACCAACGGGGAATGGCTTATACTGGCTTGACACAGCCATATACGACTCGATAGATGAGTCACCAAAGTATTGTTACAAAGAAGAAGAAGAAGAAGAAGATGAGATGATAATTGGTGGAAGTAAAATGGGAGAGGATTGAGTGACTTCAGTGACAAGGCGAACCATAGTGTTTAAAAAAAAATAATAATCATCTGAAATTACCTTCTAAACGTAGTCATAAAAATTGAAAAATTGCAAAATACATACCAATTAGTTAATAATTAATAATTAACTACTTTTTTCGACGGTTTCCGACTTAAAATGCTACCACGATGGCTTTCAATTAGATGTCCTTCACACATCACAATATGCTACTTTTATGCATACATATAACGAAGAGTGGTACCGGTACGCGAAATAAACTTAAATATGAAAAAGCTCAACGCTCTCTTGCCTGCAACGGTCACTACGTCTCCAAATGACAAACAATTGCTCGTATGCGCATTAATTGCAATGCCTTCATTAACTGAACTAACACTCCGGAAGTACGTTACATCGCAATGCAGTTGTCCGCACAAGTTGTATCGTTTTGAAACCATGCAACCTTGATTCCCGTCGATGGTTTTATTGGTATTTATGTACATTGTACACCCAACCCAAGTCAACACCATGTCCGCATAATGACGTCACGCCCATCAAGATAGTATATTTAGAAAGCAATGTGTGTTTTAATCAATTAAAAGTCACAAGACCAGTTGAGAAAACATCCCCGCGTCTGCCAAGAATGTCAGCCCTAGGTTGTTCTGCCGTCTGTCGGTTTGGCAACACTGCGGCCACCTCGGAGTGTGACTGACTGACTGACTGACTGACTAACTGACTGACTGACTGCATATGATACTTTGATTTGAAAAGTTGCAAAATTCATAGTAGCAAAAAGCGTTAAAAACAAAAGAATTTTGCTGTCCCGAACTTGTGATGAATTTGCAGTTTTTCTTGCATTTGAGAGACAAAAATATGAAAAAAATACATCTTAAATCTGTCCATAGATATTTCTTGTAAGAACTTATTTTGATCGCAAATTTTTGGTTTTATATAAAATGCAAAATGTTCTACAAAATTCTTAAAAAATCATGATGTATTTATTTTCAAAAATTAATAAATCTTATGAATATCTTATCACATAATCTAATTTTATTATGAATGTTTTTAGATAGACTGAAAGGGCTAAATCGAACTCCTCAGCCAGACGAGACGGCGCCAGCCATCAGTGCCCACATAATCCTAAGTCAATCCATCATCTCCCGGCCCATCGATTGGGCAACGCTGCAAGGGGGAGGGGGGGGGGGGGGGGCGTCCATCCCAGGGCGCCCACGGGAACAAGGCTCGCAATAACGAAGCTGCAGAAACACCGAGAGTTACAATAATCAGGAAGTTGTAGTGAAATCCAGAAATTAAGAAACCAACTGGGAATCGAACCAAGGTCTCCCACATTGTCGGGTGGGCGTCTTTGATAACTATAGATATTTGTATTATAACTAAAGATACGTTTCTTTTTTGCGTTTTAGGTTTTAAATGCTAAATTGATGAACGTATATTTTTGAAAACGCTACAAAATACTAATGTTACAAAACAAATGTGTTCTCATTCCTATTGATATTCAGTTAAGAATTGCATGCGGTAGTAACAAATTAATTGATTTTAATTATCTACACATAATTCTCCATTAGAATAGCAAGAAACCCCTCATATTCAGGTGTTGATGTGAACAAAAAAATAGATTCTAGAAAATGCTAAATTTAAAACAATTAAGGCCAAATTTAGAGAAAACTATTGCTAAAAAGACTTAGCTCTAATTAGCCTATGTGCGGTGGACACTTACGATAGTGATTCTCGAATGAAAATCTACTTGATTTAAACATAAGTTGTGGGGAAGGTCGTGTTGCTATGCAGATATATTCACGTTTGCCCTTGGATTGTTTATTAAACTCTTAGAATAGAACCCATATATCTGTCAGTAAACAGCTGTAAAAGGTAATAATTATACATATAGATAGATGGATATTGTAAATCATTTACTTCGAACAGGAGTAAACAATTTGCCAGCAACTCGATATTCTGTTCAGCACATACACTCCAATAGTGAAAAAAGTACACTTGCTTACCAATTATCAAACAACTTACATAAGCCAGAGTAATAAAATAGAGTAGAGCAAACAAAATTATTAACTTTTAAATTTTAAACTCAATGGTGTTACTATGACATGAGAACACAGGGTGTAAAACGCTTTAATAAAATATGTCGACAAAAGAACGAACTAGCTTGCGCTTCTAAAACCAAATGTTTCCATTTTTCGAACACAACACAAAACTATTACTTTACATCGCCCCCAGCAACTGCTCTGCTCACATTCCTCGCTACCTCAACGCCTCTTTTATTATTCGCTTATTTCACTCGCTTTCTATCAGCATCATTCCAATCTACTCAGTCCAAGTTGTTCTCAGACTAAGTTTCGGCGCAACTTACCTCAGTCAATTTAAATAATTTTGTTTTAGTGTCCAAACGTCACATATAATAATTATAATGATTATAAAAATAATTGTATGCTAATAAATAATAATGATACACTAAGGTCCATTGTTATGACTTCCAACCATATCTTTATTACCTCTTAGATAACCTAGTAACTGTTGACACGTTGAAAGTAAGCTAGCAGTTTAATATTTCGTTAGAAGTAAATAATAAGAGAGTAAGCTTGTAAAAGGTGTCATGTTTTTTAAGACTAATGGATCCACATGAAAACAACATTGTGTGAAACTCGAAACAGCCGTAGGCGAGGGAGTCCCCCCCCCCCCCCCCCCCCCCCTCCTCCCTGGAGTATATCAGCATCAGATACAATCCTACAGAGTGCATCTACCACACATGAGCTCCACGATTATCCCCCTCCCCTTCCCCTCACCCCTCACAACATCCCGGGGGTGAAAATTACGCCAAACACCACGAGGTCTCACCACCCCGCAACCTTCGCAAGGTCATCGATGCCATTGATCCGTCCAATCTACGCACTAGAGTATTTCCAAAATAAAGGGGATGAAGCCAAAAGCAAACAACTCAGTTATACCCTACTGTCATCTCAAAGATAGGCCTATGTCATGTGCAAACACCCGAAAAAGTCTCTACATTTCAAGGATATAGATAAAACAACGTTGTTTATTACTGTATTGGTCTCCTCAACTCCTGTGATCGGGTGTCAACCTCTACAGTATGACCAACCAACCACGTTACTCTATAAATACACCAAACGAATAGCGGCGCGGAATAAGTATGTTTTATCACCATCTAACAAATACACTGAGTGATAACCACAACTAACGTGCACGATAAAAGATTGTGTGTAAATACATTACATACCCATGCACGAGTACTTCTGTGTTCTGCTTTGCTTGAGCTAAACTCCACTGTGACACGAGTGCTTGTGTAATGTGTTTCAGGAAGGCAGTGGGACACGAGAGCGCAAGGTCAAAGAGAAGCCAACTACCCCTTATCGAGCTCGGAGCAACCCCCAAAACACCCCACTGCGCAAAGCTACGTCATTCATATCTACTATAGGCCATAACATGGTGAAAAGACTTTCACTTTATGGATTTGTGTGTATCCATGACAAAGGGGCGTTTCCATCATGTTTTAAGGTTATTTTCTAAGTAAAAACATGGTAAAAGTGAATCGGTCGGTGGATGAATCGAGCATGTTGACGCTGTTAGTTTCAAAAATCGCCAATAGAATGTAGCACTAGCACGTATGCAGAAGGACCACGGCTGGTACAAACCACGCCGGACCGTATCGATTTCTAACACTCGCGTTGACAATTTAATTCGCATATCTACGTATCGCGAGGTAAAACCACAATAATGTTTAATTAATTAAATAATTAATTAATTATTTGCCACCTGGTTGTAAGTCATAAAGGCGTGACGTCATAAAGGGAGGCGTGAAACTTAAGTTGGGGGCTCGCCATCTGTGTGTATACGTGTGCGGTTTAACAGTCAACAGATGCGAACCAAGTACTAAAACATACTATACGTGTGCTTATTTATATCCGCTCTTTGTGATGACTAAGCTGTTTAGCGAACGTACATTCGAGTTCGAGTACGTTGAATAAAAATCAAAAAATCTTTTTTTTCCTTGTTTATCTGATATTTGCCAAAATGATCGCATCTCTCAATTACCCAATGTTTCGAAACCCTCTAGTGTCTTCATCAGGGGAGCTTAGAGTGAACAGATTGGGAAGAGATCCCTGACACATGATGACTGTCAGTTCACTGTTTACACGAGTCTGTTTTCGTTGGCTACAAGAACGAAAATCTTTTAAAAGTTATTTTGTGTATAAGTTCAAGGTTTGATGCGTTAATTTTAAATCTCTGTAAAACAATATCCATAATGGTTAGCTAATAAGACTGTTTATAAATAATAACTGTTAATTCTAGAGCGCCGAGTCGGGTGTGGATTGTAATGTGGATAAAATTAGAATCGCTGTGGGTTTCAATACGAGAACTGGAGCGGATGAGCCATCGAACGAACGCGTAGGAAATCGTAAATTGTTTATTCATTTGTTAATTCGTGATGAGTGTAGTAAGATAATTAACAGACCGTACATTAGTTTAAAATAAATGAGTGTAATCAAACCCAGGCAGAACAATTCAATCGAACTTGACAACGGGTTTTCAGCAGTTTTCATCAATTCGACTCTTTTTATAACATTATAAGTCCGGTACGGTGAACTTCTTGCTAGAAGGGACTTTCACTTTTTTATGTAACAAAATGGCTAGTATTGGATGTTTTAAATTATCATATTGGTTATTGGTTAAATCTTACAAAAAAAAAAATAAAAAAATAAATAAATTGGCAAATTAAAAATAAGATACAATATTCTACTATAACCGTTATGAGCCCACTGATTCTGCATAGAAACGTAAACGCAAAGAATCTACGTAATGTAACTTTCAACATACAAATAAGGTAGGAAAATGTTTGCGTGTGGTGCAAAAACAAGGGGAATATGGAAATGGAAAAGAAGTCTGGAAGACAATAAAGACACTGGAAATGTGATGCTACAAACTAACGTGAAAAAACTCTCTTGGTAGAACAAATTTCAATTTGGAGATAGAAAAGCAACGAGAAAAGAGGTTTACTGAAGAGGTCTGAGGCGAAATTGTTTGGAGAAAGCCACGTAATAAAGACTACAATAAATGAGAACGTTGAAAGAAATGTATAAAAGAGATAAACACAACCGTTCTTGGTGTGTAGAGCACACTATCAAGGATACGGCTCAATGAACAGATGCAAATACTGGAGGTGAAGTTGTTTTAACTTGACGCAGTGACATAATACTATTTGAAAAGAGAAGCATAAACCCGAGAAGAACGACAATCACAAAATAACGTTATTTGTGAAATTCGACAGTGATGCGTGCAAAGAGTAGTGCGATGGGGGGATTTTGGGCTAGCCCCCCGACAGCCCACCCCTTTCTTTATAAAATATAAATCAAGAAAATGTTAAAGCTTCTCTTAGGATAAAACCCTGGGTGCGTCACGAACCGCCGTCCCTTGGTTACATATGGAAGGAGCTTGGAGACGCCATGACTCAAAACAATCACTGATGGACACCTTGAAGAAAGATCACAATCTTCCCGTTGAAATCAGCCTCGTTTTCAAAGATTTATTAGCAAACAAAGGTGTGCGTATCATGTTTATGCAACGAGCCTAGACCTATAGTCAGGACGATAGATGGGTAGTCCGGTCGCAAAGAGAGTCGGCATAAGACAATGAGGAATACAAAAACAACCCTAGAGAGAGAGAGAATCAAACTCGATCAGTCGAGAACTGTGAAGCAAAGTGAAGTAATTACCGATTAGATTAGACCATCGTTCTCTGTTCTGAAACAAGAAACATCCGATTCGCTATATCTTCTCGCACAGATTGAGTAGTCAGCTGCTCGAAACTTGACGTGAACTGAACAGTGAACACATCTGGCATGGCGGGAACTCGCACATGGCTCCGAGCAAAGCGACCGAACTTGTCGCCATACATTACGTACACCCTCGCGAAGGAGGGACACTCTCAGTACAGTATAAAAGTTTTACTCAAAGTCGAAAAACCATTCTAAACCTTGAAAGTATTTTTTTTATAATTAACAACTTACATTCCCGTTTCTCTGACCCATCCTTTCTGTTATTTCTGAACGTATTTTGTAGTTTTATAGTTTTGTATGTATATTTTATTTTGTATAGTTTGTAGTTTGTACCAATAGTTGTATTCTGTTCTGTACAAATCGCACGGTGAAAATAAATTACATATAATATCATGATAATTCAATGACAACAATTTGCACAACAGTAAAAAATGCACCTTGACATAAGATTTAAAAACTAGTTGTTATTGTTGAGCGTTGTTGTCATCGATCTATCAAGGACTCTTAGATAGAAGTAATCACGGCCCTCTAGATCAATTCTGAATATCGTCTCAAGCCAAAAGATACTAGAGCTAAAACGGCTTTACAATGCAAGGCACGCCAAGATACTATATAACCAAATATCGCTAAAGTTTGGCACAAGTGTATATGGCGTGATTGGCTTTAAGACTGACTGGCACTCTGCCTACATAGGCTCGGGGTGGGGGGGGAGGTCGGAGGGGGGGTTGCAAGTCATGATACGGGGGCAGAAGCTACAAATCCCATTGTCACCGCTAAACCCATAAAGCAAGCAGGGTATATACGAGTCATTCTTGGATAGATTCCACAGCAGCATAGAACGATCTCCGAACGATTACGTCAGTTTTTACGACACTCAACAGTCAACACTCTTTCAAACGTTACATAATTCTTTTGGCGGGAACCCAACTGCCAGCAGCGCTTTGTCGCGGCCCACATGGTTCACACATCGAGAGCTGACCCACGACGAGTGACTAATCGAAGAGAAATTTCGTTCCGTGGAGAAATAGTTTTTCAAATCAAAATTAACAATTCAAAACTAAATTTAAATCGCATAGTTCCTCGTTTTAACGTCTTCTCAGATTTTTTTGAGCAATTTTTTGTATTCACAAACAAGTTTTTTGATAACAAATTTAAATGTTTATTTATCTTCATTCCTTAGAAATAAAACCTCTCTTGGTTGTTTGGTCAAATTCATATTGTAATGAAGTAAACATTTTTCTCGCATTGAAAACATACATGGGTTAGGCCTACCGCAAATAAACAGTTAATTATTATTTGTAAAAACATAATATGGAGATGCTTGGCTGGGTATGTGAGTCAGACAATTTGAGGAGGGGTGAGGGGAGGATTAAAGTATATTCTAGTATATTATGTCTCGGGAATATTTCTAAAAAATTTGTAATTTTAGCCTATTTATTTTCAGGTGTGATACTATTTTTATTTTATCTATATTTACGTTTATTTAGTCAAGGGTGGTAGAATTTGTTGATTCCTTCCAGTTACTTCTTTAGGTCAATCGAGACGATGTCGCATAGGAATACCCCTCAAGCCTCAATGCCCGGCCGGCTCTTCTTCTACCGACCGACACCTCAGAGTAGTACAATACAAACTGCATCGTTTGTACGAGCCTCGAAACCACTCAAAGTTGGCGATCACCGCACCATCTATCGATGAGTCGCCGCACCTTCACATTGTCCTCGTATCTCAATGGGACTTGATTAATTAAACAAAAAGGTACAGCCTATCTTTTCTATGGACTGACGGTTTGTATATACGGAGCAGAGTTCAAGTTTGTTAGTGTGTAGACAGCTGGTCTACGTACTTCAAGAAGCCAGCCAGACATGTGCGCCCAAAGTCCGATGATGTACACTAGCAGCCATAGTAAATCAAGGATCAGACAGAAGTGTCTTTATTCGAGCCACTCTCTTGCAATCACCCTATTATTTTTTAGCTGAATCTAATTTAACAATTCATTTAGACAACCTACCTTACCTGTATGAGAAATAATGATCAGTAACCGTATCGGATACAATATCTTCCATGTGGTCTTTGGTTTATATTATAAACATAATACATAAATAATATATTAACTTTATGTAATTACATACAGCCTCATCCACAAAAATTTGCCGACGCAAACTTACCGTTCATTAAAAATGACGGACCTGCTGGTGCAGATAAACTTGCGGAAATCCGGATGAATTTTTATCTATTTGCGGGATAGTCGATTGAGCCGCAAATTTACGAGGCTCCCGCATATATTTGCGCCGGCAAATCCTTTTGTGCATCCGGTTTAATCAATTTGCGTACGAAAGTCAACAGTTGCGTCCGCAAGTGACTTTGTGCATGAGGCTGTTAATCTGTAAAGAGTATTATACACTAACGATTGTGCAATAATATATATTAATTAATTCATGAGTGCAGAAGAGTTGTTCAGAGTAGATGCTTGTTCTCACCTACCCTTTATTTATTTATGTCACTTATCGTACAAATACACAACATTAGTAAATTATACAGGAGTGCATCCCGTACATCTTCTGGTAGGGTTGTAAAAGTGTTTTTAACCCAACTAAATGTGCTTTCTTTATAAAGGGGTGGCAGGTGAGTTATTGGACGTTGTTGCAAGGATGTAATTTTGTTTCCTTTTTTCTCAACTGGTGTCGGCGGGAAGTGGTGGTGGGGGGCTCTATCTTGGTATTCATACCCGGGATTGGTCTTGTATTAGCTAAACAATGAATTTAAACTCTTTCGAATACTATAAATATTAAGAGTTTTATTTATGTAATAAATTAATTATAAATCATTGTATTGATTAATTAATTAATTAATTAGATAAATAACAATCGTAACAATTAGAATATTTGAATGATTCTAAATTCATTGCTTAACTGACAGAACAACAAATTACAGGTACGAATCACTTTCTCGATTTTCTGAAACGTTCTCAAGATAATAATACATTTCCTCAAAGAAGTGGAAACCTACATTACCGACAGTTGTAAAAGACCCACCCGCCATTACCGAAGTGTTTATCAGGGGAATCTCTTACGTACCCAAGTGTGTACCGACTCGACTAGCGTGGTACTGTCTAAATCTGGCCCTCATAGATCGGTTCAGCTCGTTCGAACACTTCCATTGATGGGTACGTATCACTTGCGCAATTACAGACAGCCCGATAGCGTTTCACTGCCACCTGGTTTCTGTCAGCAACCTCGTTTTGAGATGGCTGTGGGCGTTGTTGTGAAATGAACACACTTCCGATAATGAGAACCCCACGAAAAATCCTTGCGTGTAAAAAGACCAAGGAAGTATACGTAAAAAATCCTATTACAGGAGTGACACCAAAAATTGGGACAAGTCTATGGAATACCAAAACGCTTTATACACTATATACTTCTCATGTGTTAATTATTTTTATATTAAATCACTTAAAAATACTTACACAATTTTTTCCCACGCACACAAATTTTTCACACAATTTCACACAATTTTTTTTTTCTTAACTACTACACAATTTTTTAAAGAAAGGGTTGAGTTTGAACAATATATAACTACGCTTATAAAGCCCCAACCATAATTGTCGGAATCGTGATCGTAATCGGATGCAGGGTCGCAATCGTACATTTTCTCATGCTAAATCATTACGATATTACGATTGTATTACCGACAAAAGATGTGGTTGGGGCTTAACTTTATGGTCGTTCAAAATAATACGGGATTTGTGTGCTTGAAATTCCTGATTGAAAACGGTGCAAATATATATAAAGGGGCAACAATGTATATAAATGAAAGTATAGTGAAACAAATAACAATGTCGCTAAGGTCCAGTCTAGCAGTCCCAATAACTACTTATTCGTCGAATAGCTTGTTTTCTCCATGGCAACTACCAATCAAAACCCTTGAAATCCTCCAAATAGCTTAATTGCTACAAATAACTTTCTTATTAGGAGATTGTAAGACCGGTCCTAAAAGTAAAGTGGTGTCTATCTACAAGTTACACTTGCGATATGTTTCGGGACTCTTGATTTGTACAGTCTTTGCACCTTGATACTCGCGACGTTATCAATAGAACCATTGTCGGAAACAATGAGATCTATAAATAAATACTTGTTTTACAATAGTGGCCGAGATCTAATAAAATTATGTAATACACTAGCAGTTATAGAAAGGTAATGATAACCACGAAATTCGATGTTCACTTTGTGTACATTATTTCTCGTGAATAAAAAATTGTGTTGGGAAGGGTTGTGGGGGGGGGGGGGTGGCGTTATAATGTTAACAAAGGGTTAAATGTTTTACACGTGGAGGGGCCCACTCAATTTGTTGGAAATGATATAAGGGGTCCACAGTTTACACAAGTTTTGGAACCCCTGAAGGAGCCACTATACCTCTGCACTGCAGATTTATATTTACATCTCTACCTATACAGTCAGTGCGTATAACCACACTTGCTGTTAATGCAAAAGTTCAAGAAACTTGTCCAACTCATTTAGTTGAAACTTGAGCCAAATCAAAGACCTTAATTAGTTTAACCTAGGTTACTATTAAGGGCTTTGGTCTTTGGCCAAAGAACGCACAGAGCTTGAAACCTGCAAGTGACTGGGCATTTTCCGCACAATTTATCAACAGGACTATATACATACATACGCCACCGATAGAGGTGGCTCAGCGGTAAGACGCGAGACTCTAATTCGGGAGGTCGCCGGTTCGATTCCGGCCACCGGCAGTCCTGACTGAAGGTTTTTCCGAGGATTTCCTCAGTCGTAAAGGCGAATGCTGGGATTGAGTACTACTAATAGCCCTCGGACAATCCTTCCCGGCTATAAACATCTTAATACCCTAGTTAGTCACCTGAAGAGCGGCACATCAGGTAAAGCTAGTGTGCACCCTCTAACGGGTATTCCTACGAAAAATTAAAATACAAACGCCAAGCTACATAGTAATGAACTGGCTATAAGAGTATAGTATACAGAACAACACAGAAAACAGCTCTGCGAGTACGACTTCTAACCGTTGTTTTATCAATATATAGATTTTTTAATTGCCTCGTCGGTATTAATGTATGGCGTAGGCACCGCACTAAGGGTTCTTTGTATGAACAGCGAGCCAACAAGCCTCGACGATTTTCTTCGCAATTTTCTTTACAAAAATAAAATACATTGTATTGATCTTTAAACTTCAGTTGATGGGCTTTTTCAACTGAATTCTCTTTCTAGAGTTTCTTATAGGCTCGCCTCAAATACACCATTGCAGTTATTGTTGTCCAGTTGTGAGCATAAACAAGAAACACCACTTATTTACCCGGCAAGTTGCCTACCTATAATATACACAAACTTGTATTCTGATAAAAAAAAATTCGTTCCCTGCAAAGTACTCTGCTCGCAAATGTGATTGTTCGCTTCTTCACGAGACGTATTTGAAAAGTCACGGCCCTCGAAGATGGATGATGAAACTATGTAAGATATTTCGTGAAGTCTAGCTAGACGCATCTTTGCCCAAGATTAACATAATACATAATGTAATCATGTTTTACAATAAAATGAACAAATTATTCCCGAACTGTACGTGTTGACAATTACTTACAGGATAACGGGGCACCTTTGAACGCATAACGTTACCGTCATCATATAAACGGTATAATTTCCATAAGACGCTAATTCTATAATTAACTGTCTTACAAAGAATCTCTTATTTTATCGTTGAATAAGTCTTACTAAGCGGTAAATAGCTAAAAACGTAAAGCAAGTATGCTTCCGTTTATCACCGCGAAGACCAATTACGGAAACCGTCACTCATTTGGAAATTACAACTATATTTTAATAGAATTAATAATCGCTAATTGAATTTTGATATTTCTCGAGACTAAAACGTGATTTAATTGTTTAATCAATATTTGAGATATGTTTTCAGGAAGGGCTGAATAGGTTAGAAGTGCTTGGACTGAACAGAAAGAAAGGTCCTGAAAGATGTTTTAAAATATAAACGACGCATTTGAGTACGGACTTTTGTTAACACATTTTTTACGAAAGATTCATCAAATAAGTACTTATTGAAAATTCGAGAAAGTATAAACTTTAAGAGAATTTTTGAGGTGATCCAGAAGTGCCCCCCCCCCCCCCCCTAAAGTAGTCGTGAAGGTGTTGTTTTAAAGTTTCAAAATTCATAAGCTAAAACCGCCTTAAAAGTTACGTCGCATCAAAATTTTACCACTTACAAGACCATAGTCATTAAAATAACATTCTACCCAAGCTAGAAACAAAAACGTTAAGTACACAGCCAGCTAAAGACAAGTGTTTTAAAGCAACGAGCTTGCCATCAACGTTGTATAGTCTTACCACTGTTGCCAAGTCAACGAAAAGCCAAACATAAATACTCTGTTAAATGACGTGTATACTATCTATCCTGATGATATTCTCCCAAAAGTAAGAAGAAAAAAAAGCCGGGAAAATAAAGCAGCCTGCCCTTGACTGTAGCTGGGTGTAAGTGCTGCCAAAAAGCATCATATGTTGGTTGGGTGACCTTCGTAGAGTTGCGAAGCTGACATAGACGTTGTCGTGTGATGCGATGAGGTCGCCTAAAAAACACCACATTCATTTGAATATGGTTCCGAACCTGTTCACGAACACATGATGCAATCTTCACGCGTGAAAAGCGAGCATTCGTGCGATGCGAACGGAAGGAAGCAGAAAGAAGAGCCGAAATGCAATGTTATTCTTTCAAGCTATCAGTCCTAGGTTGTTTATATACTTTCCCTTTCACTACAGCTTCTTCATTTCTACGTTTACGCGAATCATGGATTATTGTATAAAGTTTGATTGTCGCGATAACATCAGAAATATGATACTTGACGGATTGTTCTAAAACGAAAATACTGTACAAAAAAAAGAAAATTCCCAAAATATTAATTTACGTCTAGTCCCTCATTCCTAAAATGATTTTGTAAAACTGGTGCTTTTGTTTACTGACACAAAACAATCGAATGATATAATAGAGGTTATAGTTTCAATTTAATTGACATTGGCCTGTCCGTAATTTGTGTGCCAATTCAATGTTTATTTTTTTTGTTATTTTTAATTTTCTCAAACAGTTTTTACATTCCTTGTGTTTTAATTGATGTACAATAATGCAACGATACTTTAAAATGATCAGTCAA
This sequence comes from Isoperla grammatica, assembly GCA_945910005.1. Taxonomy (NCBI): domain Eukaryota; kingdom Metazoa; phylum Arthropoda; class Insecta; order Plecoptera; family Perlodidae; genus Isoperla; species Isoperla grammatica. The sequence continues at coordinate 8,736,565 of OX246741.1, forward strand.
TACATATTATGAAAACACTCACTTGATACGTGAATGCAAATAGTAAAAAGGAAACCTGAAAAATAACCCACACACACAGGTGAGCACTTTTTCCACGGATCATTCATCAACTATTAGGGTGAAAATATCCTCCACCCTTCTACTACCAACACCTCAACACAATAAACATTTTATTCAAAGCTACAAATTTTGCAAAAATGTCCAATGATCTTTTTAAAAAATTTAACAATGTGACAGCCCACTTAAAAATCACACAAAACATCAAGATCGAAAATTTATTCTTCCATTAGGTCTCATTTTTCAGGAGGAAATAGATGTACGTTGTTCCACGGAAATCAAAATACATACTACATAGTCGAGATCGGTCGAGTTGAAACTTTCTAGATTTTGTTGTGAACATAAATTACGAATAGTGCGTTTACGATGCGTAGAAAACGAAGCCATGGCTTAAGGCAAATATATACATATATATCATAGACTAGTTGAGATAATAATCACTTTCTCGAAACTCGGTTATCTCTTAATTGATGTCATTAAGGATCGCTTTGGCCTTGAGAACAAATTGACTCCCAGTCAAGTTAGTTGGACGATGTTCACAGTTTCAAACTATCCGGGTTGAGGAAAGAGTAAGTCAAATAAAAAGCGTAGAAAATTACATAAGCTCGTTTCTCTTAATTTTTTTTAGCTAATAGAATTGTGTCTATTGAAGCCATTCATCATGATTAAAATGAAATAAGAAAACAAAAAATGCGTCCAAACTGTAATTTAAATTGCCTTCTGTCTATCTTCAGGGCAAATGAAAGCAAAAACTACTGCCAACTAAATTTGTTCAGATTCTCAAGAACCTGATCTATATATTTTCAAGAGAGAAAAGTTCAGTGATCGAGAAACTAGGTATTACCAAATCTACTGGCTTCATCAAAACAAAATATCAAGATAACTTATTTACATTTAGTTATACTATATAATGCAGTAGAAAAGAAACCACAACTCTCGTAATGGAATGCAATAGATGAATAGATTGATTGAGTGTGGATCTTAAGCACACATAATTTGCAGATGTGCATATTATAATAATCCATAACTTGATTGTTCGCATTCCACTTTATTACTGATGCATCAAACCGCTAATTATTTATCAATCATTGTCAATACATTATGCGGTGCATGATGCACTGGTAGTTGTTAATATGTATGCATACGACTAAGTTCTGTCTGTGAGGTAAACAGTAATTTGTTCCGTCCTGTTGTGTAGCATACAAATACAACAGTATGTAATAACAACAATGATTACGATACGATTATAAAATAATAGTAATATTAATCAAAACAACCTTACATTGCTCTGTTGCGTTCTCTGTATTAAATTAAAAATTAAAAACAACTAAAATTAAGTCAACAACAAATTGTAAAACAGACAAATTAATAGTAAAAACTCTAAATTGGTCAGCCGTCTTAAAAATGTTCACTATTAACTGTGCCGAAGTATGTTGAAATCATTCTGCCATACTGTATGTAAATAATATGCATTAGTATAATGCATAAGTAATATGCATAAACGCTTTCAAATGTCACAATAACCTAACCAATAAAATATATGTGTAAATTTAACAAACTCCGTTCATCCACTACCTTGACATGTTTACACTACAACAGCTATAATACCAACATCTGAAAACAACAACGAACGTCAATTATTTCAAGCCAAGGGCAAAATACCTTGTCCTAACGTACTTAGCTATAAGTATATGTGAAGTCGATATGTAAGGTAGGTAACCTAATACTTATGTCTACACTATGCACTTAAATATCTCGCACTTCTAATAAAACAATTCCATAGCAACCATAAACGAATTCTCTACTTAAATCGACTTAAATCTTCTTAAATCTACTTACAACTTCCTCAATCTTATAACAATCATGTTAGTTTTCTTTAGGAGGTTATCAATTATTGCTATTTGTGCAATATTTTGAGTGATATACCTGTGAGTAAATATAGACGCCAATGAAAATGTTCGTGATAACAAGACTACAACAAAACCAGGGAATGCTTGGATAAATTTTATTCTAGAATTGTTTATCACGTCAATTAAATGGGCAATTAAATGGACCTCACACATACAATGGTAGTTAACTCGTAATCTGTATTTGTTTGTCAAAAATACCAGTGAGCCCCCCCCCCTCTCTCTTTCTCTCTCTCTTTCTCTCTATTTCTCTCTTTAACGTCTGCATTAAACGCTCAAGTAATTTAACGGGGGGTAGACATTTAATTTTATAGTGCGCATTTACAAATCTAATGGTCGTTTACGTTTGATAGTTGAGCCTGTGGTTGAGCTTACCAGAGATAGTGTTCACAATAGGTTAACTACTTCAACCGTCATTTAGTTATTACCACTTATTGCGAATCGTAAGCCCAACATCAATAATGATAGTTTCGTTTACGTATTTTCAGAAACTCATAAAAAAACACTCATTCTAGAAATAAAATGTGGTCCTAGGGAAATTACTCTGTTTGTAGTTGGGAGAGACGACATTTTGGGCTCAAACATGCGCGTGTTTTATTTTGTTTTAATAAAATGCACAAAGAGAGAAAATACCGTCAGAGAAAAAATTCTCGTCAGCTATAATATGGGAAACATGTCAAAAACACACGCGAGAAAACAAAATATGCAAAACAAAATAATTATGTCGACTGAATAAAAGAGTCCATTTTGATGGAAAAAAAAAAAGGTTGGGGGAAAATTATTAACGAGTCAGTCATGATCAGAACAATAATTAACAACAAACATATTCTACAACTCATAGAATGCTTCTCGAAATCGAAAATCCGAGTTTACAGCGCGTTGTGGTTTGGTAACCTCTATCTATACAGAAAATGCCAAATGCATCAAACATTATCAGTATTGTTGTTATGTATATTGAATTTGTATTAGTAGTTATGGATATAATAATGAAACTACCTACTCTACTGATTATAATATTTGGTATATTTATCATTCACTCTGTAGGTCTCGCGACACCACACGTCGCTATAAACTAAGATTTTCGATTTCCAAACGCATTCTTGATAAATAATTAAAAATATGAAAAAGTCTTGCGATTTTCCCTACTGCGATCCCTCTTTCAATCAGTCAGCCTGCTCGCCGCTACCTCAGGGCATAAAATCACCCGTATCCCATTACTTCCCTCGTATTTTCCCCGCGTCGCTCACTTATATCGGGCGCCGTCTCAAGCGGGGCTCTCGAAAAGTTAATCAGCGAACCAATCGAAATATGAAACGTAAAAACGCAATATCAATCAATCAATCAATCAATCAGTCAATCTCGCAAGAGAGCGAGCGACCGTAACAGATCAAATCTCCTATCGTGTTTAATATTTTAGTCTTACTGAGCTCGTTTGAGAACAGCCGGTTTCAGACTCTGACGCACTTGGGTTTTATTACGGGGGGGATGATCAGGCGGAGGGATGGAATTGAAGGCGAAATGCTCTGGAGAAGGTTCTTGAGAATAGTCATAAAATTGTTGAACTGTGAAGAAAGTGGACGGAACAGTCTCTGTACCTTTTCTACCGCGAATCAATGTAGGAGTTTTACAAGTATATTGGTCTCCACACCACACCAAACCAAACCACACCACACCACACCACACCACTAGTTACTCTTAAAGCAATTGCAGGATTATTTTAAATATTTACATACATGTGACCGACCTGTTAAAAAATATTATAAACACTTTTTGAGCGTTTTTCGAATTATTTCGTCGAAAATTATTTGGATTATTAAAAAAATGTGTAGGCCTATATTAATTTGTAACAGGTTTGTCACAAATGTACTTACACCCATACGTAGGCCTAGATATGACATTCTTGTACAAGTAGGTAAATATTTATAAAAATCATACTATTACTGATTATAGTGGCCAACCAAACATCAAAACTACTGCAGAACGCTAAAAAAAAAACAATACCAGCATTTTTTCTGTTTGTCTCGCCCCTGGTCCCTCGTTTTCCCCTTATTTTACATTTCTGAGTACGCCACTGTATTGTATCGCTACTGTTAGCGCGCTGCAAGACAGAATACAGACGCGAGTGCATCAAAAGTGTGACTATAGCCACGTGGGTGTCGCGCCGCGTGGGGTTGACCCACACCCACGCGTTCTAAGCGACATTTAAACATTAACCACGTGGTTTACTGTGACCTTTACTGGCAGGCACTCGGTCAAAAGGTCGCGGCAATATGCACGTTGATAAACATCGCGGGGCCATATTGTTGAATGTCAAATATAGGGTGGATATTGCACGCGGAGAATAAAGGGGTTGGAAAGTGTACTAAGGGGACCTAACTGACTGACTAAGCTAATGGATTTTCTTGAGAACGCTTCAAGTTATTGAAAAAGTGATTCCTTTACGCAGAATTTGGTTTTAAAACAGATAAAGAACGAATAAAAAAACTGTCAAATATTGTAATTGTTATGATAGTCATTTCAGTCTGAAGACTGTCAAATATTGTAATTGTTACAATAGTCAGTTCAGTTATTAATTTCCAATTATTACATCATTACAGAAATAAAAATCGTACCAGTTAAAATATTTCAAAGTGTTTACTTGAGACAAAACCAAATTCCGCGTAGGAATCCCTTTTTTAATATTTTAAGCATCCTCAAGCATTCGAGCTCCCCCCCCCACCCCCCCCCCCTCCCCGCTGTCAGCTAGAATATTGTATATAATTAAAATGACAAACGAGCCACATTGTTGTATAAGCTACCCCTCAAACTGGGAGCGGTAATTAATTCGATGCAATTACCTCCACAGAACGCAGAATCTTACATATTTTAAATTTGATTTATTTATCACAAGTGTACTAAAGAAGCTCTAGGTCTGATATTTTAATCGTGGTGTGCGAAAAATAAAAAACCTAGGAGAACCACATAACTTTATGAATGAGAAGACTGTCTGGAAAGAGTGAGTGAAGAATAGACAACTGTTCATAAAGCAATCCAAGGATTGGAAACATCTATTTTTAACACGATGGTGTAAACTGACCACGTGATCTCGGTATAATGGACTATTCAGACTGGTTTCAAAAAAGTGCCAACAAATAGATCTAGATAAGTAATAATAGAGATTCGTATCACCTGTGTGTTACTATACAAATACATCAATAAGTAAACATACATTAGAATGTAGAAAATCATATTTCATTGGGATTTTTTCATACGTGTAACAAAAAGACTTGATCTCGCTAAAAACAGTAACCGGGTAGGTTTATGTTACCTATCAAACCCTGGGGCTGGTTTTACAAATATGCCTAACTAACTGCCGTCTAGTTGAACAAATCTTAGTGATGTCGATAATGCCCGTGTCATTCTGTCAACTCGTGAAGATAAAATATATATACAATCAAATATAAACAGTAAAACTTGTATTTGATTTGTGAATCTAGTGTAACCAGTGGCGTATCCAGGAATTGGGAAAGGGGGGGGGGGGTTTCAACCAATATTATAGAAAGCGGAGCCGAAACATAATTGGGGTTTCGGGGGGCTTGCCCCCCGAAAAAATTCTAGTCGAGGTATTTTAATGCAAATCTGTGCGTTTTACAGCGGGCAACTGAAACAAGATTACTCAGTTTCTGGCAACACATTTTTTCCTTAGCACCGCTAATAAAAGGAACCTGAATCAATAATTTACATATTTTTCGTATTGCTTTTGCTTTTGATTATAACAATGTACAATAATTATAAAGTAAAACATCTGACTGTCTATTGAAATACTGTCTATTGATACTGTCTATTGAAATGTAAACGGTTATTTTTCATGTTTCTTTTGCAAAAAGGGGGGGGGGGGGGTTGTCCCCTCCCCCCGTGTATACGCCACTGAGTGTAACCCAGCGATGATTTACCTCGCTAGGATTTGACAACTTAATGGGCGGAATGCAGAGTCGAGTTAAGTATGTGATTTGTTTATGGTTGCTATGGAGTTTGTTCTTCTTATGGAAAATAGCATGTAATAAAACAATCTCATAGCAACAAATCATGTACTTAACTTGACACTTGACTCAAACATTATATTATTAATAATGTACAGCAGTCGCCATGTTCATTAGTAGTAAATCTTCAAATACCGACTGTCAACAAGTTAAGGGTCAACACGATTTTGTAGAGATTGAGTTTTAGGCTTTAGTTCATGTAAAACACCACCAGTAAAACCAAAGATCAAACAATATGGTATTAATAATTTATAATAAATAATTAATAATAAATAAATTAATAATAATTATAAATAATTTTTTTTATTTATATATGTATATAAAAAAATAAAAAATAATAATTAAATAATAAATAATTAATAATAATAATAGAGAATCGCACAACGACCTCCTTCCTCATTAGCATTATAAACACACGTTGTAAGTATGTTAGAAGAGCGGTTCGATGATATAACCGCAACATATACGCTCACATACACAGTCACATCGCATGGTTTACAGCGTCGAGAGTCAAGACAGGTATAGCTACTGTGTACTGTACATGTACATTGTACACACACAACATAACTACACGTCTCTCACAGGCTACTTAGCACTCAGACCATGTAACACGGCGTAGTTGACTTGTGGGAGACGTAAGGACGCGTGTGTTATTTGCCAAGTGAGGATGTTAGATGGGGGTGGTTGAAGGACGAACGACATGGGGGAATTCAACAAATGGGTAGCAGTATTCAAATGAAATACTTTCGAGAGTGTGAACATTTTGGCGTTATTTTTTTTACGTGAAAACTGGCTATAGAGTATAAAGAAATAATATCATTTACATAAAAAAAAAAACTAAGTTTAAATTTTTTAAGAGGAGAACGTAATATATATAGAAAAACAATTCTCTCAACAGAGAAATATAAAAAATATTGATGTTTATCAGCCCAAAAATATTGATAGCCTACAAATCTAACATTTTATAAAAAAAAAAAAAAAACATAAGTCGCCTCCAAAATTTGGAATTTTGTATTCATACAGAAAGGCGAAGAAAAACATGATGGCTGTTGCATTACGTAGGTATACATTAATAAATTATCGAGACAATAATATAATATAAATATTTGGGGCGATCATTTTCAGAACGCGAAATATACTTTGGTTGTAGTGTAGTGGTATAAAAAGAGTTGACTATAACTTGACGTATATAATCTATCTAATGGCATTCCATTACTTAAATAAGTTCAGGAACTATCTGTCACCGAGCAATGTAATGAGTTTGAAATGATTAATTCACAAGAAATTCAGTTGTGACACTAAACAAACTGTACACGCCTGTCTACATGAAGTAGGTATGTCAAATTGTGACTAATGGTTGGTTACAACACAGTATGCGTGTTGGTGTGTTTCTGGTAATCAACGCTGATGACAAAGAATCGTCGATAATTGAAACTTTTCGTTTCGTTTCGTGTTTGGCAGCGATTTAAAGTACGATTACAATTATTTTATCGTGGCTGTCGGAAAAGACTATCGACACGAATTCACTTAAAAAACTGATCACTTTATTTTCCACTAGACATACGTCATGACTACACATTTTAGCCATAAAAACAGGGATTTGGCGTTAGTTCTATTTAGATTTTCCTACAACAAAAACCTCGTAAACACTTTTTATTAACTGTACGATTGTCTATTTCAATGACCCGCCACGCATACTTGGCAACAAAACTGGGCGTTTTTTGTTGTTGTTCGCTGAAATAGCAAAACAGTCAAAATACCGCATGTATTTGAATTTAAAATAACATATTGACTAAAATATGTTTCTAAAATGTTTTCAAGGCCGTGTGAGATATCAGGGAACGTGCTATTGTATTACACAATGGGCGAGTCCTATTGGTCCTAACCGGGACCAGCCCAATGTTGCACAGAACAGCACGCTATAACCGATAGCCGAGAAGGAACACTGTTTCAATATGAAGGACTCGGTTGTTTAGGCCAAGATGTGGGACTGAGTCCAATGTTGCACAGAAATGTAGTAATGTGAACTGTATACACCAGGGTCGATAAAGAAGTTTCCTAGTATGGAGGACAACTTTATCGACTCTTGACGTATATACAACAAGAACATGGGAGATCTACTAAAAAAAAATAAGTGATTTAAATTAAATACTAAGGGCTTTCTTGTTCCATATTATTAAGACTGGACCTTAGGTGAAGGTCCAGTCTTACAATGTCCCAATAACTACTTATTCGTCGAATAGCTTGTTTTCTCCATGGCAACGACCAATCAAAACTCTTGAAATCCTACAAATAACTTTCTTATTAGGAGTCCCTTACACTTACAAAAAGTGTGCATTTTAGTACCTACCTATGCCAATGAATTGAAATACTTCCGAAGTGACTGTATATATGTTTTACTTGGAAACCAAATGAACCGAGCCGGTGAGTGTGCGTTTACACGCACTCACGCTGACTAAACAAATCTATTTCCAGATTTATGTGTGAAGACATGGCGGTCCTAAAATAAGATCCCATACCGAAAACTATTTGCTTTAGCCATACCCGCATGAACTTGTCACTAATTTTAATACACCTATTTCCTTCGTTGCGTAAAACCGTGCATGCACCAAGACTGACGAATGACGTCAGAAGTATGTATGTAATCGACGTTATTATTGAGTGCATAGGTGGTTAATGGTCGTTTACGTGGTTATTCATAGGTTTACAAAGGACCCACTCGCGCACACTTCATTTATTTATATCTTACACTAACAGTGGAGTGGTTTGTTCGACGGTCGAAGGATAACCTTCTTGATACAATCACTACCGGTCTTGAAAAAAAAAAATGAAAATGCAAGTGCAAATGGAACTGAAATATAAAAAGAAAACGAAAATTATAAACAAAATCAAAATCAGAACGAAAATGAAAACGGAAGTGACTTCAAAATTCATTCTTTATAAGTATTAGCGGTTATTAGATGAATGATCTAATAAAATCAATAATATAGTCATGAAAAAAAATGAAAATGCGAATGGAGATGAAATGAAACAAAAACGAAAAATATAAACAAAATCAAATTCAGAGCGAAAATGAAAATGGAAGTGACTTCAAAATTCAATCTTTAAAAAGTATTAGCGGTTATTAGATGAATCATTTAATAATAAAATCAATAATGTAGGTAGAGAGTTTGTAAAGATCGAAAGTAAACGCAATGACAGGTATCGCAACATTATACATTACCCCACGTATCTTCCACGTGGGAGGTGCAAACAACACAAGCCCCTTGTAAGCGCTGTAACCACATCTACTCCGATCCTTGGCAAACAGCCGCTAAGCCCCACTAATCCCCCCTTGTTTGCGATAAGTCGTCGGCCGAAGTGATTCTGATATACACGAGACAAAAATTATGTTTTTCTTGTAAAATCCAGAAAAACATAATTTCCGTCAAGTCTAGTTGTTTAACCGGTTGATTTGTTACACATGGCGTGCAGCTTGGCCTTGCATAGAGTTAGTTAGCTACTGGCGATTATATTACAAACAAGAAGTTGACAGACTGATAATAGGTTAGGAAGTCGATATATGCATGGCTGATAAGTTGCTTTCTGCAGGATATCCAGAACTAAGTGTAAATTACGAGCACAACTCAAAACTGATTCTTATTTAGTATACGCTACAAAAGATATTGAAACTATGGCAATACCCAATGGAAAGCAAGGTTACCGTGGTAAAAACCAATTAGTAGCTTACTAAATACAAAATTTCGCATCAAAAAAAAAAATCAATTTAGGTTTGCAAATCTGTCTATGGTTAATCTAGGCAAAAAAAAGGAAAAAAAGTGAACAATCCAAAAAACGAGTAACTTTTTATTTTGCGACAATTTTAATGTAAGTCTTATCGAATGTATTCCACCCACCAGCATATATCATGCTATATAACATTTATTTCGTGCATTTTTTTTAAAGGAATTATTCAGACATTTAGCTCCGAGACTGCCGTCATTTCATGACGAGAATCTACCGACATAAACGTCACATACGACGCGTCACGCGTCAGTCAATTACGCGTTACGTCACCAACGCGCGAGACAACAACGTTAATTAGTTATTAGTATAATCAGCACAGTAGCGCGATAGTTCCTGTGTGTAGGTTCTGTACGTTTTAACTCACAAACCCTGACTCCGAAATATGGTATTTGAGCGATAATAAATACATATTCGATGAGTTACTGCTGAAACCCGCAAAAAATTAAATTAAAAAATAGTATATTATATTATATAAAAGATAATTAAGTTATTTACAATAAATTAATACATTTGTATTTTATTGTCTATCTATACCAACTCACAATAATCGATTTTCAGTGCGGGACATTATACTAGGTATTCATAATGTGCTTCGTTGCCATGACGGCTCCAAATCACCATATTTTACCCGTACATACATATCCGTTTTAGAAGTTATTAAACCTCAACCCGATCGGGAATCGAATCCTGGACCTTCTGCGTCGCAGGCAGGAAGAAACCCACAAGACCACGCAACAGCAAGAAATGCTCTGATCGCCCCCCCCCCCCCCCCCCCCCCTCCAATATCTTGATAGCTATTCTACAGCACCAGTCTTGCTTCTATCCCCTTCCCGGACGCTTTTGTCCAGTGCGGACTGTCCAACGCAGACACCATTCAACGAATACCCCCTCCTTTATTATGCAACCCTGGTCACGCAACTTATTTACCTACAGCATAATTAATGTTCAGCCGACCCTACAATGCAGCTGGCAGTAGCTCAGTGTAGAAATAATACGGAAGTTTCAAGAATTTACCTACTGGTACTTTATTTAATCATCAAATTCCTATGTAAATAAATCAATTAATTAATTCCTTAGAATAAAAGTTGTTTTAATTGGACAATTTAGTTTTACGAAATAGCAACGATAAAACAGAAGCAATAGATCACTTCCAGAATAGATCTAGAACTTCTAGATAGAGCTGGATCACGGTCCTCTAGATCTTCAATGACAACAATGCACAACAATGAAAATTCATGAACCCTTAGATAGAGCAAATCACGGCTTTCTAGATCAATCCTGAAAATCATCTCTTGAAAATATGAAATGTGAAGGTCCGTCGATCCCCTAGCGGAGGTTCAGTAAAGAGTTCGACGAGCCTCCAGTAGGGGATTTACGGACCTTGATGAAATGTTTTGTAAGTGCATGAAGACGTGACGTGAGTTCCCGTACACGTGCAAAACGGGCATACGACAATTTGTCGAGCAAGTTTTTTTTTTATTTAATTGTTTCTCGCTGGGGGCTAAGCGGGCAACGTACTCGCGACCGGTTGAGGAGGTGATCGTAAACAAGAGAGTGATAGCTGTCGCTGTCGCCGAGGTAAACTGGAGCAAATCTACGTGGACTTGGTGTGAAGGTGAGGTGGACGCGTTTATGGATGAGCGTGCACTCTTCTCTGTGCAGCTACCACAAGCAAGTGCGAGTCAAGTGCGGGACCGCTCACAGATCGAGTGGACTTTTTAAGTTTTAATGAGGGTAAATAAATTTCAAACAAGTATAATAGATGTCTGGGACTGGATTCACAAAGATGCCTCGCTTCTAAGTTGTCTTAGTTATAAGTAAACTCTAGCTAGATAAATCATTGCTGATCGAGGCTGACTACACATTTACAAATCAAATAATATGTTTTTCGTTGTTGATATGAATTGCTATATTTTATCTTCATGTGACTGCAGAACGTCACTCATAGGTATGATTTATATTATATCACTCATTTAGTTAACTTACTTATCGGTCACGAAGCGCGGCGAACTAATAGATTTTTTATAAAAATAGATATATATATATATATATATAGATATCGATACAGATAGATATAGATAGAATAGATTTTTAATAAAAAAAATAGATTTTTAAAATACATTTTAATTTTCTAAATTTAATAATTTTGAAATTGTAACTAAGAGCGTCGACTATAAATACAAATCTACCGAATTATGTATTTATTTAATCGTACCACAGATTCTCGACGTACAATATCGCGTTATGACTTTTTTTTTATAAAACGTGATAAATTGAGTGCGTTTGCCCGTGCCCGTGCCCCGTAGCTTGTACAGCTGGTTGTAATCATGTAATTGCAACGGGGGGGGGCGTCCCCCCCGCTGGGAGACGACTGAAGACGAGACGCCGGCCCCCCACTGCGACGCCCGTTTTCTTTTTAATCCGACCAGAAGCGATTCTGACACTGTTTAATTAAACTGCGGCATCGAGAGAGCTGGACTGCTTCGTGACGTCACTGATGTTGCGTTGTACAATGTACGGCCAGCACGAGGATAGCTTGCTTAGAACATAGGGCGTTGTATTAGCTAAACTACCCCCAACTATAACTATAGGGTGCATTCACGTATTGCGCATGGTGGCCACATAGGAGGCCACAATGGCATGTGATGGGTAGTTCATTGTTACTATGTTTCAGCTGGCGTTTGATGCAAATTCAACTGTTCTCTAACTTTGGTTTGCTTTAATCACTTAAAATCAACACAAACTCTTTTGTCTCGATTACTCTTTTAATCGTTTACAAAAGCATACAATAATCATTTACGTACACTTTATCGGTGGATATACGTGTTCAAACTTGTCATACTTCCCCGAAAACGATATTATTCGCTTTCTATTGACAGCTAAATGAAACTTGAAATAGTACTATAGGTGGCCTCCAATATGGCCGATGTGACGTCACGTGAATACTCCCTATAGCCCCACACCGACTTAAGATCCTTTCTTATATCTATACTGCATCCATTCATGCACGCTGTTTGTACGAAAATATAGAGATTCCTGGCGTTTTTTCACACCTTCGTAAAGGCAGTCTTCCGCTAAGTGCAGGGTGATTCTGAATGTGCAACGATAGGTTTATCAACGGTTTCGGTTGTTACAAGAATAATTAATAATAATTTTTTGTAGGAATACCCGTTATAGGGTGCACACCAGCTTTACCTGATGTGCCCCTCTTCAGGTGACTAGCTAGGTTATTAGGGTGTTTGGATACTTGGGAAGGATTGTCCGAGGGCTGATAGTATGACTCAATCCCAGCATTCACTTTTACGACTGAGGAAAACTTTGGAAAAAACCTTCAGTCAGGACTGCCGGTGACCGGAATCGAACCGGCGACCTCCCGAATTAGAGTCTCGCGTCTTACTGCTGAGCCACCTCTATCGGTGTTACAAGAAGGCGATGAGCCAATCACCGCCTTGCATTCGCCTTCAGTAACGACCAAAACCGCTGTTTAAGTTATCGTCGCTCATTTACAGAATCGCCCTGCAGCTGCACGCAAGGCATACGTTATTCCTAATGAACATGTTTCAAAGTAGATAGTAGAAATTAGAGAAGTAGAAAATTAAATTGTTACTATTGGACGCAGCTATTTCGTAAGCATGATACTACTTATGTTTGGGTTACCCCTACTTTTTACAGCCTGCTACGGTTACTTAGGGAGGGGGGGTTCTGACTTTCTAGGAGAAGCGACAGCATAAGCCTATGAATTTAAAATTTAGAAAAGTTAATTTTCCGTTGATGAAAATTGAAAACGAAAACCAACCCTCGACAGGATAGCTTCGTAGTATTGAAGGGCGTTGTATTGAAAACATGATACTGGAGTTGGCGTCAGTGTAGGTGCCCGTATGCGTAGGGTGAGGTCATTGAGCGAGAGTGGGAGGATGAGGGAGGAAATTCATCATTTTTCAGGCGAAGGTTGTTATTAAAAGGATGTTATTAAAGGAAAAAAACATTGGATATCGATGAATTTCAAATTTAGCGAAGGAGTAAGAGTTCCATTGATGGGAAACGAAACAAGTTTGAGTACACCGCGTTGTTCAATATCGAGCGCAAAAACCAATCTAACCAATTAGGCGACGCTGGATTTTTTATTTATTTTTTATTTAATAATTACGAACATTTAAAAGACGGACATATTTACTGGAACAAAGACACATCTAAGAGCACAACATTCTCTAGGGGATGACATATTTTAGTTTACTTCGAGACAATTTTAAAGAATTTTAAAGCAATTTTTAGCACATACAGTTGAGGTGAGGGGTCCTGCACGGTAGGTGCACACTGCACATACATCCCTGAGACATATGTCGTCTGCGTATAAATACGGCGCGTAGGAAGGGGGGGGGGGGGGGGGGTGAATGGGGAGAGATCCCCCCACACTTTTTCCTGTGACCCACCCAATTTAGCGTTTTAGGCACATCCCGACGTACAATACCACACGGATACCCGGGTAAACATTCACCAACTAAATTTCATATTTCACCAGTGAATAATAATTGCAGAAACACACGAGGGCCCCACGCCCCGGAGAAAGCCAAGATCTTCGTCACAAGATACATTTCCTCTGCCTTTGTTTGCACTTTGTAGCATTACAAAATAAAAGCGAACGGGTGCTTGAAGGTCAGTGGCGTAATTAGAGAAGGGGCGGGTTAAGGCCTTCAAAACGTATTTATTTAAGCCTAAAAATCGAGAAATAACTAATTTAGCATGAAAATTTCAAGTTGTTCGCGCTTCGCGCTCACAATTCTCCCCCCCCCCCCCCATTTGATTTAGAGTTCCTACGCGCCTGTATAAATACCGCATGGCAACCGCCTTTGCTGCACGGGAAGTCAAGTTCCCTTGCACACACTGAGCTCAACACACCGACCGACACGCTACAGAGACGGTGACGTCATTTTCGTTTCAAGTCAATGAATATATAATTATTGCAAAATGTAATTGCCGCTAATTAAAGGGCATGCCAGCCAGCCAGCCAGCCAACAGCATTGTCGCAATCGATTTTCAAAATTGGGTCGCATAACCAATATACTGTTGGGTGTATATACGAGGCTATAGTTATAATTATTATACATTATAGGAAAACGCTATGTGAGACGCGTTGATAAGCGTCTACATCCACGAACATTCTGAACAAACGTTCTCAAAGTTATGTTGTCGGCTGAATTTTTGGTGTTTGACGACGTACTTAACAAGTTGGAATGTGCTGTTTATTTGCTAGTAAAATGCTCTGTGTGACGCGTTGATAAGCGAACATGTTTACGTCCATGACCATAAGTTTTCCGACCAAAAGTTCTTAAAGTTACTGCCATTGTTCAATAACAATCAACAACAACTTCCTATATAGTATACGTATCAAATCGCGTTAAAATTAACATATGCGTTACGGGACGGAAATTTACTACAATAAGGCTATCTTACAATTTGCCGCCAATTTGTTTGGGAAAAAATATTTCGAGTAACTGTGTTGTAAGTTGTTGGTAACTAATTAACTTCTTAATCGATCTTGCCACAAAACTAACAGCATTCACTCCACATTGAGTCTTGTAGATGTTCCAAATTTCAACTTGATCAGAATATCCCTTCGACCGCTATCGCGAAAAACGCGAGTGTCGGGGTGGGTCCCTCCTCGTGGTGACCGGAGCCCGCAAAGAGGGCTTTCGCGCGTGTTTATTTTGTCATTCCTATATTTACCGCACGTGGCCTTCATCATTCTTTCCCTTCCTACTTTCTCATTTCTTCATACTTGCCGGGCCTCTTTGCGATCCAAACGCCCACCATCTATATTTGGATTAATTATTATTATTATATATTTTGGAATCCCTTATGACGACCCCGGCAATGTGCCACGGTTCTGATTCGGACGACGTCGTCATAATGCGACCTAGCTGTTGCGAAGTCATAAAACACCAAAACGCGTGCCATACAAGTGGAATGGAAACGCTGTCAGTACTGCGAGCAAGCCCCGGGAACACACAGTGTATGTGTGACAGAAGTGACAACGATAAGACAGTCAGTGAGTGGAGAGCCGCGCCCGCAACGGCCTTGCTCTAGTGATAAGTCGGCATGCGAGAGTAGTTTGACCTTCTAATATGTGTAGAATGGATTGTATTGGTGGCTCGTAGAGGTAGCGTGGAGCGCCGCACTGCATGTTGGGTTCGTTCACCTGTATATATATGAGCTAGGTTTCCGCCAATTCAGGGCTTTTTTTTTGTAGAAAAAAGTCGAAAAAGTTACTTTTCGGAGAAATATACTAGTATTTACACATTCTTTAAAATGTACGCACTGTATACTGAAGAAAATATTTCAAATTTATAGAATTTCGATACAATTTTGAAAATATCTTGGCAATTGCCTGATTGCACTTTGCACCGATCGTGTGGAGTTTTGTTTCCTGACTATCTCGCAGCAATTCTTCACCCCCCCCCCCCCCCCCCTCCCCCCCGCCTCCCCAGAGGAAATATATCCCCAGGTACACCACTGCCGTATATTTTCACAGATACGATTAAGAAAGTATCATATCTCCCCAAAACATGTGGTCTTACCCACTCACTCACTATCCATTTCAAAAATGGTCAACAGCAGAAAATTATTTTTTTACAGAAGAACATATTTTGATAATAGCGCAAAACGTTGCGGTTGAAAATACCATTTAAATTTTCGATTCGAAATCGACATTTAATATAATGCAAAATTTATTTTAAAAATAATAAATTATAGTTACATTCTTTTAGCCGATTGGAGTAAAAATACCGTTGTATTCTCGTTCAACTGAATGAGACAAGAGCTTAATTATTTTAAAAGAGATGTAATTGTGAAAAGGTATAGTGGGAGGTAAATACAAACATTTACACAGGCAAGCCGAGGAGGCAAGCATGAAGCAACGCACGTAATTATTTATGGAGGCGACTTACGCACGAAGCAACATGAAATGACTACCCCTAATTGACTACAGACACGAAGGGAAGGGGTTTCACCCATAAACAGGGATTCATCAAGCATCCAATCTAACAGACACGCGATGGGAGTGTTTTAAACATAAGTTTACTAAACAAAATTAATACTATACGTGTTTCCAGTGTGCATTTATGTATATTTACATAAAGGGTGGATCCGTGGATGCAAACTTTTTAAATGTTATTTATCGTTTCAAAAATGTTAAATGTAAAGGCTTGACGGGACGATTATTTTTGCATTTTGTGTTCGGAGTCATCGTCATCGTCATCGTCATCGTCATCGTCATCGTCATCGTCGTCTCTGAATATGTACCTATATATACAAAGTTACTAAGGAATGATGCACACGTAAAGACACCGATACGTGTAAAAAAAACAAAAATCTACTATGTACAGACAAAATTAATTACCGTTAATAGTTATTAGGTACGTTTTTACATTTTTTTTAAATGCCAAAAAAAATAGCATTTCATGATTTTTTTTAAATGATTTTCCAAATATTTATCGAAATCTTTGTTTATATTATTTTAACTAGGTACACCATACAAAATTTCAAATGTTAAAATTCTTCCTGAGAACAGACACCCTAAAGGTCAAAATCGTCCTGTGAAGCTTAATATGAATTATGAATACAGTTTATATGAACTTTTTGAATGGTAATTGCTATAATGAATGATTAATTATAAATAATAATCAAGAAGCACTAATTGTACACAACATCACAATAATTATCATCAGTGCTTTTTTTCTAAAATAAAGTTAACCGGTACGTTCGGTATAATGTTTCATGTGACTGGCGTGGTATAGCTGGGGTCTGGGGCGAAGCCCCAGCCGCCGGAGGCAAATTCGCCGTAGGCGAAAATTTTGGTGTACTGCATTAAGTTTGATGGCCAAAAACGCATTTTTAAGGCGGATTTGTATCGTAGATATCGACGAAATATGAAGCTTATATTGCACAGCTCATGACTGGGATTAGATTCTGTATCCACACGATCGAGCAGCGCGTGCGCGTGAACTGGCGTCCGCAGATAACATAAAATTTCTTTTTTTAAACGTGCCAATAGTGATGGTTTCATTGTAATAAGACGGAAACTAAAATTATTTTTTCAGACCCCCCCCCCCCCCCCCCCCCCCCCCCCCTCCCCCTGCCTCATGTTGAATACGCCCCTGTTTAACGTGACCCAAACACGAGATGTGCATTTACTCACTACGAACTTAATAGTTAATATTTGTTTTAAAATAATTTATAACTCACCAAAATCGATGATATCGAATTCAAAGAAATTTCCAAACATGACTCATAGTCATGTTCTCGTCAGCAACACGTCGGTCTTTTGCTCTGTTTCGGGTATAGGTGGCGAGTTGACGACCCAAGAAGTTATTTTTCGGTTCATTTTTATTTTTTACACTCTCACTAAACACACACACACTCGCTAATCACGACGACCTCCACTCGTCACCAGAGAGGAAACTAACCCGGCCACACACAACTTACAATCCCTTGACCACCGATCTCCCCCCCCCCCTTCCTCCCCCAACACAACCCAATCGTTGCCTGTAAATTGCAAAGGCGCTTTCCAGGAAAACAGAAAAGTAAGAATAGGTAAATTCTCTTTTGCGGTTCCCAGAAGCTACTCTTGACAGTTGACATTTTAGTCAAAACAACCCTAATTATCTTTCCTTAGAACTGATGACCCAAATGATAGAAAAGATTACTGTAGTGAGTGGCCGCCAAGAGTCTAAAAAGAAGTGATTTACTACATGTCACACCCATGTCACCAGCAGGTGGCAACATCCTTATATTACAAAATGAAACATTTTTGCAGTCACAAACCTGTCACACTGCACAATTCAAAGTTATTCACGCGCTTCAAGGCTAATCGGAGCGTACCGGCTATAGTGTGACTTTATTGCCTTTTACCGGTACGCCTCTCGTGTTAGCCGGTACGCGTACCGGCTCGTACCGGCCGAAAAAAAGCCCTGATTATCATATTATAACGAGCTAAACAAACAAATAACACCTTGCGGCAGTAATAGAATTATACCAACAGTGCCTCTGCAGTGGTGCGGTGCGGTTCCAGAAGACGTTTACCTCTGCAGTCTGTATATATATGCGTGTTTCTAACTGCTTTGCATGACTAGAAACTTTGCAGATTGTAGACCACGTTCAAATTGCACCTCGGGTAGTGTTTTCAAGCCACGCATCACACGACATGCAGTGCCACCAAACAGGCTATCTACAACGACATGTTTTACAAGTGACAGCTTGTTGTGAATATAGGGACGCCTGGATAAAGCTGTGTGATTTTAAAGCGTCGAGGGATTTAAAAATCGCGCGTATTAACTGTTTTTAAAGAATGCTTCAGCAAATCGAAAAATGTTGATATACACCAAACACCACGTGGTTTCGTATATACGCACTGGAGAATGTATGCTAAACATTTCTACCTGATCAGTAGGGTTGTTATTTTGTTTACTAAAATATATAATTAGTAATCAAAATGACATCCCGGCTGATTAAATATGGCATTTTCATTTAGTATACAGTCCTTAGTGCTTGCACACATTTTCAATCTCACTTTTTCGATGTGTTGTATTACTACGTTCTTAAAATACGAGTAACCCATGCAAGACTGGTTCGTCAGTCTTCAAGCTAGATATTTAAAAATAAAAACGAACAATAAATGTAACGCCGTATAGATATATGAAAGACTTCTCATATAATTGTCGTGTAGCTATTGGTTTGCAATACGGGTACGGTGCTGTGCGCCCATTCAAACCCAGGCTTGGGGCAAGGAGTGGTATTGGGGTGGGTGTGTTCTAACTCAAAGGCTCAAAGCGTTTGATCGCTAATGATGCTCGTTATTTACTCGGTAATGATAATAATTATAGGGCTTCACATTCGTTTACTTAGTTTGTTTACCAAATTAGAGATAAGTCAAATCAAGAGTCAAAGTCGGAATCTCACGAATTCTAGTGTCCTTGGCAAGAAAATGAAGACAACTATATGAATAAAACAAATATTGTATAATCAAAAAAGAAATAGAAACCCTACAATCAAAAGTTTAAACTTAAGTAAACTTAAGTAAAAAAAATGTCCGAAGTCTATTTTGCTACTTTCGCGAATCTGATCCAAGCTCTTTGTTTCTCTCTCTATCTCGGAGAGAAGAGCGAGAGAAGACTACTGATCAAGTTAATCGGATCAGGTATACACGTAAACGCACTTAGTGTTAAAACTTGACCAGCTTGAACCAGAGATATTTCATAAATATTGTCACATTGGCAACCCTCATGTTATAGTATTGCTTCGTACGCGTTGGATTAGCAATAGAACAAACTTTCAGCAATGTCCGTCCAAGTAAACCAACGTAATTGATCTAGTCATTAAAACTAAATTAACTACTGTATATCGATTACGAGTAATGGGCGTGCATGACCTTCCTTTGTTCGCGATTGCCATTTAGTATTGCCGCCATATTATATCATGAACGCCGCTCTATGCTGTGTATAGCTATATAGCTATAGGTCGGGTCAATGTTCTGCTAAACTACGGAAAATAGCTTATTACACGTTAAAGACTTGCGTGCTGACTCTCATTCATAGCGGGGTAATCCCAGGGGAGGAGGCATTTTAACACTTTAATCCAAATTGAAAATGTTTGTTTCGCCGTTGTCCTCGTATCCTCGTGATACGCTTAGTTTTCGTCGTAGAGACGAAATTAAAAAAGCAACCTTCATTATAAAAATTCAAGCTTCTCATAAACTAACAATAATTCATATTGAATTACATAACAATGTGTGTTTTCAATAACTCAGTGGATGTTATGTTTTGATATTTATTAATTAATCTTCCCGACGCGTTGGGTCTGATGAGGCGGTGATGGGAGTATAGGAAATTAAGGGGAATCGGCATTAGTGCAGAGTCACACTATGCGTTTTTAGCGCTGCGGCAAAAACGGAGCGGTTTGACGGGGACAACACATAATTTTATCATCACATGCCCTGCACATGCATGACACGTCAAACCGTTTTTCTGCAGCGGTAAAAAAAAAAAAAAAAAAAAATGCATAGTGACACTGCACTTACTTGGGACCACAGCAACCCTGTTACAGAGCGTAGGAATTTGTTCCTGCAAGTATAACATTTGCCAAAATTTTCATTTTTATTCCCTAAACCCAGCGGAACTTGGAACCAAACTCTAAACTCTGTGGCTTGGCAGCTTGTTTCATCGTAAATCATCGCCCATGCCAGCCAAAAGTAGAATCTGAATCACAGAAACCGCGTGTCAAACCGGTCAACAATCGTCAGCACTTCTGTGCGAGTACGCAAGCTACTTATCAGATCGCACGGACACGAGTTCGAATCGCACCACGTGCAACTCTGACCAAGGTGTGTGTACAAGTCTTTCCTGGAAGATCGCCCAAACCTTGGGTATTCCTTTAAGACTGTAGTCATCCCCAATGACTAAGCAAATAATTACCATACGATTGTAGAACACAGAGTCGCTGAAACTTATTGTTTAAAATGTCGTAATAAAACAATTTACAAATTGTAGTTTTCATGCAAAAAATTATGTGAAGACCAGGTACGTGGGTATAACATGAGGAAAACGAAAATGGCATGGAAAATGGCATGGACCGCACTGAGTGCGACTTTAACATTTGAAACAACAATGCACGCAACAATACAATAGACGCACCAGTGCTCAATCAGTGCAGTTCATTGGAAAACGCCATTAATAATTGATTGTTGGATACATTATCGTGCATTGAACAAAACGATTGCATATTAGGTAGAACCGTATCCGATATATGTTAGGTCGGTCCTAAGTCCTTCAACTACTTCCTGAATTCCTGATACCCGTTTTACTATAAACTCCATGTTAACGTTCGGGAGTTATATTTGTGTCATGCGTGGTCGTGTTTACAAGTATATCTATATATATATACGTGGGCAATATAATGTGGTAGTGGGAAGAGTTGATGACCACACTGAAGGACAAAGACAACAGCTCAGACGCCAAAATTCAAATTAACTTCTTCCACTCAATTCCGATCTTACAACAAATACAGTCTTGAACGTCACACTGTCCAAATTTAAATCGATCATTATTATAAAATTGTATCGGAACATTAATTTTATCATTGTTGAACTGCAACTGCTGGTATAGGCTTCCCAGTATAATGATCTAACAATATTAATTTTAGGTACGAGAGATATTATTAGATTTAGATTAAAGATTTAGATTTAAATCGATTATTATTACATTTTATCGGAACATTAATGATTTATCATTGTTGAGTTGCAACTGCTGGTAGGCTACCCACCCAGTATCATGATCTAACAATATTCATTTTAGTTACGAGAGATATTATTAGATCATGACCCAGTATAGTGATCTTACAACTATTCAATTTGTTTGGATTGTATTATCGTCAAATATCAATTAAAAAAATCAATCACGGCACTATAAACATCAGCTTCATTTTTAGGGCGCGACAGCGGCCTTATAAGTTTGCACCAGATTTATGTATGTATGTATGTATGTATGTATGTATGTATGTATCCGTTCGCATTTCACGCGCGACAAGAAAGATGTATTTATTTGAAGTAGAAGATATTAACGAATATAAATGAAACTTGTCAATAATGATCTCAGTAGAATGACGTATGTGTTTTGTAAATCTCAATATTTTGAGCCGGGCGTAAGTACCACTAAGTGCAAGTTTTGTAGGACAACAAAATTTGTTACTTTGCACATCGCTACGGTTTTTAAAAAAATGTCTGCTATCAATTTTGCGTTATCATTATGAAACTCAAACTTGACCTGTAGTAATCCTTTGACTTTAGAATGGCGTAACATTTACATTTCTGACATTTGTATTTGAGACGCAACGTGTTACAGAAAATTCATTCAATTTTAAATTGTGTTTTTGGTTTTACACTTTATGGCCAATCTGAAGTAATGTTTATGCATTGTTACGAAAAATACGCATTCATGTTGTAAATCCAGTCGTATGTGATAGAAAAAAACAAAATAATACATAAAATATTATCCAGGGGTGACTAAACAGGTCAAGTTTTGGCCCGCATTTTGGGCTCGACAAGATAAATGCATTTATTTCTGGTTGAAGATTGCAACCCATATTACTGATTTTTTGCATGGCATTTGTCACTAAAGGAATGTAATAGTATGTAAATTAGCAATGTTATTGGTTGAAGGATAGATGAATAATTCTAGTTTGAACGATCCTCAGCTCAGCCTCGCGCTATAAAGAACGACAAGTGGAATGCTCGTGCTTACGTGTGCGTGGACAAAATGTGGAATGACTGTTGTAGTACACTTACGCAAATGAGTCTTCCATTGTTAGATGCCCAATTACTATTATGGCAATGCAAAAACCGAGGATTTGTCCGGTGATACAAAAACAATGTCTGGCCCAGACCGTATGTCGCCATGCTTCAAAGCCGGATTATATGTTAGTTACTCAACGATGCTACCCTTGCAAAATGCATATGGCTGTTATTGAAAAAAAAAACGTGAAAGTTGTAATACGGAAAACAATAAAACATGATATTAATATTACACAGATATGTATTTATTTGGTGTAGGCCTACACTGTAAAGTGTAGGCCTATATTACATACTAAGATTTTATGAAGTGTATACAGTGTATCATTTTTTCTTTCTAATATTTGCGGGATGTACCCGATAGCGCAATTAGCAAGAGATTTGTATGTACGGCCGGAGTTAGAGCAGTTGCAACTTTGTGGTATACTTTCGTATGATACGACAGCGATTATCAAATTGTATTACGTGTATACGTGTATCAAGTTGTAGTACGTTGAATATATTTATTCGTATGTATCACTGATTAATATTCGCAAGAAACCATGCACATACCTCTCGTAACCAGAACATCAAACGACTTGATGATAGTAGAACCTTCATTAACAATATCGGTCTCTACAGCCAAAGCTCTTGCCATTCGACACGGAATAATAACAAAAGATTTATTAAAAACAAAAATTGAAACTGAAGCAATTAACACTTAATGTATGTTTTTAAAAGCTAATAAGAAAGTGATGCCTAAAAATAGAAATAGATAAACGTAAAATGCATAAAAAATATCTTCGGTGAAGCTTGCACTCGGCTTGAATAATTTTCGGGACGTCTCGAAAAACCAGGTTCTTCTTCACCTATCAACTATCATAAGACCTATTACTCCGATATCTGTAAGATTGTAATAGGTCGTATAATAGGAAATAGTCGAGTTATAGGTATGCTTCTTTATACGGTCCACTTTCTTAGCTTGTCCCATGTGATCCTCAAACCGGACAGTTGGATATAAAATAAACCCTTCCGACTTCCCCCTGTATGTATTTAATTAATTGAAGTTAATTGATATGTTGTGTGACGAAACGTCAGTAAACTGTGGCTTCACTGTAAAAGCACGCTGCCAGCTTATTGGTTAATGGCATCATGTTTAGTGGTAAGTGAATTATGAGGGTCTGTTTCACATCGGGGTCTGTTTCACAGAGGCGGAGAGGGAGGGGGAATCTTACCATGTGTTTATACAAAAAACGGAACATGCACCTAAATTATCGTATAGCTCGCAGTTTTGACTGTGCGGCCGTGATAGAATTCATTTTGCCTATCTGGACACTGTTCGTCACTATGTTCTAATGCCACAACAGTATGTAGAAACATTATCAGATTATAAATTTCAGCCCTTACATGACATGCATAAAGAAATTAATAATTCATATAGTAGAAATAGCATTCATTCTCCTTTTTGCAAGTCCAATTAACAGGTAAAAAATCATAATCCTAATGATGTCGTTATTGTTTTATGGGAGTTGTGTCTCAGGATTCTAATTATTTTATTTTTAGTATTATTGGTCCACCAATAATAATTATTATTTTCATAATTTTGGTATGTAGTACGTGTCTTGCCCAAAAGTCAAAGTATCAAAGCATTACGTTTTACTGAATTCAAATTGTTTTATCGCACTTAGAACAATATCTACGAAATCTGTTATATTTATTGTTTCATGTAGTTTATGACCATTGTGCAATATGATATAAATTGTATGATTATTTTTGATGCACTCGTTAGGCCTACCGATTTCTATGTTTCCTGGTATATCATTTACGGATTATTGCCATGTCCTAATTTCCCCCATTTGTGTAGAATTTCTTGTGCTGTGAAAACAGACGCCTTGTGGTCCGCGTAATGGTTTGGTCATGCTATAATTGGTGGGGCTGACTGTAAGGATAAAATTTCATTTGGAAAGTGTCACATAATTTGTGCCTGGCCGTGGCCGTTATGGTTTCCGATATTTACGTGGCATGAGGGGGGTTGTTTCTTAAAATCAGTATGAGAACAAAATCCGTCCACATATGCAGTAGACCACAGCGAGTGCAAGGGTGCGTGTTGACTTGTCCATGTGATTTGTATAATCGACGATCTATGAGTGTGCTATCAACATTAATGAAGTGATTATTGGATATTGCGTTTAAGGTGTTCACTTCACCCTTGTGTGTGTTATATTTAAAAAAAATTGTTTGTTTGTTTTTTTGATCGCGATAGCGGTCGAACGAAAAGTCCGATCAATTTGAAATTTGGAACATCTACAAGCCTCGATGTGGATTTAACGTCATTAGTTTTGTGGACAAATCTGTTGAAAAGTTACAAAGTTACAATTTAATTATTACAAAGTTATTCCCAAACACAATGGCGGCAAAATGTGAGATAGCCATGTTTTAGTTAATTTCTAGCCGGTCACGAATATACAAATTTCAACGCGATCCGATGAGAATTGTAGGTACAAATTACAATTTTGTATTGCTGAATTGTAGTGAAGTAACTATGACAACGAAACATCCAAGCTATAATTTATATGGACAATCGATCTTTTATTGAACAATGGCAGGAAGTGTAATAACTATAACAGTAAAAACTCAAATCTTTCCACATTTTTGTCACTTTCATTGAACAATGACGATGGCTTTGAGAACTTTTCGCCAGAAAGTTCGTGGACATATGGACGCGCTCGTTTATCAACGCGTCAAACAGAGCGTTTTCCTAGTGTGAGTAGTCCATAAGTGCAGTATGTAGTTGAGACAGCTGGACTTACAAAGCCTGTCTGGAGGACTGGAGTTATAAGTAGTTCGGTAAATGAAATGGTGTACAATTCAATTTTATCCTTACATTTTGTCAATATGCGTAAACATTTATAATGATTATCTTATCACACTTTTTAGTTTTTATTATTGGTTAAATGGCAATTTAAAATCATAGCAGAAGACCGTTTTAATATTTTAAAATATGATTCATTTTTAAGAAATGATGGGTCCTATTTACGTTTGGGGAAAATGAGCTTCTATTGTTATATACGTTCCAATTCCATTATATATATTTTTTTTAAATTGATCGCGCCCTACAGTAAATGGCATAAGTCCATTTACAGATAAAATCATAATCCTAATGTTGTCGATATAGTGTTGTAAGAGTTGTGTATCACGATTTTAATTAATGTAATCGAATCATCGTATCAGCAGATTATTTTTAATCTCGTGGATGTTCTTTTAGAGCTAATATTACATCACCCTGGTATCTCGGAGGGCGAAATGTGTTTCTTTCAACTATTAATTTGTTTAAATATTTATTTACTTCACGTCGTTTTATAAATTATAACAAGTGACACTGTCAGTATTTGATTAGTTTGTAACATATGCCCCGGAAATGACTGGCGAGGGAACAAGGTCGCGCCAGCGACCTTGTTCTTTATAGCTTCAAGCTAAATGATTCGGGTTGTGTCGTGTCTCGTGACCCTTCCCTAACTCCATGACTGACACTTATTTCCTCATCTACAGGTCTGCAAGCAATACTGACACTAAACGAACAGCTAACGGACGTTTGGTCTCAGCTCACTAATCCAATAGCAACCCAGTATCCTTTACAAGTTTAACACCACTCACAGTTCAGAAATTATTATCTTGAAACTCATCGTTTTAAAATCTGACTGTCGAGCAATTCTATTGGCTGTGCCTCACAGTCTAAGCTAAGTCATTGATAGCTAATTTTTAATGAATCGCCAGATAAGTATGCGTGTTCTATTTTATTAAAATCTTTCAAAACCTCGTAGGATTTGACTTCTAATTCTTCCTTCTGCGGGGGTGAGTGGTTTGGCAATCACGTGACACTGTACCCTTTATATGCCTTGCCCAAACCGACACTGAGGGAACTTCGAAACTCTTATTCAAAGAGTATTGAGTTCGATTGCTACCTCGACTAATCCCATTTCTTGAAGGAGCGTTTTCCAAGATCTCTCTATTATCTATAAGATGAAGCCTTTGACATTTGCTCTCAGCTATAAAAGATATCCAATCCAATAGATCCAGATAGTCAGAGCCTCGCGAGACACGAAGAAACTGTTCAACAGGTTATTTTGTTTATTCTAGTAGAAAACGCTTCCATACATGTTGAACCTATAGAACATTCTTGTGTTGGATATTATGTAGTACAAGTAAACTCCCTGAAACCCGCCAACTTCGTAGTCATTAGAATTACGTCGGCTTGAATGACGAATGGAACCCGATATCTACAACATGTCACAAGAATATAGTGGCCTACATAGTCTACGACTAAGTTTAGTAGATAAGCCCATGAGTCTTTGAATACAGGGAGTTTTAGTATAGTCTGATTATAGTCGAACCCGAGCGGTTCCCCTCCTTAAAGGGGTTCTCACCCGCTACCCCAAAAAAATATGTTTAACTAAGGCTGATTAGCTATGAAATTAGCGACTAAATGAAAAGAAATCGGGTTCACCATAACCCGGGAAAAAAATATCAAAGTTAGTGATTTTCGAGCTAGGTCCCATCGGCGAAAATCTCCCATAAGAAATAGCATTGGGACGACCTGTATGCCTTGGGACCTTGGAGGATTCTGCTCAAAAAAAAAAATGATGTCATACTTTTCGCTGCGTCTTTCTTTTCTGCGTATTTCGTATATTTTGGTTTTGTAATCGGAGCTTCCGTTCAGGTACAAAATAAAGATGTGTAATCGGGTGCTCCATTTCGTTTTGAGCGTTGTTGTGCGTTGCTGTGCACGTCGAGTCGGCGGGTGTCGACTGTCGAGTTGGTGTCAAGTAAGCCAAGCGAGAGAGAGAGAGAAAGAGAGAGTAGTATTGGGAGGGGAAATAGTCAACGCATGCACAATGAACGCGGTCTGCTATGCGGTGTCGAATGGAGTACACCAAGGCCGTCTATTTTTTTTAGATATATCGCTTCGAGTACACTCGCACCAAAAGCCGGCTGACACCAACAGTCGCCGCGGCAGTTAACCAGAAATTTCATTAATTAATAACAATTCACAGGTTTCAACTTACGATGTTTAATGGTTCATTATCGATTGGTGTGGTGCAGTAGATCATATGGTAAAAAATAAATCTAGCGGGTGAGAACCCCTTTAAGATATACGAATCTTCGGCGAGATAAGCCGTCTTTTGTGTGTCTTATCTGTTAAAATGCCGGCGTCGACTAGGAAAATAGCTCCACGTGGAGTAGAATAGAGTTGAATAGAGGAGAGTTGAGTATAGTAACAGTATTCACCAGTCAGAACGCGAGTTTTAAGATTTGGCGAATAGAAAGACTTTTTTAGTCAACACCAATCGACGCAGACTTTTTTTTTAGTAAACGTGAAATGAAATATTCAGCACCGTGATACAAAGTTGTGTCTTATTTCAAAATTATATGCCATCAAATAAGTTGATTAGGGCAATCTTGAGAGACATATTTCTGACATTTCTGTAATTTCATCTGACAAAATGAATTTGAGCTAAAATGTGATACATTTATATCAACATCTTTTCTATCAACACACAAAAAACCTAACACGTAATCTAACACTTTGGATGTTATCTTTCAATGGAGAACTGTACGAGTAACCAGACTAAATGTGAATAGTTTGCGTTGGCCTGTTAGCTGAGCTGCTAGGGACTCCACACAAGGCTAGAACCCAAACCCTCCCTGTCAGTGTTACCGCTAGCGATCCCTTACAGTCTCGATATTCAATTTTAAGTCCCCCATTGCGATGTCAAGTATAACAAACTGTTATTGAATTATTATCTTGTAGAATCCCTTACTCACTCTCAACTTTCTAAGTCCCAAAACTTATTACAAAATAATTCTCGTCGGTGTTCTGGTTGTTATACTACAAACACGACAGTATTTCGGTATTGCATTCAGATCGTTTTTTTTTTTTTAACGCTCAAAACGCCAAAAGCCGTTTTAATTCGCCTGCGGCGCTGTTGTTAGGGGGCTCTGCCCCACAAACCCCCCGTGCTTTTTTTGCCTAGAAAGAAGTGTCCCTCCAGCTTCACTAGTTAAAACTAACTTCGGCTAGCGCTCACACATATTGATACTAGGAAACAGCTTCGAAAGACAGTTTGACAAAACAAAAAAAGGTGTATATACTCACTTTTTTCCTTCTCGAAGTATCAGCAAGTTCGTTTGTCCGTCTGACCCAAATGTCTTCAGTCGAATCCAAAGTTGAGCTCGAACTAGCCTGGGACTTCATCTCAATAAGAGACTCGTCAAAGAAACGTTTATCAAGGTGCGGACTGGGCAGTGGGGACGCGCGCGTTGTCATTCGGGGTGGGTCAATGGCAACGAAACTGGGGGACACCGCAGTCTGGGGGCTGACGGGGGAGGAATTGTGTCGTCTGGGGGTGGTAGATCGCACGGTAAACCGGTTCACACGTACTGGGGAGTCGCGTTTA
This sequence comes from Isoperla grammatica, assembly GCA_945910005.1. Lineage (NCBI taxonomy): Eukaryota > Metazoa > Arthropoda > Insecta > Plecoptera > Perlodidae > Isoperla > Isoperla grammatica. Next base: position 8,766,104 of record OX246741.1, read on the forward strand.
GTTTCAGGTACTGGAGTAGTCGTCCGTTCGTTTTCGCTCTCTTCTATACTCGACGAGGAGGCCACTTTGGTGACGGGCTTCCCCCCACCCTCGTGATCCTCTTCCTCGGGGACCTCCCTGCATTGCGATAGTCGTCTACCCTCTATGATGGGCCGCAGGTAGGGCGAGCGTAACTCCTGCTTCGGCAGCCGGTTCACGTGGTGCAGGAAATAGTGTTGGAACCAGGCAGTATCGTCATCAGAATCGTCAGAGTTAGTACCGTGTAGTAATTCCTTTAGTGCCGCTAATGAACTGATAGTGTTGTAGTTTGTTGCGAGGGTCAAATCGAGATCGTCTTCGTCGTCATCGCTGTCGCAGCCCAACCCGTCTTCCTGCCTCTTCTCCATGACGACAGCCCTGACGACGGCCTTGACGACGCGCCACGAAAGAGTTAAGTACGATAACGCTCACTCACACACAACAAACCTGTTCAAGTAGTAAGAACAAAATAATGAAAATAGCACGCGTAATGATTATCACTAGACAAACAATAAAACCAGTTTGTAAAGTAACCGGTATATTTTTCAAATCTCCCACCATAAAGCACGTGGAAATTATTGATTAGCTACACCTAGCGACATCTATTGATGAAAAATGCAATCTCACAAGACGTAATTTAATAAAAATAGTATATAAATACTTTATATTTACTTGGGCATAGCTATACGTTATCTACTGTTTTATGTGAGACAGCTTTAATCGTAACTCGCCACAAAAAAGATTGAAGCATCTATCTATCAAATTAATGCCAGCAGCTGTCTGTCTCAAACCAACGCAACCGCCACGAGGTTTTGCTGTATGTCAACTTTGACAGTTCAGCAATTGAATTTGTAAGCATTTGTAACACGAGAATGGATGGCTATTTCGAATATTTTATTGGAAAAATGTCAACGTATATGACACTAGCATGACAGGTGTATGTGACCTTCATAAAAAATAAAATTAATTCATAAATCATTGGAAGTAAATATTAAAATTGATGAATGAAAATGACTTATTTTTTACTATCAACTAAAAATAAGTCTGAAATTGTGCATTTTTAAACATAATGCATTTATAATATTTTAAATTTAACACATCTTTTAGTAACTAAATAGGCATTAGTGAAGTAACTGAACACTCGCTGGTCGTTTTGTGTAAAAATAACAGCAACGTGTATACATCGATTTTAATATACGTACTAAAATTATCACTATTCATAACAAAGCCAAGCTTGTGCAAGCCTACGTCGATCGATCAAAAATTATGAAGAAGCTCGATTTTTTGACTTAATACACATAAAAGAGAAAATCCACAAGTCATTTTGTATCGTATAGTAACACATACCACTCGTCACGTACGCACTGAATCACCCATGATGAACCTTACACTATGTAGCGCCTAATAATAGATACGCACACACATTGCCGATTGCAAATTAGAGTAAAAACGCACACTTATGTCATCAAAAGGCGAACATGTACTGACAGAAGGATTTGTCAAGAATGTGCATTAGGCTGGAGTTGCCCCCGCGTGCCGAAAGAGGGAGGTTACGTCGCTGCACGAACCGTGCTGCCAACCTATGAGCGCGGAAGTCACTAGCGTCGATCGAACACGGCAAGTACAGTACGTTCAAGCACAACATAGCCTCACCTTTGTTGTGGATTTGTCACAAGCACACGGCACACCACGTTCGACATTGTTTTTGTCTTTGTTATTATACTGAAATATTCCAAAACAATTTTATCTTTATTTCTCTTTCTGATTACATATTTTCTTTCATCTTAGCTTGCATGTTTCTACGAAAACAAAATATACACTTCATATTATTTTCTTTTTTGTGTAAATGTATAAATAAGTTAATTAGCATATTACTCTGTGTAAAAATATGTCAATAAAGTTTCATTTAAAAATAGCTCGTAAAATAATAACACAATTTATTTCATGTGTATAGATTGGAAGATCTCTTCCCTAATATTGGCACATATATCGGCACACAATTATATAGATAATAATTATATAGATAAAGTGTGAGAAGGCATCGATGACTGTTGAGAAGAACTGACTGTAGGAAGTTGAAATGCAAAAAGTTATTTTTGCTTAGGTTGTCTACAAGTGTTTCCATTCGCATTAGGCCTATTATTATCAACTGATTAGCGTCAGTAAAGTAGTTCAACTACACTACCATCACTTCTCTTACGTATGATTCAAAAGTTACAACTATTCACTGCAATTAAAATATTAAAATTTACTACTTGCACTTCCTACTACAAAAACAACTACTACTTACTACGCCTGTACCGCTAACACCCTGCTAGACTATTACTTCGACTGTTTCTTCAACTAATAAAAATACGTCAACTAGTAAAAATACGTATCGTTTTATGTGTTTCCTGTGATTGTAGTATGAAAAGTTTCCCCAAATTCATAACCTGACTCTTGCATGATTATCTGCTGTGCATGTGAACAGCCTTCATTAGCTCTAGAAATAATAAGAAACCCTTAAATTTGGTTAAGAAAATGTGGAGCACTCATTAAAATGTTCTGCAATAGCGATTTTAATTTAAAAATCTGCCCTGACCCATGGTATAATGATGTTTCCTTAGAGTTAGACCATGGCCCTGACCCAGACGAAATCGAACCCAGAACCTAAAACTTCACATACCGGTACTTATCGAGTCAACACGAAAAAAAGGTATTCTGTAAGGTTGTAAATTTAAATTGTTCTCTCCTCTAGAGTCTTCTAACCCATGACACACCAAAATCATTTTTTTTTTTTTAATTTAAAAATATTCAAAATGAGTAAACATTTCAATTGCTTCATTGCTCTAGGAGAGACACTTCAAAGCTCAATACACCCATCACCCATTTCCTCCGCCATTACAACATAACCCCCTTTAGTTTCTCACCCATGCTACTGCGATTACGTTTCTCGGTAGCATCGAATGAGAGTAAGCAAAGCCTACGTGATCTCCAAGAGATGCCGCTAGAATAGTATTTATAATCAAGTGCTCGTTATTGAACTGACCAGCCTCACGAAAGTGGCGCTTGCGCAGCAGACGCGGTAACACGTAAACGCTTTTGGCAGGGTGGTTTTGCAGAGTGTGCAATTATACTTTGCCTTGCCTTGCTTTGCATGCACGAAGCCACAGGTCGGGTGGGTGACCGCTCGGGCCTAAACGGAAGTAATGCCCTTTTCCGGTCCGCGATTTAGACGTAAGAAGAAGGTAGAACGATAAATCAGCTTTTCTTTTTTCATTTTTCTTTTTTTATCTCTCTCTCTCTTTTTCTTCTTTCTTTCTTTTCTTTCACACTTTCTTCAAAAATGTCTATTTTCTTCTCTCCCTTTTGTTATATTTCTGTGATTAAAGTGATCTGATCTGTATTGCCTTCTCACACAAGTGTCAGTCAATTTGCCAATTTATTATTCCATTTATTTCGTACTTTATACATTTTTTCTTACTTCCCACGTTCTCTCTTTGTATAGGCCTATAGTAGTTTTGTTTTGATGTTATTTGTTTTATGTTGTTCTTACATTATTGTTTTCATTTGCGTGTGGTGGTATTATTGTCCTCCTTAATAAGTTGCAGCACGGTTAATACCCATAATGCAACAATTCGTGAAAGTGGCATTTTAAGGTTTCGTCGTATTTAAACACTCTTCCTTGGTTTTGGGTTTGTACTTTGTACAGCTTCATGCGACATATAGTCGCGTCACAGATAACTATCAAGTGTAACTAGTAATTACTAATTAGTTAACTCTTGTCACGTCACGTGTCACTTAGACAGGGTTACCATACGTCAGGAAAATTCCTCTTTTCTAAGCATAGATTTATGAGCTCCGGGAATTTTGCACGGCTAGTGAAATGTCCGAAATTCTTCCATCGCACATCTGACACCTGAGACTAAACCGGGAGATCGCCACTTCGATACCAGCCACTGGCAATCCTTGCTGAATGAGGGTATACAACAAAAAGTTACAGAATAGAACCCCGGACAGTTTTCATAAATAAAATGGGAGTTCTTTTGTAATATGAGTTGAATTTTTCTAGAAGATTTGTTGGTAAGGGAAAACATGGTAGAATCAAATGACTGCAAGAATTAATTTTAACAGTTTCAGTCACATGTTCTGTGGTTTCAGCGAATGTTAAAAATAACGTAGTGTATCCGGCGGAAATGAACAATAATATTGCAATTATTGGTTTTGGTTCCTTTGATGTATTTCTTTGCGACCTGTATAAACACAGTCGATAGTAGTTTAGTGTACTTGGTCTTGAAACAAATTGAAGTGTTTGATAAGTTGCAGGAGCCGGATCTATATGTATTTCGGTACGAATGAACTTTGATCGATTTTTGGCTGTTATTGGGGGTGGAGTGAAGGGAGAGCATTTCTATTATACAAATCTGTTGCCATTAGATGCTACAGATTTCAATCAATACATATCCTATCGAATATCAACGTCATGTATTTCCACATTTTAATAAAAAAATCAAAACATTCTTCAGTCAAATGTTATCAAATAGTAAAAAGTAAAAACATAATTTACGTCACCGATGACCGAACATATATTTTTGAACATTGAAAATTCAAACATTTTTCCGGCAACATTTTGTTCGTTTTTTACTTTGCCATACCCACGCTAAACACAATGAACAAAATTTACATATAATCAATCTAAATGCATGGATTTACAGTTTCACGTGCCTCGCAAGTCAATCCTAATAAACTTGAGCTGTCAACAATGACGTCGGCCAATAAAATAATGCAAGGACATTTAGCCGGTCTGGTTCGTTCTAAATGTCGTACAGTTGGTACTGGCCTATCGCTGTTGCTATGCAATCGTGCGTTAATCCTTCCTGGTTGGTTGCGTGACCACGCTCGCAAATACTCACAACAAAAACATCGTCCCGTAAAGCTACGCTCAATAATTATTACTCTGCAATGTCAAATTGATGTTTGTAAACGGTTAACACGAAAAATACACCAAGTTTATAGTTGTTACGTTGAAAAGTAAGTGACGCAATTTATTTTTGTTAGCTATTAGAATTAAGAGAGAGAAATGTTTTTGGTTATGTACGATGAAACCCTGGGAAATTAAACGTTGTGGGTTGGCTACAATGAGTAAAAAAAGAATGTTCATTACGAAGGAGCGCTAAGTGCGAAAAATAGAACATAGCTTCCCTAGTTAATTAGAGGTTTTTTGCACGCATCGTTCCGTGGAAATGTCTCTTTAGAAATTGCCCCAGCCCAAAAGCTTCAAACTGACGATATTTACCGAAACGTAGCTTTTCATATATTACAGCCACATTGAACTATAAAACCCTGAGGTTAGCAAAAATAATCACTTTTGTGTTGAGGACACGTATAACAAATCATTAGTATACAAACATCATTTCTCACATCGACATCGGTAAGACAAATCCACTTTTAAAACACAAAAAAAAAAATGAAATTTAAAACTAAAGTAAATTAAGAAATAAAATAAAAATAATGGACGCATTCATCAATTTAATGTATCAAAATAAATTGTGTAATAATTTAAAAATTCGTTCAAAAATATAGAAGATCTTGCATCATACAACAACTTTTACACTAAGCTTTGTTTGAAATGAATATTAGCAAATCGTTGATCAGCTGGTATAGATCTACGTCTAAAAATAACCATATTATTGAGGTAGAGCACAATATCACGTCGGTATCAAAGCTCTCACGCACAAGTGTGGTCTCGTGGAGGTGAGACGTAGGCCTTGCCGAATATTATCACTTATCAGTCTAAAATAAGATAAGGCTACCTACATTGAGTGATAAACATCTTTGTACTTCGTAACCCTTGACCTGTTAAGTCCAATTGTAAAAATGAGCGCGAAATTCGTTTTGCGACGACCTCATGAAACATACGAGTCTACAATTATTTACAATTACGAAAAATTGGTTCAATAACAAAAAATAATAGCACTTCAAGTACTCAACTTTTTTTACATGTAGTGTTACAGATCATATCAAAAGAATAACACGATTTATGGATTTTGATAAAGTAAACACAAGTAATTTTAATAATTTCTTCAGATTGATCTTACACCGTTTTTTTATTTCCTAAAATCAGACCCCCTCCCTCCTCCAAGTCCCAAAATCGTTCAAAATACTTCTGGATTCAACGCGAGGTAAAAGCAAATACGAAAATTCATCACATTTTTTTAGTCCTTAGTTTCTCTTGCGTCAAGGCTTTAGAAACGAAGACCGGAAATGAAAATATATAACAAACGAAAGAAACGACAAGAAAAACATTTTAAAATATTTTCCTGGGGCGTTTTTGGGGGGGTAATTTCTCCCCCCCCCCCCCCCCCCCCCCCGCAATAAATGCCTGGATACTACGCCACTAGGTTTGAAGTATAGGGTGAAGAGATATTTAAAAGCATACTAATATTGGAAATGTCCATTGGATGCAATTTAAAACACTCTCGCTAAAACCCGTTTTATATGCGCTGAAAAAATGCCAGCCCGCTTGGCCACAAAACACTCGGTCTAATAATACAGGAGATGCCCACTGGCGCGTGACGATAGCTTGGTTGTCAAGTGCTGTCAACATAACAATAGAGAAATAACTAGCATGACGTTTTTATTGATGTCGAAACAATGCACTAGGTAGACCGCAGTGGTACGAGTTTTTATTGATGGTTAACATGATATCGTAAAGTACGTTGAGTAATGAAAACGTTCACTATTTTTGGCAGTACCTACAATAATCATCGATTTTTAACCTGTCGAAACGCAGGACAAATGATAATAACTTTGGGTTTCATCATAAGAACCATTTAGTTGGTTGTTATTGCTTCTTGTTTTGCTCCCCTCTATTCATACATTTGTGATTTTCACCCTGTGTCTTCACTGTTACCTCTCCATTTCTCTTCCCCACTCTAAGACTAAGGTACAAGAGAAGTAGGGCCTACCTTCCATGAGTCTCATATCAAAGCTAGCATAAGCCGATAGTTTTATATAGTTGTATAGCTGATGTCGTTCCTATCTAAACCTATATAGTTACTTATAAAGACAATTAATTATTCTATGAGAACAACTTGATACAATTTAATTACTTTGTATTATAAATTGTGAGTCTCTCACTGACATACTTGTAGATGAGTAAGTTCGTCGTATTTTTTTAAATAAATCGATCCCATCGTCTACAACTCGGCAAACTCTAGGCGAAAAAAGTGCAAATAATAATAGAAGGTAAATATTTTAGCGACGTTATTCAATATGTTATTCTAAAAAAATGTTTACTGATCATAATAGAATCAAAATAACAAAAACAGGTCATAAAAACACAAATGTGAGCGCTTTCAAGTGCGGTCAATGAAAAAGTGGGGTTACAAACAAAAGAGGGCTACAAGGTGAAGACTCGGCTTCTTACAGACTTTAGTCGAGGTGAATGATAGAAGATACATTCAAGCTACAAACACGTAAACAACCATGTCTTATGCCAGGTTCGAACCCACGTCACTTGCTCCATACCTTGCACAGATATACATGTTAGATGCTCTTATTTTGTCTTTACTACGTCAACAGTCACCTTTAAGTCGTCTTCGATTGTGTGTGAGGCTATAATTAAAAATGTGTATAATTATCTTGGGATAGTCCAACACAAAATAAAAACACCTTTTAATTCTTTGGCAATAACCTTCAACCACTGGTGAAATCAGTGTATAATGTAACGAATACCGGAAGTTACCTGTCAGCTACCTTTTTTGCACTTTGGTTTGGTTTAGATTTCAGTCTTGTGTGCATTGTTAGTATACGTGTGGTTGCTTAGTAACAGATGCGAAAATAGAATTCATAGTCGGCCCCTACACCTAGGGGCACCCATTGTTGCTATGGATTTTTTTTGTTTATGGGAAATAACATGGAAACAACTTTTACCTTGGTAACAATGGGCGCCCCTAGGTGTAAGGGCCGACTCTGAATAAATACAAATATCAGAAATAAGAATCACAAACGCACTCTTCAATAATTTTCCGACTTCTTCATTATTCAAGTACAAAATAATTACCAATCAGAAATATAATAATAATTGTTGTATTTTATTGTCCAGACTGATTTTGATTCGTTTTTGTCTTTGAATTCAAAAAGCTTGATGAACAAATTGGATCGTCAACGAAAACAACTTGAATGAAACAAGTCGTGAAGGTGATAAACTGAGCGTTACAGTGGCGTAACTAAGGGGGGGGGGGTTTAGGGGGTTAAAACCCCCCCCGAAACTACCTCGAGAATGATTTTACTTAATACTACATTTACTTAATACTATATGTAAGATCCTTAAACCACTTCAGTGTATAACAATAGCAACAAACAACATTTTCATTATATTAATTATCATACCATGCACTTAGAGATATATAATTTCTTTCAATAATTCAATTATATTATTTATGTGTTCATCTACAACTAATACACCTTTCGCTCGAACCAGTAAAAGTGAGGGTACCTATAAATAAATATTACAATATCACGGTCTGTGAATTAAAATTTAAATAACGTAATATGTGACTTGTGACCACAATGTTTCACTTTATGTTGAGATTATATTGAACAACCATAAAACATTAAAAATACAATTTCTATGCAATTCTTATTTAGATACTATTCTACTGTAACACTAACTTCAATATAATACAAACAACTAATGAGTAGTAGTTCGAGTAGTATTCTTTGAGTCCAAAAGACACGAAATAATTATAGAAGTGGAAAAAAATTTCGCCTTCGGCGAAATGGCCTCCGGCGGCTGGGGCTTTGCCCCAGACCCCTTTCAATCCCCTCATCTCACTTTTCCCTAATAACCCCCCCCCCCCCCCGAAATAATTCCTAGTTACGCCACTGTGCTCGTACATTTATTTATGCGACTAATGCTGTTACAACAGCGGACTAATTGATCGTGGAAATCCGTAGACTGTGTTGGTTTTAATTGGTGTTGATACAATTACGTCTAACGATTACTAGAGGAAAAAAATCAGGGCAAACCCATAATGATGGCATGTCAAGGGGTATAGTTTGTGTTTGCGCAAATACATTTTTATTTCTGTCGAAATCCTTTATTATTGCTTCTGGTAATTGAATTGCGACAAAACGGTTTACATTTTCATCATGAATTTGATGAACAATGCTTTTTTTGTTATCTTCATAGGAATGATAGCAAAAATGATCCGAGTTCTGCGGTCATTGTATTGTCAAGTATAGGAGCAGAATTCTATTTAAAACACAGTTTCGTTAGTTGCCATGGTAACATGACGTCACTAACTCCCAGCGAATCACACACGGATTTAAGTTTTAAAAAACAACAACACAACATTTTTTTAACCACTCGTTGATGGTGGTAGCCTTAAAAAAAGCTTCCCGTATGAAAGTCATAAGTATTTTCTATTCGTGTAGATTTATTGGCTTACGCACTCGTTGCCGTGCGGCGAAATACGTTTATGAATAATGTATTTTCCAATCTTCGGTTTTGGCTTCATCGAGATTTATTGATCTGCAGTCCATGATTTGATATATCATCATGATTAGGTCTGAGATGCACATTTCCCGGGGGGGGGGGGGGGGGGGGGAGGTACAGT